>CM076575.1:1631163912-1631565509 GCA_034641835.2 Pinus albicaulis | reverse complement strand
ATGGTCTATGGTACAGACATGAGGATGGAGCGAAGCTTTCTGGCTTCACTGATGCAGATTGGGCAGGGAGCCCAACGGACCGGAAGAGCACTTCTGGAGGAGTTTTCAGCATTGGGTCGACAGCAGTTTCCTGGTACAGCAGGAAGCAGAGATCCGTGGCACTCAGTTCAGCAGAGGCCGAGTACATGGCAGCTAGCTTGGGTGCATGCGAGGCTATTTGGATGAGGAAGATCCTCGCAGGTTTGTTCAGGTTGCATTTGGAGCCTACAGTGATCTACTGTGATAACCATAGTTGCATTAAACTCTCGGCTAATCCAGTATTTCATGATAGGTCCAAACACATCGACATCAGGTACCATCATATCAGAGATTGTGTTCAGCGGAGAATCATGATGCTTTCATATGTTCCCACGGAGGATCAGGATGCCGACATCTTGACGAAGGCGCTCACCGGGAGCAAGTTCGAATTCCACAGAGGCAGGATAGGGGTTGCAGATAATCCATATCTTGCTGAGAGGGAGTGTTGAAAATGCAGCAAGATGATGGAGCTTAGTGAAATGAAGTCGCCTTCACTAAGTGGGCCCGCAGGCAAATTTTGGTGCAAAGTCTATTTTTAGACTATGTCTATTTTTAGACATATGGAGCATGGTCCAGGGGTTGCGATATGTTATTCTTGGAGTATTGGTCATGTTGGTAAAAATATATGGACCTCTATTTTTTTACCTATAGGTCGAAGTCTATTTTTAGACTGCCTATCCTAAAAATAGGGAAGTCAAATATTATTTACCCTTAATAATATTTGGACTCTAAACTTCAGTTTACTCTCTTAGAGCACTTCAGTTCGAGCCTTGGAAGTGGCTCATGCATCTGACAGAGGAATTACGCTATTCCTAGGGTTTGGTGAGCTCATGCATGGTTGACTTCAGTTAGGACTTCAGTGGCAGAAGTTTGGTGGAGTTGTGTTCGGTTTAACTTAGTTGAACTAGTTGAGATTAGTTTAACTAGCTAATCAACTAGTAATGAGTGGAGTGAATTAAATATTATTTAATTCATTAATTAGTAACTCATTATTCAACTCAAGAACACATCAGTTCACTACAGTGCATGGACAGTTCAGTGGAGACCAGTGAAAGAGGTAGATGAAAGAGTTGAGATAGCTATCAGTTGTGACATTAGTTGTGCATGAGATTTGCACCACACTTGGAGGAAATTGCCCATGAGGATTGCGCTGTCAAGCCAAGGAGATTCGAACCTTGGATCTCTCATTAGACCAACCTTGATTGCGCAATAGAGGCAGGCAATTAGTGGATGTGTTTTGAACCTGTGACTTGTTCAAAACCAAGCTAGTTTGTGTGTAACTTCATGAGATAGTACTGAGTACTTGTGAGGAGTATTGTATTGAGTTTGTTACATGTTTTCTCCATTATAATATACACAATAGCTGTGGGGTTTTCAGCTATAAGCTTTCCCCATACATACTGTGTTAATGTGTATGATGATTTGATGTGCTATCGCTTGTTTTATTTCCGCATGTGTGATGATCTGAGTGGAAGAGATTATGTGTTGCATATGAATTCGAATTGATATGTGATCAGGATAATCTCGGTGGATAATTAATCATTATTTAGCAAATTTCTACATTTTGCCCCACTCTCCCTGCAAAAAAGACTAAGGGAAACAGTACAAAGTCCAAATCCAAAAGATGGACTCCCTGTACCCCGCCGCCTGTTGTAGACTCTAACTCCTCGAGCTTAGATGATGAGGGGAGTGACGCAGAATCAGATCTTGCCCCTTAGTCGAAGAACTTGTCCACCGATGCTCCCGAGCATCCCCCTGATACTACTGTCACTCAGAAGCGTATTCATGAGTCCGCCTCCTCTTACTCAGATAAGGAAGTCCCTCATTTGGAGAACTCCAGTCTTCAAATTGTCCTAGCTCATACTCACCAGGATGGTTGGGTTAAAGTCAACAAAAAGAAAGGGAAGAAAATTCGTGTGGAAAATTCTACCAATTCTGGGCAGTAGTTGGTTCTTTCCAACTCTCTAGTTGCTTGTTGTTGCTCCATGTTTGTCTTTTTTCTCTCACCAGGGACCGAAGTTGATATTTTTATCATTCCCGGTTGGTCGGTTTTTTGTTTCTCTTGTCTGTACTATCTTATGTACCATATTTTCGCTTAATAGAATTAGTCCAATTCAGGAAAAAAAAAAAAAAAAACACATATTGATGTGTTGATAAAGGAGAAAATGTTAGAGCAACAAATCGAAATGTTGCCAAAAGAAGGGGAGACTGAAAGGTCTTATCTTTTTAAAACTAACAGTTTGTTGGTGAATGCAGGTACAACACCAGATGAGGAAATTGTTGCTATGAAAGCAATCAATGACTATAGTTATGATCAAGAAGAAATTCTTGATTTTTTTCCATTGTAGGAAGTTGAGAGTTCAGCTCAGTTGGAGGTGAAAGAATTTGACAAAGAGGAATTACTCCGAGGAATTGGCAAAAGAAAGTGTTGGAGAAGCTGATGGAATCTGATCGACAGAGTGGACGATGAGTTATCAAATCGAGTTGATACTCCGAAGGACCAGTGGCAGAACAGAGTTTGGAATCCTAGAGGGAGCAAGTCATCAGGACTTGTAGCAGAATAGCGACGGACCTCATAGACATGAGTCTATGGAAACTTCTCTACATGGGGAGTCTGATGCATGAGCATCCAAGCCAATTTTTCATTATTTAATTATGTAATAAGGGGGGTGAGATATTTTAATTATTTTATCAATTAAATTGCTTATTTTTAATAAATTAGGAGAAAAATGTAAAGGTGAGGATTATTGTATATATATTCTTTAATAATTAAAGGATATGAGTGGAATGGAATTAGGTAGATAATCTAGGGAGTAGGAATTCCATATACGAGACTTTGTTGAGTCCAAAACTAAAATAAATCTAAATTAGATTTTAAGTTGAGATTTGTGTGGAGGAATTTATGGAGTGAAATAAATTCATTATTTATGTATATATAGGAGGGTTTTGTGAGGATGAAAGACAGCTGAGAGCAGTAAGGAGTACAGTGAGTGTGAGAGATGGTTTGAAAGGCCGAGAGCCAAGAGGCCGCCCAATGTAATATTTGGCCAAAGAGTTTTTATGTTTTTTATAGTAGTATTTCATTTGAATGGCTCTCCTTCTTTCATATGTATTTTTTAGCTGGATATTTTTATGGTTTTAATGAAGAATTATTGAGATTTTTCATGCTGAGTGAAGGAGTGTGTATTTTATATGCTCAGATCTATTTTATCGCAGAATCCCTGCATCGAGTATCCATATGTAAGGAATGTGTTTTTATGGTTTAAATTTCTTTAAACAAATATATTAATTTTGTAATCTACTTTAGTTTTCTTCTTGAAGAGAGTTATTTTCATTTCAATATGTAAATTTTCATTTCTACTTGATCTCAAATTTGAAATTTCAATGTAACTCTTTAAATGAATTATTTCTTTTTATATTATAAATTAGAAAATTTCATATTATAATTTATAAAATATATAAATTATAATATACGTCAAACCCACGAACCCTGTTTGAAAAAGTGACGGACCTATTTTCAAACCCACGTTATATACCTTCAAAGTAACGTTATACTATTAAGTTGTTTTTTTATTTTTATTATATATATATATATATATATATGATTTTTTCTTTCCTAAGAAAGACACCATTGAAGAAAAATTGTTGTGCTTTTTTTCCAATTGATTCTTACTCCCTGCACCATTGAAAGTATCTATAAAATAACCATTACTTGAGTCAAACGTGAAAAAAAAACAAAAGATAATAAAGCAACGAAAAATCAAATTAATTTTTGAAACAGGGGGTTACACCATTTATGATTTAATGGAAGCGTATGGCGCGCAACGGATTGCCTGGGCTTCTGCTTCTTTATTCACATCCTTAAAGGACTTTAGAGTCCTGTGGAATCCTTCTGCCATAAATTAAAGCGCCTAAAAAAGAGGTTTCACACTGGGTCAAAAAGGTAAAAGATGAAGAGAAATGACAACTGATCTCAATAGAGGATGCATTATCAGTTTTTTTAATCCACAAGATCCCCTGTTTAACAATTGATCATAAAACTCAACTTATGGAACTGGAAGCTCGTAAGAGATCTCACTATAAAGCACAGGAAGTTAGTTGGAGATTAAAGAGCCGAGCCTTATGGGTCGCGGTCGGTGACAAGAACACCAAGGTTTTCCACAGATTCGCATCTATGTGAAGGAAGGAGAATGACATATGGAGCATACACGATGAGGAAAATTGCAAACATATAGCTGAAAAGGAGATTGAACAAGCTAATTTTCGCCATTATAAATACTTCTACTCAGCTAGAGATCAATCTTTCCAAGATCAAATGGATTTTTTCTCCTTGTTACCCTCGATGGTAAATGAAGAAGAAGACATTATCATAGGGTACTCCATGCTTGTGCTAAGGACAAGAGTTCTAGATCAGAGAGCTGGGGGGTGGAAATGTATTTGAATTAATTTAGTACCATGCAAAATATCTTCTCGAGGTGGTCAAGGAATCTAGGGTGAATGGGCATATTTCTGGAGTCATCAATGTTATGTTTTTAGCACTCATTCTGAAAGTCAAAATATCGTGACTCTTTTCAGGAATTCTGCCCTATCTCTTTATGCAATGTTGTTTATAAGATTATATCAAATCTCATAGAAAATAGGGTCTGATCTTACCTAAACGCACACAGCTCGCTAGAACAATTCACATTCATTGAGGGGTGGCAGATCCAAGACATTGTGGCTACCACACAGGAATGTATACATTCCATTAAGGTAAGGAACCTTTCGTCATATCTCATGAAAATTGATATTAGTAAGGCTTTTAATAGTGTAGATTGGGAATTCTTGAGATTGATTTTATATAAAATCAGAATTTCGATCCATTACGCGAAATGGATCATGGATTGTGTTATCTCTGCCAATTTTGCTATTATCATCAATGGCTACCCCATGACCTTATTTAAATCTAATAGAGGATTGCGTTAAGGGTGCGCACTGTCACCTATCCTCTTTATACTGATAATGGAAACGCTCAGCGGGAACATCACGGATTACAGGGACTGTTGCTTGATCACTGGCATTAAAATGACATGACAAATTAACATCACCCATTGCATGTTCATGGATGACCTCCTGTTCAGAGGCGCAAAAAATAAAATTAGATTGGAATTATTTTCATTATATTCTGGACACATTTGGTGTTGCATCTGGACTCTGTATTAATACTCGTAGGTCAAAATTGATAGCCAATGAGTTGGACGAGGTTGTGATAGTTCATATAAGTCAATTATTTGGAATCTCTATCCATCCAATGGACTTGGGATTTCATATTAAACCAAATGCCTACCTGATATCTGATTGGGGGTGGATCATTAAAAAAATTGAAAACATGATCAACCACTGGGTACACCGATGGCTTATCTTGGGAGGCAGATGATATTGATTAAGTCAGTCTTGCAATCCATATATGTATACTAGATGCACCTTTATCCCTTACCCAAGGCCATCATTAAGAAGATTGATGCGATTCTGGCTAGATTCCTATGGTCTGGCTCAGAAGACCAAAGGAAGATTCATCTAGTTCGACTGTCCTCCTTGGCCAAAGTTGTAGATTGTGGGAGATGGGGGATTCTTGATACATTATCATTCAATAGAGCCCTTATATTTAAAAGTCTATGGAGAGGATTTACTGGTAATGGAATTTGGTCATTGATTATCAAAGGAAAATATATGGATTACAAAGATCTTGAGCAATGTATTAGAGATAGAGCAAATTTCTCAACTACATCCTCATACATATGGTGTAGTATGATGCGAAATCGACACTGGATATATGGGGGACTATGCTGGGAGGTAGGTAATGGCCACAGGACCAGAGTATACCTAGACATCATCAAAGGGCTTTTGGGCAAACATTCCCTATTGGCACCTATTCTCCAGCATCTTCACGACATAGGTATGTTTTCTATATATGACATTGCATCTAACATGTCAGTTTCTCCTCACATTCAAACATGGTTTTGGGCTGTATTCTTGGAACTAACAAGTCCAATGGCAACATAATGGGACACTTATATCAGGCAGATCGAAGCCGCAAGAATACACATTACATATGAAGAAGATTGCTGACATGGATTCAAGGAAAAACCAACAATTCCCATATTTCGAGCAACAATATTTACAAGCAAAACTCCAACTCTATCCATGATCCAACAATACATCATTGTTTCCACAAGACATGGAAATGGGGGATTCCACATAAATTAACTTATTCTGGTTGGTTGGCCCTCCATGATAGTATTCTCACATGGGGGAATCTAACACACAAAAGTTTCCATGGCCTTTGAGTATGTTCTCGACGTATGCAAAACTCCGAGGAGGTGTCACATCTCCTTATTAACTATCCTTTTGCTACTAATATATAGAAATTTGTACTACTCCATTTTCAAATTGATGGGAACTAGACCCATCTTACCCTTATATGTCATGTAGGGTATCTGGAAATGCATAAATAGATAGAAGGATTTTTGAAAAAAGAAGAAGGTAAATACCAGATATATTGCACTAGGGATTATTTCGTATTTCGCAAAAGTGGGACCAAAGAAAAATGAGATCAAGCAGAGATGTACACACAAAAAAGAACTATGGAATACATTTTCGGTTGGTTTTTTTGATGGTGCATGCAACAACAATCTTTGTCTTTTTGGATGCAGAGTCGTTGCAGTAAGGGAACTTGGACAATACACTTATTTTTGGTGGGAGGGAGGTAAAGGCACAAACAACCGATCAAAATTTATTGCCCTATGGGGCCTTCTTCTCATGGCGCAATGACTTTATATCAAAGGGACTCTAAAGCGTGCATCGACTGGATGAAGGGACACCCTTGTTTACAACCTCAAGGGACAACAACAATCTTTGTCTTTGTGGATGCAGATTCCTCGTAGTAAGGGAACATGGACAATATACTCATTTATGGTGGGAGGGAAGTAAAGGCACAAACAACCAGTCAAAATTTATTGCCCTATGGGGCCTTCTTATCATGTCGCAACGACTTGATATCAAAAGGACTCTAAAGTGTACATCAACTGGATCAAGGGACACCCATGTTTACAACCTCCTATGATGACCCACTGGATAAAACACATAAAAAGAATTAAACTATATTTTCAAAACATCTCAAATGGAGATGTTTACTCTCAAATGGAGATGTTTACCCCCAGTGGATAAAAAGCATAAAAAGAATTAAAGTATCTTTTCAAAACATCTCAAACGTGAACCAGACACTATTGCAGATCTGCTCTCTAATCCAAAAGAAACACTATTGGAGATCTGCTTTCCAAAAGAGGGGACATTATTGGAGATCTGCTTTCGAAAAGAGGAAAGCCATGGGGTCATTCATTATGCTTCTTACAACTATGATTACAGAATTGGTTCAGGAAGCATTCCTATCTCTTAAATGTCATATCTTTCTATTTATCTGATTCACTGAGAATTGGTGTATTTCTAACGTGTATTTCTTTAGACATGGCATATTTTAATATCATATCTTTCTATCTATTGGAGAATTGGTGTATTTCTTTAGAAATGCCATATTTTTGGAAAACTGTTGAACGATAATATGTTTTTTTTTTTTTTTCTGAATATGGCTACTTCTATATTGATATTAGTACAAAAATAGTGTTACAAGGAGGACATGGCCTCATGATTTCCAGCCCAGAACTGAGGCATCCTAGCTTTACCAGCAGGTAATTTGTCAACATTACAATTATGAGAGAGACCATGAAAGCGTCGAAGAGCTGCAAGACTTTCTGTTCCTATCAAATGACTCAAACTTGTGACTGACATCATAGCATGAACAGACTTAGACAAAAAAGCTCCTGTGGAGTAGACCTGAGTGGCTAGATGTTTACCATTTTTAGCCATACCAAAAACAAAACAGACCAAATTTGAACCAGTGAGGAGAACAAGATACTGAACCAAAACCTGAATGTAGCTCCCACGCAGGGGAGACCGACCATTAAACAGGACTGAAACCAAGAAAACAGTAGCATGATTTGTCATAAACTTGAGACTGTGGAGAAGCACCTGAAAGCCGAAGGAGCCCAAAACGCCGTCGCACCCGGAAGAGACTAGCTTACTGAGCAGAGGAAGGGTCTTCCTCGACAATGAGGCAGGCATATTTGTACGGGTCCTCATCATCAGAAGGGGGACCGCAATTGCGTTCAGAACCACCGACAGTGGAAGCCGAAGGACCAGCCGAAGCGCCCAGATTGGCGTCGATGCTCGAGGAAGCTGGCTTCCCAGTATCTGCCTGGGGCATGCTATGCACTGTTTCCAAGAGAGGCTCCCGAACAGCAACATTGGTGGCACGAGCTTGGGCTGAGGAAACTGGAACAGTTGGAGCTGCACGAAGGTCTATGGTCACAGTGGCGAGGAGGGAAGTGTTATCTATGCTGCAGGGGAAATGAAGACGGGCTTGATGTGAATTAGCCCTGGAAGAGAGACGGAAATGCCCCGCAGAGTTGAAGCGGTTCCGTCCCCTCCCACGCCCTCTGCGTGGAGCAGGAAGCCGAACAGGACCAAACTCGGAAGAATAGGACGAAGAGTCAGAATTTGAGGGGGAGGAACGATTAATGGTGCGCCCCTGGACACCCCCTCTCCTGCAAGGCATTCTTGGGCGGAGGCACGGCATAGTTTGAAGAGCTGCAAGAGAATTGGGGGCGGGATGTGCCGAATGACAAGCAAACTCAGAGACTGACGGACGCCGAACTGTGCAGGAGGCACAATTGGAAAGGTGGATGCCGGGCAGAAGCTCTACGCAACAATTTAACACACAGCGCTTGCCATTGCTGGTGCGATAGCAGCGCTCAACCGCAGCAGGACGACAACAGAGGTTGAGGGGTGAAACCAACACAGTATGTCCAGAATTCTCCATCGCAGTTGAATGAATATGCCGGCTTCGGGGAGAGAGCTCCCAGGTATAGGCATTCAATGGCCTGACTGCTGCAATTAAGGCCTGGATCATGCGATGGGTGGCGGTGGTGGTAAGCCACGCGCCAACCCACATGGCCCCCTGTGCAGCATTAAACGTTGCAACCACCCGCATCCGGGATGAACGATAATATGTTATCTGTAAAATTGTGTAGAATTGTTTATGTTTTCAGGAACATATAGAAGATGGATTGTGCTTTCCAAGCAAATGTGCTCTCTTTTATATTTAAGTTGATAGGTATTTTTCTTTGTTGGCTTGGGCTGGGCAAACAATGTTCACCCCACCCAATAAGAAAACTTTATTTTCTTCCTTCAAACTAATTAAAATTTGCCATACGTTTGTCTTTTCAACTAATTAAAATTTGACATGTGGACTATTGCTTTGACTGCACGAAATGTTCACACACCATCCTGCGAGGAGACCTGGCTGGCAAACGTACTCTACTTTACAAGGAGAGCGAATTTGTTTCTGTCGAGGGCTAGTAGGATTTGGAGGGTTTCATAGGGAGAGTGAAGCAATGACTGACAGAGAGGGAGGATTCTGGAGTGGGTTTGGTCGAAGCCGAGGCGATTTGGAGGGTTTCATAGGGAGAGTGAAGCAATGGTTGAAAGAGAGGGAGGATTCCAGCTTCGGTTTGGTCGAAGCCGAGGTGACAGAGGCCGTGGGGATCGTCGCAATGGCCGCCGAGGACCTCGAAGAGATGAAGAAGAAAAGTGGGTGCCCGTGACAAAGCTCAGTCGCCTGGTAAAAGAACGAAAAATAAGTTCACTTGAGCAAATCTATCTCTTCTCTTTGGCAGTTAAGGAGCACCAAATCGTGGAGGCCATGTTGGGTCCTGAGTTGAAGGATTAGGCCATGAAGATCATGTCTGTGCAAAATTAGACGAGGGCTGGGCAGAGGACTCGATTCATGGCCTTCTTTTTTCGTGGGTGACAGTAATGGCCACATTGGGCTGGGTGATAGCAAGTGCAGCAATGAGGTGGTCACGACCATCCGCGGAGCCATTATTTTGGCCAAGATTTCAGTTATTCCGTGAGGAGAGGTTATTGGGGTAACGAGATTGGGAAGCCCCATACCGTGTCTGTCAAAGTTACTGGTAAATGTGGCTCTGTTACAGTCAGAATGGTGCCCACCCTAGAGGTGCCAAGATCGTGGTCGCTCGTGTGCCTAAGAAGGTTCTGCAGTTTACTGGAATTGAATATGTGTTCACCTCCTAGCGAGGGTCGACCAAAAATTGTCAAGACAACTTTTGAGTGTATATTAAAGATTTCTGGATTTTTGACACTTGATTTGTGGAGAGAGACAAGGTTCTCAAAATTTCCATTCCAGGAATACACTGATTTGCTAGCTAAGCTTGCCAAGGCCCTCATTCTTGAAGATGTTGAGAAGGAGGTTTTAACATAAACTCCTTCTATGTTTACAAGAGGAAATCTCCATTCCAAGAATACACTGATTTTCTGGCTAAGCTCGCCAAGGCCCTCATTCTTGAAGATGTTGAGAAGGAGGTTTTAGCATAAACTTGCAGGCTTTTTTTTTAAAGTAAGATGTGATAGTCCTACTAACTATTTTTAGTTAAAATATCATTCATTCACCCCATCGTGCTACGTCACTTGCTGGCAAACTTAATGGTGCTGCTCGGATCCGTCTCCATCCTTTAGTCTGAACGACTGTGACGTTGCTGGCGAAGGTTGTTGAAGAACAAAAAGTGTCCATGAGAAGCTGCAGAGGCCTCAGACTGTTTGTTTGATGGAATGTGCGTAGTAACCTTTGTGAGGTCGCAGTGGTGGCATTCTTGAGGGTGGGTTGGTTGAGGCTTGTTCCAGGGGCTAATTCTCATGGACCTTGAGCCCAGAACCATGGACAGTGTGATATCAGACCCTTGCGGTTAGATATTCAGGCCCGACAACGTTGTTTTCAGCTGAGCTGGACTTGATAACAACTGCGCCGAGGGCCGGGCCATTACTCGGAAGGGGCAGAACTCATCGATTATGTGTTGGATGTCTTCAGGAAAGAGAGGCCGAAAAGTGCGGTTGTCTCCCAGGTAAACTAACTTTTTTTTTTTATGTCAATAGTCTAGATTCTCATCCTTATTGTGTATTGATTTTCTTCATCTAATGGTAACGGGATTTTGTGCTGCATGCAGCATTTCAAGTATGCCATTCCCTGGAGGGTTTTGTGATTGTACTAGATGGAATGTGCTCAACAATCTTGGGAGACCACAACGAAGGTGTTTTTGCAAGGTGGGTTGGTTCAGATTTGTTCCAGGGCTGTTCTCATGGACCTTGAGCTCGAAACCATGGACAACATGATATCAGGTACTTACAGTCATATATTCAGGCCTGACAACTTTGTTTTTAGCCAGTTTGGACCTGGTAACAACTTGGCCAAGGGCCATTACACATTAGATTAATCGTATTATATTATATAAAGACAAACACTATATATCTAATGTATTACTAAAGATTGAATCTAATTACGCTGATCTCTTCTTGAAAATGGTCAGGCTAACCTTCGTCTACCTTTTTCATCTTCCCTTGACATTTTTCCCAACGTGATAAACCTCATCCCCTGGTCTACTACCAATTTTCATGTCGATAAGCGCCTTGTTACGCATATCACTGATTTTGTCAGTGCCTTCTGACGCATAGTTGTTTATTTTGCATTCTCTGCTCTGTGAAATGCTAATATAGAAGTCCATTCACAAATAGAAGTATTGGCAACAAGACTTAGTGATTGGAATCGTTTGAGTGAAGACAAGACTACCATTTCCATTGCCCCCGATATCTGGCCATTCAATAAACAACTTTCATGTTTTGTGTTTGCAGGCAGACGACTGGTTAAAATGTTGGATGACTTAATTGGGAAAGGGTTCAGGTCTTCAAAATGGTATTCTTTCTCTGTTATTGCCCAAACTAAACATTTTATTTTTAGGCTAACAACACTTTAAGGGTTAGTTGGAAACATTGACTGAATTAAACGAATTGGGGTCTGGTTCTCTGTTTCTCTCCTTATTTTGATATGTTGCGTAGTAAAAATTTTAGCCAATTCTTGCCTTTGATGTGTCATGATTTACAATGGTATGTGGGTTATAGATTAGTGAAATTATTTTATATTTTGTTAATTCTGGGGAGCATGAGAGAGATCCTGATATGGGTAATTGGTTTATTGGGCACTTAGCACTGCGATATTGAAGATGGTGGTGTTGCTCATAAAGTTGTTGAAGAACAAGAGGGAAATCGAGTGCAGGAAACATAAAAAAAAAAGCATTGCGTTGTTGCTTTAGAAGGAACAGGAAACAAGTGCTTGCTTAAGGGTATGCTTCTTTCTTCCTTTCCTTATCCCGTGATTGATCAATCCCTAAAGCCACTTAAGGTCATCTGTTTTTTGGTTTTTTGATGATGCTTCGGCAGTCATGCCCTTCTCCAATATGGGATTATTACAATACAGTGAAGCCCACTTACACCACTCTATGAAGATCCATGACCAACGCTATGTATGTGACCAAAGTTGCCTGGGGCTTGCACCGGGGTCAACTTCTTGAGATGCCCAGTTGCATAGACAAGGCGGTCCATAGGGATGAAATGTGTCTATGCGGATTTGAGCTTTGGAGGGTATGAAATACCTTTGCTTTACCATATAACCAAACCCCATTTACTTTTTGTTTTTAAATTATCTAGATGGATCCCTTTGGCGTGAGTTTGCCCTCTCTTTAAGAGGTCTTGACCTTGGGACCTGCATGTGATAATTGGGTACATCTCTGGGATGGTCCTCATTGGTTCGAGGTCAAGTGAGTGACATGAATCAAGTGTAAGGATTTCAATGCCATATACAAGATATGCATTGTTGAATTTAAAATCATTTAGATTGAATGGGAATTGTTTGCAAATTGTGTAAATATTTTATTGTTTGTGAATTGTGTAAATATTTTATTTTATCCCAACTTAAGCTATCTGCTAGATTTAAAGTATTTACAATTAGCTGGGAAATAAGGTTCTAACTCTTCCAAAATATCAGTGATAATACAAGGAATCCTTTCGCTATGTGCTTGTATCAAATAAACATCATACAAATAACAAATGTTGACAAAAATGGGATTATAAAAAGTCATGCTTTTAAATGTTCGGCACTGTCAAATCAATGAATTGTTACCACTTGTCCAGAATTTTGACCATTTAAAAAAACCCATCTCATCTTGATAGTCAAATATGAAAACCCATTTATGTGATGGGCTGCTTTTCTGGGAAGTATTGAAAGGAGAATAATGTTGTTTGAAAATGTGTTGGAATTTTGAATTCAACAATGGTTGTTAATATCAGAAACCAACTTCTTTAAGAAACCAACTTCTTTAATGAATTAAGTTTGCGAAGCAGGGTATTTGTTGCTACATGGAATCTGGAAGGTAAAGTGCCCTTCAATGGCCTGAATTTGGATGAATGGTTGCATATATCAGATCCAACAAACATCTATATTTTGGGGTGTCAACAAAATCCCCTTATTATATCCAAACCATCAAGATGAATAAAGCCTTGAAATTTCTTTATACATTTGAATTTTGTGTTTTTATGAATAAGAAGATATCAGTTAAAATTCTTTAGTTTCAGAATGAAATTGGACGTTGATAGTTTTTATTAAAAATGTCACAGCTTCATAAAAATTCTAACGGCACGCTGTCTGTATGTGGATTTTCCCATGTTTCAAGAAATCATGTCTTTAAATGTAGGAAACATTTTAGGGTCTGAGAACAATGGTCCTGCTGCCAAATGTTTGATCCTTATTCACCAAACACTAAACAACTCCGGCACAAGAAAGAATAGAAATCAGTGCAGGTGCTTATCACATTGTAGGGAAAAGTCTACAGAATTTCCAGAAGCCGTTTATTATTTGGACTCAAATTGAAATCAGTGCAGGTGTTTATCACATTGTAGGGAAAAGTCGACAGAATTTCCAGAAGCCGTTTATTATTTGGACTCAAATTTTGAATGATCCAAAGAGCGTAAAAGTTCATCTTTTTGATAAGCGTGATCTCATTACCTATGTTGTTGCTGCTGTGGTGGCTGCAACTATCTGTGCTCCTATTGGTGGTGTGCTCTTTGCACCAGAAGAAATAGCAACATGGTATGTAAAAATTCATTTGCAATTCACACTGTTGTTGGATGTATGCTTAAGCATCCTTATTGCAGTTACAAGCTACAGGACATCAAGGTTTAACCTCAGCATATGCCATATGTCAGATAAGGATGTGACCTGTATTCAACTAGTCTCAACCATGGACGATGCCTACATATGATGAAAAGCACTATGGCTTATAGCACAGAAATAGTGCACATGTAGTTTGTAGTTTGATATCGGTGAGAGCATGCTTTCAAAAGAAAAATAGTGAGAAATGGTGGTCGTGAATCCTTTTTCAGGTGTCAAAGTGCTCTTCTCTGGAAGACATTTTTCACCACAGCAGTGGTTGTTGTTGTGCTGAATGGATTCATAGATTATTGTGAAAATGGAAACTGTGACCTCTTTGGAACTGGTGGCCTGATAATGTTTGATGTCAGTGCTGTGTTGATCACATAAAGAGTTATTTGTGTTAAGTTGGTAATTGTTGTATTAAATTTAGGTTATTTAGTGTATTTCTGTGAAGTTAGTAATATTGATATATTGAAATCATGAATGTTTGTAAAGCATTGGAAGGAGAAGGATATTGATGCTTGATTTCAACCTCGATTGGAACAGAGCAGAAACAATTTCAACTCTGTCTTGAGGTCTAAGTATAGGTATATCCTATAAACATTAATGGCGTGCTCAGTGGGTAGCAGATAATTCAAATAGAAAAAACTCAATCTGCTTATAAATCCTGAGCTAGAATAACTTCTGAGGGTTCCAGAGTTTTGCTTTTGGGGGAAGAGTGTTTTTTGGTTAGCTAACAGATTTTTAGAAATCACATCTGAATTTTCTATCACTGCTAGCTTTGTAGGGCCATTTACAGTAATATTCACTCTCTTGTTCACTGTAAAAAAAAAACAACATAATATTTAATCTGGGTAGAATTAAAGGGCATCAAGGTTATACTGTAATCAAATCACAAATCTGTATGTAGAACCTCCATGTTGGCACAGACTAAGCATCATTGTCATCATTGGGTTTGAATTCATAAGCTACAACTCTGTCAAACTTATTTTACATTTGGATATTCTGTGGTGCTTCTCACTCTCATTTTCTTGCATTTGCAGAGAGTACCAATTATTGAGATACTAACACGACATGACTTTATGCCTGCACATATATTTTATCTCCATCCTTATCTTGAAGAAGGAAAACCAAAAATGATGGTATCTTAACCATCTCTGTTACAATGGGCACTACTTCCATCTCGAAAGTTCGAAGAATTGCGAAGAAAAAAATGAGTGTACCATTAAAATTTTGTTGTGTAAAATTCATTTTCAATAATTTATGTTTCTCTGGAATGGAATATTAATTTCTCTAAAAGATTTTTCTTTTTTTCCTAAACCATGTTCCAAGATGTTGTGCTCATTAGTAAATAAATAAATATGTACTTCATGGCTATGTTTTGCCCAGCAAAGCAAAAGTTATTTGTTTAAATTTATTAAAATTATAATTTTAAGTGTTATTTAAATTTATTGGCATACTTTTAAGTGTTTTAGAGTATTTATATTACTAAATTTATTTGTATATATCAGATGAAATTGTATTGTGGAATCCTAAACTAAAAAAATATAAAATATAAAAATAATAAACACTGAAATATATGATGAAGTGGATCGATCTTGCAATCTGCAGAAAGCAAACACCCTTGTCATGTAATGTGATGTCTTATCGGTAAGTTTTTCATACAAATCCAAATTAAGTTTGAGTAATAATTTTACAAAAATAATTTGGTAAAAATTACCCGATCGGATGGAGAGAATTAAAATGTATACAATTAATTCGGTTTTCTGTTCGTCTATCTGCAGGTTCGCATTCGAGAGTGGCCAGTCTTAGATTTTATCAGGAAGATTTTGTTAATTATTCCTTATATTATGTGATATTTTACAAACTATTTTCATAAGGTATAATTTTTATACTATATGATATTTTACAAACTATTATCATGGACATGTCTCTATGGTGAGATTGAATTTTAGATTAATAATTTATAAATTTGGATCTATGCACAAAATCAAATTTATATGTTCTGTTTTTCTAAGCTAAAAGGAATGATTAATTGTTTTATAGATAATGTAGAATATTAAAATGAAATTCATCTAGAATTATTTATTTTTTAATTATTAATAAAAATGAAATTATATATGTTAGTGTATTTTTAAAATCATAAAGTTAATTAAAAAGTATTTTTATGGTTGATATTTTTATTGTAATTAATTATGTTGATGATTTTTCTATCGTTAAATGTAAATGGGTAAAGACTTAGAATAATTATAATTATAATGGAAAAACCAACTCATGAAGCGGTAAAACATTGATACTATACAAACCTTATGAAGCCATGAGAGGAAAGAAGCAAGGAGAAGTATTATTTGGTAGCTAGCAAGCAGATGGTGTCATTTTTCTTTGTATTTGGGTATGTAGCAATGTAAAACATGTAACAAAATTTGAAAGTTTCATGAATTGGATGTGGGCCTATGGGTTACCTTGGCAACAAGACTCATACTACGAACTTTAGGGTTGTAAGTAATGCATTGTGTGTAATAGAGTAAAATTCTACGACCTTATACAGTACTACTTTGTACATTGGTTCATTCACTAGCTGTTGAGGGTCCCAAATTTATGGGAAGCCATAGAAAACCTTATATCATCTTACGATGGCTTTTTGAGCATCTTTGGGGTAATTTGTTGATCATCTTAAATTACTATAATTTCAAACTAGGTACTGGATTCTTTGCGCATTGTGTTCGGTCACTGGTGTATATAGTTTATTTCCATACAAGGTACTGGATTTTGTTCCCATTGTGTTAGGACGGTGTACATAGTTTATTTCTCTACAATGTGAGATTCTTTCGCCTTGTACAATATTTGTCATTTAAGCTCTTCCATTTTTGGGCTTGTTAGTTTTTTCTTTCCTCCAGAAACCAAGAAGCAAAACTTTCAAGCTTCATTGCTTGCTACCCTATTTGCATATTTAGATTGTAGTTTCAACTCTCTTCTCTAAGTTTCAGCAAGGTGATTTTTGCTAGTTTTTTGGCCATGCTCAACAATGAAAAAAATATCCCTATTTCATTCATGATTTCAAATTCATTTTGTGGCTATCTCCCAGCTTAAGAAAATAAATTTTAGCTTTGCTTAAAAGTGCATCTTCAACTCTCTTTTATAAATCAATGGATATAATTTCACACTTGTTGAAGACTATATTTGTTTTTTTTCACTAGGTTTTTATTAATGAAAAGTTCAGATCATACATGCAAGTTTGAGAATGCATTTCCCAGTCTATTTTGACCTGATGTGGAAATGTAATTTATAACTCATTTTTATTCTGAACTTGAGAAGGTGGTTTGTAACTCATTTGAATTTACAATCATAGCCTTATTTTTGAAGCCTCAAATTTCATTTCCAGCCCTCTCTTTAAATTTTAAGATTGCTATTTAATACATGGTTTTTGTGTAATATTACATCCTTCATTTGAATGTATGGAAAAATGAAATTTTAGCAACAATTTGTTTCTTTGAGATGGGAATATATAGCTCTATATCCTTGCTTTAATGATGATTTCCTTTTTTTTTTTGAAAAGAGAGACTGTGGGTACAAACTATGCTTTGATTGAAACATACAAGGTGAAGTGATTGCATGTTGGAGTTTATGAAAAATAAGATGAAAATAAAACTCATTTTTGCAAACTATATGTAAGATGATGAAATTGAAATCAAAATCAAAGTTACTATATTATCCCTTCAACATTTTCAATATCCAAAATTAGTTTGCACAAAAAGTTTCATAACAAAAAGGCATGAAGCAATGCAAAAATTGTATGAAGTAATGAACTTGCATGAAAAGCTTTGTAAAATAATGTTTCAACGAACTTTAATTGACTAACATGTTTTATTTCCTAGTGTTAATGCCAACAAACTCGTTATAGGCCCCCCCAAAAAAAAAAAAAACAACAATAACAACAACAACCATCTCCCATTCAATAATTAGCATGCCCATTGGATACTGAACGATTAAAATCAATGTGTATGGGAAGATTCAAGCAGGCTAAATTTAGTCATTATGTGATTTTGAAACTTTGTTTGAATGTTTGTTTAAATATTACTAAATGAAGCACAACTCCTTAAACTTTTTGTCCTGCTTTTATATAGGATTTTAAGAAGTTTATGCAAATTTATGAGTTACAAGGCTAATTTATTCTACTATTTGGCCACTTAATGCCTTGCTAAAATAGACATTTTTTTAGAAGACCTATCTTGTTTGAAAACCCTCTTACATGTTATAGAATGTAATATTTAAGATGTAATTTTCAATATATAGCTTTGAAATGCAATCTTCAACGCTCTTTTGGGTTTTCCTTTTTAACCAAAATTTATTTCTCTTAAGAATGCATTTCGGGTTTTCCTTTTTGACCAAAATTTATTTCTCTTAAGAATGCATTTCTAATTCTTTTCCAAGCCTTGGACGCATTTCTACCCTCACGTCAAAGACAAGAAGTGCTATTTTTTCAGGACTTTATACACATTTCCAACCTTCATTCACTTTCCTAGAAATTCAAGATTTTATATACATTTCCAACCTTCATTCACTTTCTTAAAAATTCAGATTGTATCATTCATGTTTAAAAATATTCTTTTAACCTGTTGATGCAGTGGGGTTGAAGTGTTAATTCAATTTCCTAAAAAATGAATGAGTGTATCCTTCATGTTTAAAATATTTTCCTAAAAATTCAAAGTATCCTTCATATTTACAATATTTTTTTTAACCCCTGTCGATGCAACAGGGTTGAAGTGATATCTTCATTCAATTTCCTAAAATTTCAGAGTGTATCCTTAATGTTTAAAAATATAAACATATTTTTTTAGCCCTGTGGATCCAACCGGGTTTAAAAATATAGACATATGTTTTAGCCCTTTTATTTTCTTAAAAATTCAAAGTATCCTTCATATTTAATATATATATATATATATATATATATTTTTAATTTAGCCCTTTTTCTTCTTAAAAATTCAAAGTATCTTTCATTTTAAAAATATTTTTTTTAACCCTGTCTATGCAGCAGGGTTGAAGTGTTATCTTCATTCAATTTCCTAAAAATTCAGAGTGTATCCCTTGTGGAAGCTACATGATTTAAAAATATAAACATATTTTTTTAGCCCTAAAACCAAAAAAACAAATTTCCCAATTTATCAGTGTCTCTTTGCACCAGGGCAATTGCTAGTATATTTGGGGCAACTTTGGCCACGGCGACTGCTAATATATTTGGGGCAACTTTAGTTGTATAAAAAATAAAATAAAAACATAAATTATATTTTAATTTTGCTAATATATAAATATATTTGGGCAATTTAGTGGTATAAAAAATAAAGAAAAAAGAAATTACATTGATTATTATTCTAATTTAATATATTAAGTATTAGTTGTATAAAAAATAAAAAAAACATAAATTATATTTTATATTGATTATTATTCTAATTTAATATATTAATTAGATTTTATATTGACTATTATTCTAATTTAATATATTAATTATTAGTTGTATAAAAAAAAAAAACTTAAATTATATTTTATATTGATTATTATTCTAATTTCATCTATTAATTATTATTCATTATTAGTTGTATAAAAAATAAAGAAAATATAAAATATAATTATATATATATATATATATATATATATATATATAGAAATGGTTATGGAGCTTTATATTAATCTTGGGCTGAATGCCGAAATTCTGATTACATTATGAGCTTCTTTGCCCTGATGCATCTCACTGCTAAGGATGAGAATGCAGCTGAAGCTTGTAGATTTCTTCCTTGGATAAACCCCCAATGAGTTGATTTCAGAGATTTTCCCCCACTTGATACAAACAAATTTGTTTAATCGCAGATAGTAGAACATGGCAGCAATCTATTTATGGAATGGGTTCCCATGATTCTTCTTCCTCTTTCAGCTTGACCCCGGCAGAGATTAGGGCAGCTTTATTGGCTTCTATGTCCGCCTTTTTATTGTGAGTTCTCAACACATGATAGTACTTCAAGTTCTGAAAATTGTTTTCCAAACCTTTGATCCTAGTAATCAGCCTTGCTAGATTGAGGTCCGATACTGGAGTGTTGGAAACCATTGCGTTTATAATGACCTGGGAATCGCCTATAACAATTGCTTCATTAATGTCCAGATCTTTAAGGATCTTGAGTCCTTGGAAGAGGGCCAAGGCCTCAGCTTGAATGCTGGTAGAATATCCAAGTCCCCAAGCGTAGGAGAGAATTTTTTCCCCAGTTTGATTTAGAACAACACCTCTTGCACCAGCTTTGCCCAGATTTCCCTTTGCTGCTCCATCAAAAAAGAGGAAGTGCCTTGCTTGCGATTTAAGCCAATCTTGAAAGTCGTTCTCTGGTTTCCTTATTTGCCATTCTTTGATAGTGGGGGCTTTTCTGACTGCAGGATGAAATTGAAGTTCTAGAGTTGATCCCCATGCAATGTCCTGTTGATTGAGATTGGAGTTGTCTTTTATATCAATCAAGCACTCCTTTATGTGGCATTTAATCTTGGCTTCTAAGACTTTGTGGCACTGCTTTGTATTTCTAAAAATTCTTCTGTTCCGCTCTAGCCATAACTGCCAACAGATGATCTTTGGGAGAACAGCCCATGCTGCTTTAATAATCAGGTTTTTAGGAGGTGGATCTGGATATCTGTTTGTCCATTCAGAGAAAAGTTCAGAAGTGGAGCAAGGAAGAGTGAAGTTGGGATCCAAATCATGAATAAAGAAGGACCAGATCTGCCTGGAGAAGCTGCATTCTAGAATTAGATGAACTGCTGTCTCAACGTTTTCATTGCACAGTGAGCAGATGGATGGGCCGTGTAATCCTTTCTTTTGCAAGTTGTCATAGGTTAAGATTTTGCCGTGACAGTAAACCCAGGCAAAGAAATCAACCTTGGGCCATGAAGACAGACGCCAGACACCTTGCCAAGGAGCTGGATTAGGGGGAACGTATGGTCTCTCGTTCAGCTTAGCGTACCCCAAGGAGACTACGTAACCTCTGGATTTCGGCCCCCAGCCTTTCGCATCTCTTTTCCTTGAGTGCGTGGGCGCCAATCCGTGCAGGGAGTCGAGCAACGTGGTCGATTCAGAGTTCAGGTTTTCCGGCACCTTTAAACGTTTCCAGCCTACCCATATCAAGTCGTTCCAGCGTGAGATATCCCACAACGTTCGCAATCCTTCTCTATCCATCCATCAACGTAGCGAATTAATGGAGGCTCTGACTTCTATTGGTTCCTTATTCATGATTCTGTCCGTCCAGATGTTGATTTTTTTCCCGTTGCCTGGTATCCAGTAAGAGTGGGCGGTGATGAGAGATGCAACTCTGTCATAAATTTTGAGGAATGACGAGTTTGGCAGATGGATCACATTTTCTAAGCATCTGGATCTTGGACCTCTGAAATATTTTTTCCAGAGCGCCTTTTGGGCCCAGCGAGGATTGGGCGCAATGGTCCTCCAAACGATTTTTGCAGCCATTGCCACATTTTGTTGACAAAGATTTTTGAAATTTAGACCTCCTTCCCACAGCGGCTTGGAGATGGTTTCCCAGCTGATAAGGGGGATCTTTTTTTCATTCTGTTTCCCTCCCTTCCAGAAGAACCTCCTTATGTATTCCTCCATTTTTTTTAGTATGGATGCCGGAGCGAGGAGCCCAGCGAATTGGAATAGAGGCATGTTGGTGAGAATTGATTTAATTAAGACTGTTTTGCCAGCAGTATTCAGCCAGGAATATCCCCAGGCTTGAATCTTTGCCTTGAATTTTTCCAGCTGTGGGAGCCATTCTTTGCTTGCAGGTCTCTTGAGAGAAATTGGGAGGCCCAGGTATTTAAAAGAAGACCAGGAGGTGGAAGCTTCAAAGCCCAAACATCTGAAGATGGCAGATAGCAGTCTGGGCGTAGTATTCCAGCTGAAAATATGACATTTTCTCTTGTTAACAATGCTGCATGTAGCTTCACTGAAATCATCCAGAACCGCTTTGAATTTTGTGGCAGAGGAAATAGAGGCAGGACCCAACAGCGAAGTGTCATCCGCAAACAAAGCATGATTAATATTTTTGATCCCTCTTGCAATACACAGTCCATTGATTTCTTGGTCTTGCAACTTTTTGTCTAGCAGGAAGCTAAGGACTGAGGCTTGGATGAAAAAGAGTAGGGGGGATAGAGGACACCCCTGCCTAAGTCCTCTCGAGGCTTTAAAAAAGTCTGTGGCTCTTCCATTAACAAGAGGGGCAATCCATGGCTCCGAGATGCATGCCCAGATCCATTTAATGAAATTTGCTCCAAAACCAAACTTACTCATAACATTTAAAAGAAAGCTATGATTTACTCGATCAAACGCATTTGCTAAATCAAGTTTAATCACCATACCTTGCTCTTTTCGAAGGAGACTTGAGTGGATTGCCTCTTGAACCAGGAAGAAGTTGTCCACGATCTGCCTACCTTGGATGAAGCCTCCTTGATTCTCTGGAATTATTTTGGGGAGAATGAACTTCAGTCTATTTGCAATTACTTTGGTGATTAATTTGTACCCTGTGTTACATAGTGAAATCGGCCGGAATCTGCTGAAGTTATTGGCACCATTTTCCTTGGGTATGAGAGCTAAAAATGCAGAATTAGTACTGCCTCCTATTTTCTGAGTATTTTGGGATTTTTGTGCCATTTTGAGAAGGTCTTTTTCAACAATCAGCGAGCAAGCTTGAAGGAATCTAGTAGAGAAACTGTTCGGCCCAGGGGCCTTATCCGGGTCCATATCGAAGAGAGCCTTTTTCACTTCATCTTTAGTGATTTTGGCCTTAAGAGATTCATTAATTCGCTGAGAAATTATAGAGGGTATGTTATCTAACAGATCTGGATAGTGGCTTGGATCCTCGTCTTCACTGTATAAGTTTTGGAAATGAGCAAAAGCTGCTTTCTTTATGTGATCAAAATCCTTGTGGATATCACCCTCTTCTTTAATCTCTGAGATGGTGTTGAAACATTTCCTTGCCTGGGCTTGTTTGTGAAAATAAGCAGTGTTCCTATCCCCTGCTTTAAGCCAGAGGTTGCGGGATTTTAATCTCCAATACTCTTCTTCAGCTAAGCAGGCTTTGTGATAGCGCTGTTGCAACTGGATTTCTTGATCTAATAAATCCTTTGTGAGCATAGCGTTCTCCATGCCATTTTGATGAGAAACAAGAGCAGCTTTAATGGTTTTCCTTTCTGTGGCCGGATTGGACAACATTTTGGCCCATCTTTTTAGAGCTCCTTTCACCCTTCTGAGCTTTTCCTCCCAAATATAGAATGGTGATCCTTTAACTGGCTGGTTCCAACATTCCTTGACAGTTTGCATGAAATCAGGCTCCTTTACCCAAAGAGGGCTGAATCTAAATGGAATAGGGCCCAGATCAAGATGAGCTAAGAGTTCTAGCTTTATGGGCTTATGATCAGAGGTGCTGCTAGCAAGAATATGCATTCTGGGCTCTAAACCTAGCAGCAAATAGGAACTTTGAATAATAAATCTATCTAGCCTGGCAGCAATGTGTCCAGGTCCCGCTCTTTTATTAGACCAAGAGTACTTACCTGAAGAGGGTTTGATGTCCAGCAAATCCCAGTGTTGCACTATGTCCTCCACCCATTCTCTAGCCGGGTCTCTAACCACGCTGCCTCCCCTTTTTTCTGATGGGTGCAGGGTGAGGTTGAGGTCGCCAGCAATTATTATATTTTCCAGGTTTGTCAGATCTGCTTGGTGTCTTATAGAGTCCCAACAGTTTTTTTTTCCCCAACAATGACTGGAGAGTAAACATTGAATAGACAAAACGTTTCCTTAGTGTCCAAGTTCTGCATTTTCAGCATCAACCAATGGATATTCCTAACCTCAAATAGGACTGTAAATTTATTGGCGTTCCAAAGAGTGCCTATCCCTCCTGAGGCACCCCGAGCAGAGATTGCTCTTGCTTCGCTTTTATTCCAAAGTTTCTTTCTTACTTGAAGGAAGACTATATCTTCCAGCTTTGTCTCCTGGACGAGAAGTAAGTCTGGGGTTTCTGTCCTGATTAGACTTCTGATGGCTTCTTCTTTAGCTTTGCTCCCCATACCTCTGCAATTCCAGGAGATGACCTTCATTATTTATGCTTCTGGTGGGCTCCCTTGGAGCCTTGGGGCGGATTTTTCAATATCTTAGACTTTGGGGCTAGCATTTTTTCCAAAGTAGGTTGATTGCCCTGAAGTTTCTATTTGTAGGTCTCATGCTCCCTTTTTTCCCTGTCGGTTTTCCGGCCTCTTGTTGATCTTCTTACCGAGGTATGGGACTCTCCTATTTCTCCTTCCTCTTCTGATTCTTCCGTTTCCTGCTCTTCTTCCTCATCTTCTAAGATCCTGCCTTTTGGATCTTCAGCACTTGTTCCTTTGTGGGAGGCTGAGGGAGTACCTTTGCTTGTGGGTGTTTTTTGAGCCTCGGTCTCCTGAGTAGCCTCTGCCTCCTTTTGAACCTCGCCCTCTTGTGTGCTCTCTGGTTGCGAACTCAGGGGATCGTACTTGTTTTCAGGAATGGATTTGATGGGGATCTGCTGAACAGTGGCTTGCTGGGATCCTTTGCCATTAGGGTCTCCCTGCTTCTGATTCTTGGGATAGTGTTTGGATCGCTTGACTTGATTCCATCCATCCTCTTTCCCCTGCCCAGCCTCATTGTTGGTCGGGCAGCCTCTGGCGAAATGTCCATAAACATGACATTTCCGGCATTTGAAGGGCCGCTGCTCATAGTCCAGTTTCTGCATGTGCGTCCAACTTCCGACCTTTATTGTGATGGCCTCTGGTAGTCCCACCTCCAGATCTACTTCTACACAGATCCTGGCACAGTCGTACTGGTCCTTGTTGTTCGCACGATCTATGAATTTCCCCAGGGCGTTTCCAATGTGTCTCAGAGAATCCCAGTTCCAGCAGTGCATTGGGAGATTTGGGACCTTGACCCACACCGGGATTGTTTTGGGCACATCTACTGCCGGATCGAAGTCCGGGGTCCATTTGTTCAAATACAGACCCTGAGGGCCCATGAAGTAGGGGCCATTTTGGAAGATCAGGTCTTTATCTTATTTTGATGTGAATTCGAAGAGGAAGTAACCTCTCCCCAGGAAGTAAGAGGTGACGCTTTCTTTGATCAGAGGTGCCCAATTTCTGTTAACCCAGCTTTCTGTGGTTTTTGGGGACGGCCATAGCCCAGTGAACTGACCGATGAGAGCCCGTTCAGCCAGTGACAGGGCAACTTGGATCGGGGTTTCTAGAGGGAGGGAGATCACCGGAATATCGTCCAATCTCTTGACAAACTTCGAGGCTTCAGTATTTTTCTTCTTTGGCAGTCCTGCCAAGAGCCTGTTGAAAGCATCAGAAGGCGAGATCGGCGGAGGAGGCGGAAGAGACGCCTGAGGAGTGCCCAACCCCTCCATGGTCACAGTCTCTGAGATCAGACTACTGCACGATCCATGAAAGGCAGGCCGCAACAAGCAGTGAGCTCACAAGTGGACGGGATATCTTAAAATATCATTTTATATTGATTATTATTCTAATTTAATATATTAATTATTAGTTATATAAAAAATAAAGAAAACATAAATTATATTTTATATTGATTATTATTCTAATTTAATCTATTAATTATTATATAAAAAATAAAGAAAACATAAATTATATTTTATATTGATTATTATTCTAATTTAATCTATTAATTATTATATAAAAAATAAAGAAAACATAAATTATATTTTATATTGATTATTATTCTAATTTAATCTATCAATTATTATTTGTTTGATTATGAAAATGAAAAGCAAATTTTCAAATATTATTTGTTTGATTATGAAAATCAAAAACAATTTTTCCATTTTATCGGTTGGAGCAATTGTTAGTATATTGTTTTTTCAAATATTATTAGTATATTAATTTTTCAAATATTATTTGTTTGATTATGAAAATCAAAAACAATTTTTCCATTTTTTCGGTTGAGGGAATTGCTAGTATATTGTTTTTTCCAATTTATCGGTTAGGGCAATTGCTATTTCCAATTTGTTTGATTATGAAAATCAAAAACAATTTTTCCAAAAACAATTTTTCGATTTTATCGGTTGAGGCAATTGCTAGTATATTGTTTTTTCCAATTTATCGGTTGGGGCAATTGCTATTTTTTTTTCCAATTTATCCGTTGGGGCAATTGCTATTTCCAATTTATCGGTTGTTTTTTCAATTTATGGGTTGGGGCAATTGCTAGTATATTTGGGACAATTGTGAAAAAGCAATTTTTCAAATATTATTTGTTTGATTTTCAATTTTTCCAATTTATCGGTTGGGGCAATTGCTAGTATATTGTTTTTTCCAATTGCTAGTATATTTGGGACAATTGTGAAAGTATAATTGCTAATATATTTCGGACAATTGTGAAGAAAGTATATTTGGGGCAATTGCTGGTATATAATTGAAAAGTATATTTGGGGACATTGCTAGTATATACCTTAATAATGTATAGAAGATGGACTATGCTTTCCAAGTAAATGAAAACTCAAAGCTCTTTATCATATTCTTTAATATTATAAAGAAAAGGACTTGAAGTTCCCCACACAAAACGACAACACACTATTATAATTCTTCATTAGGCACTACATATGTCATTGCCGCCCTCGCGACAGCCTTTCTGGTTGTCGGCCCCGGCCGCCCTCGCGACAGCCTTTCTGGTTGTCGGCCCCGGATTCTATACTGATAACCTTCACTTCACCGCCCTTCTTCACCTTCGGCACGCTCACTACCAGCACGCCGTTCTCCAAGCTCGCTTTGATGTTTTCCATATCGCCGTCTGGCAAACGGAACTGTCGGAAAAATTTACCGACCAATCGCTCCTCTCGGTGACATTTTTCGGACTTCTCAATCTTCTCCTTCTGCTGTTCTCCGCTCACGGTAAGCACACCACTCTTGAACTCAATCTTAATGTCCTCCTTCTTTATCCCTGCAACCATCCCGCGATCTTTAATTTCATCTCCATCAAACCCTAGTAAAATTTAAATTTAATGGTATCGCATCTAAATTTTCAAAATGCGTCTAAATTTTCAAAATTTAGATGTAATAACATATTATCATTACATTTTGTTTTTCAGGACCTCCTGTTAACTTCAAAAACCGTTTAAATTTTGAAAATGTAAGTGTAAGAAATTCAAGAAATCACGTCTATGTTGAAAAGCATAACATCTTTAATGAAAATTTAGATGTAATAACATATTATCATTACATTTTGTTTTTCAGGACCTCCTGTTAACTTCAAAAACCGTTTAAATTTTGAAAATGCAGGTGTAAGAAATTGAAGAAATCAAGTCTATGTTGAAAAGCATAACATCTTTATCTTTAAACTACTACCAGATGACTTCAGATATAAATTTTGACATAATATTACCTGGAACATCAATTTTAATTATGTGGGCCTCTGGAGTCTCCTTCCAGTCCACTTTCGTTAACGCAACTTGGCCGATGTCACGGCCGATAGCCGAGAGAGGGTTTTCTTCCAATACTTTAAAAGGATCCTGCAAAATGTCATTCCATGGGCTCCAAACGCGCCCTAGAATGCTCGGCACAAAGCCCTGGCAAGCCACGCCAGTCAAGAGCATCAATAACAAAATACATACCGCAAAGTGTTTTGAAACCGCCATATTTCACGTAATTCAGCTCAGAAAAGCTATAATTCCCAGTGTAGAGACGGAAACCGTAAAAGCTGTATCAGAAACCTGCTAAATGAAGGAATTAGTGAACAATAAAGACATAAATCGTGCTCCAAAACTTTAAATAACTCGCCGCGAAAATACCGAGCGTTACCTCGGAATTTAAAGTGTTCGGATAGGGACGTTAAAGAAACATCTTGGTGCTTCAGACAGGAACGTTAGAGAAACATCTCGGTGCTTAAAGTGTCAGATGGAACGGTAAAGAATGATCTCGAAGCACCAAAGTGTTCATGTTCTGAAAAAGTAAATGGTTTAATTATGGTGGGAGCTTGTTCTAGATCACTCTACAACAACAGTTGAAAATTTGAAAATTGGTGTCATTTAAAGTGCCAATGCCACGTACTCAAAATGTCTAAAAGTAAGAAATGTGAATATATTCATGTTTAGGTAGGGAAAAAGATTTATTTAGAAACATTTGTTCATATAAGCGGCCAAAAAAGGTTGTATGCTTAAAATTTAATTATGGCAAAACGTTTTTAAATTTATTTAATTGTGTATTTTCTTAAAATAAAAGTAATTTTATTTATTATTTAATTTTATATCAGGGATTTTTATTTTTATTTTTAATTCTAAATTTAATATTAATTTATGTTGATTTTTTTAAAAATAATTTTTATCTCACACAGCATACTATGCTACATAAACTTGATTCTTGATACAATAAAATTATCTTTAAACACGGGTATTTTATATTAATAGTTTCCCTCTATCACATCTTTGTATCATGATTATTTGTATCATGATTATTTTTACATTGTTAAACAAAACATATATAGGAATTTTCTTTTCTTAATTAAGAAAAAATTGTGTGAAAGATATTTGGTAAATGTTAATAAGGTATCAAAACTATGGAAATGACATGGGATTGTTGATGAGGGAGTTCAGGTGATAAAAAAAACTATAATGAAAGTTTAGATATTGAATAGATGAGGTAAATGTTGAAAGTTTAGATTTTTGAAATAATGAAGCAAACTTTAACATGATGACATGAGCTTGTTGATGAGAGAGTTAAGGTGATAAGAAAAATATAGTAATGAAAGTTTAGATATTGAATAGATGAGGTAAATGTTAACATGGTATTAAAACCATGGAAATGACATGTTTAGACATTGAATAGATGAGGTAAATGTTAACATGGTATAAAAACTATGGAAATAACATGGGCTTGTTGATTAGGGAGTTAAGGTGATAAGAAAACTATAATAATGAAAGTTTAGATATTGAATAGATGAAGAAGATGACTTTAAAGTTTATGCCTAGATTCTCTTTTAAATAAAGAACATTTTTAAAGAGATATTTCTTTAATTATTTAAAATAGAAAAAAAAGGTTATTATTTTCATATTTGAACTATTAAAAAATATCTATAGATTTCTAAAGTAAGATTTTAAATATATTTTTATTTAAAAGAATATTGATCCATTATAAATCTAAATTTACAATTTTTTTAGGTCTTAAATGCAATGTGCGTTTAAATATGAAATTAATTTATGGTTTTACAATGTAAAAATTGCATAAATATTTATATACATTTGACATTTATTACCTATTGAGCCGTTATATTAGACATTTGTTTGGATCTAGTTTTTTATCTATATTATTTAATGGCGACACTATAGTCTCTCCACTATACTATGCTCCCTCTCATGGCATAGATCCATTGACAATAAGTAGTTGAGACAAACCTCTTACTCTCATGAGAATAAGCAACATCTTATGATTTTAGACTAAGATTCACAAACATTGGAATCTTGACATTATGAACACTATGGTAAAGCCTCGCAACAATGGCTAGCTCACTTTGTTTACCTTAACTATCCCTTCAAAGCATAATAGGTGGCCAAAGGAACCAAATGTGTTATAACATAATTTTATACTATGCACATGTTATGACCTCACTTCATCATTCCCTAAGTTTGCACGCATCCCTCCTCATAACTCATCAAAAAACAAGTTTTGAGTTCATATATGTAGTTTATATAAAATAAAAATGCGTAGATACACTACTCTTTAAAAAAAGCACATACATATACTTATTGTCCTTGAGAAACTCACTTCTATATACATTTTAAACAAAAAAATTTAAATGTGTGCATAATAATGTGCTTTTGGGTGGGACTTATGGGCTCTACTGAGGATCCACCTCCTAAATCCCTTCACAATGTTCTAAACTAACTTTGAGTATTTAATCAATCATGTGGTGAAGGAGGATGAAGATAAAATAGAAGTACACCCTTATGCTAGGGAATATATTCTACAAATTAACAAATTTTCTTGAGTTTTTAAGTTACCTCTTCCAATTAAACACCCTTGTTTCTTGATCAGTCCCTTAATCCTCTTGCATCAAAAGGAGACTACTTCTATTTCATCTCCTTGCATTAATAAGTGAATAGTATTGGAATAGAGCTTCAGTGGCCTAAGGCAGAGGGATCTAGGAAGTGGTTCCATGTAGTGTAAGATGGGTTGAGTGTATGATCAAAACATTTGACATTTCAACTTACTTACACAGTTTAGTTCCATAATTCTATCTACAAATCTTGTATTATTTTTTTAATTAATAATAGAGAACTCACCCCACCCATTTGTGTCATTAACCCTTCCAATTCTAATGATTTCTTGGATGTTTAATTTACTTCATAAGAGGCTTTCCTTGAATCCATGACAATGGTTTCTAGACCATGGGAAGATATGTATCACCGATCATCTTCTCTTCCTAAACGCTTTAGGGTTTGGTTACCAAAGGATTCCTTGTCATGCGCCTCACAAGGGGCTTGAATTGAAGAACTACAATGCATAGGCTGCAAAGATGTACAATTATTTTTACCATATTATATATATAAGGTTTTTTGTTTTCAAGTTTTTTATTCCATAACATGATTTTTTATCAAAGGTTTATATATTGGATTTATTAACTTCTAGCTTAGTGTTGTTGCTCATATATATATGAATTCAAAGACATTTTCTTTGGTATTTTCTAAGTTCATCTACTCTAACAAGTATTAGATTTCAAAACTAGCATCTACATTAGGTCCACCTCCTTGCATTGTGGATTATCAGTTTCCTATGCCATGCTGGCCTTAGAATCAACCCCACCAAATTGTGACATGAAACCTTTATCAATGTTAAAAATTATTAAAACTTGGTGGTAGATCATATCTTTACATAGGCATGCTAGTTAATATCTTACTAGCCACTTGTAGCCCATGCTGCTTGGAATTCCTAGATTCAGGGGCCCTTTGTAGTCATTCCATGATAGTTTCTAGATTTTCATCTTTTACCATTACAACTTGACATCCATATTGGTGGAGGAAACATTCCTAAGAGTGTCATTATCCTACATGCTTCCATTCATTGAGCATAGGAATGATCCAAACAATAGAGCTAGTTTGATTGCTCGTCACACCCATTTCTTCCAATGTATTCTAGCATTCTTTTATTCCTTTTTAGGATTTTACAATATGAGAAAGACAAAAAAAGTGAAATATGATAAAAAGAATGGGTGGGAAATAAATAAATTTTTAGTCTATTTTTAGTAGAAATATTTTCTTGTTTCATTTGAACAAAACATAAATTGAGTCTATTATTTCAAATATAGTAGGGGTTATATTTTTCCTTAGGAAGTTGAAACTTGTTCATTGATTCTTTTCTCCTCTATTTGATCAATATTCTAATAACCATGGTGAATTTTTTTATGCCTCCTATGTCATAGACTTATATCAGTGTTCATTCTTCAGTCAAAGTTGGGAAGGTCACATTATGTGTCATGATTTTTATTCCAGGGAAGTTTTAGACTCTGTCAACCATTTCTCAGTTATTTGTGACTTATTATGTATGTCTTCTTGATCTTCAAGTCACTTTCAAAATCAATAAGGATATTTGTATTTTTATCATGCTAGTATGGAAGGAATCCACTGACTTCTTGCTTGCAATTCACCTCTTATCAACGACAACACATTACACAGATATTTACCTAGAGTAGCACCTTCGTCCTATCATAATCATGAGTAGGTTACTCCGTGTTCAATATATGACATTCATCATTGGCCATTGAATAATTGGTTTCGCTTGTGCTTGAAATTCAAAATTCTATTGATTCATTGGGATTTATGTGATACCTTGGGTTCATTTTCCTTAGTGGTGAAATTCCTAACCTCTATTAGGAACTTTCATTATTGGTCATTATTCAGAGGACCTCTTCCATGGGATATTACATATGGTGCATGCAACAGAAGTACTTGATGGTGGTCCTTGCAATTTGTTCACCCAAGTCCTTTAAAATCACTTTCCTTCAATTTTCTCATGTTGGATGATGGTGAATGCTTTAATGTTGTTATTCTAATGGATCCTTTCCCATTAACTATATCTCCTTTTGTCTATGAATAGAATATGGAGTATTTGTATTACCTTGGGACTTGTAATCATTAGTGGAAATATCCATTTCTATTTAAAGCGGTAATATGTTAATGTCCCCTTATCAATAGATTCTACAATTGTTTTACCTCAACTCATTTATTACACTGGGTATAATGTACTTTGTACCTTGGCACCCATTATCACCATTGGTGTGTTGTCCCATGTTTGTTAACGATATACATCAATGACTGATAATCAAACAATTCCCCCATGTTTGAATTCAACTCATTTATTCACATGGTGTAGAGTCATACCTTCGATGGATTATTCTGAATACATCGAGCCTCTCACATCATCATCTCTTTAATGTTGTTACCTGAGTTGTATTGGACAATACCACTTCTATATTTGACATTGGTTCTTATGGAGGATTGATTTGTTCACTTTAATAACTTCACTTATCCTCCTATATATGCTTAGACATAGATTTACTATGTATCTTCTTGTGGCTATGAACTGCTCTGACATGGATCTATTGTGCATCTTCTCCATGGGCATGCTTTCCACTCTCTTATATATGCATGTATCCACTATGTATTACTTTTCATGGCTAGATCACTCTTTATATATACTTCATGTATCCATAGTGTACTTGATTTGGTAGCCATGCTTTTCCACACCTGACAATTTGTATGCTTTCCTCAAGAAGTGAGTTATCTCTAACATTTTTATTTTAGGTGTCATTTGGGTTTTCTTCCTAATGAAATATTCTTGGGGCCACTTGATAGCTCCTCTTGGATTTGATATAATATAATTCAACCATCAAATTAATTTCTCACTTCGCACATTAGGGGGCACTTTTTATAGCATAATTTGCAATTGCACATGCTATGGCTTGATAGCATCATTCCCTAACTTTGAGGACATCCATCCTCCCCATAACTATACAAAAACAAGTTTTGAGTTCATATATGTAGCTTCTGTAAAAGAAAAACATATACATACACTACTCATATTAAGCAATGTGTGTACCTATGTTTTTTGTCCTTGAGAAACTTATGTATATCTACATTTTTCACTAAAAAAATTAAATGTGTGCCTAATAATGCATTTCTGTTCAAGTTGTACCAAGTATCCACCTCCTACTATCCCATTCCCAACATCCCAAACTGAATTTAAGCAGTGTTTAATAAATAATAAGGCGGAGGAGAAGGAAGAGAAAATATATGTGCCCTTATGATGGAAAATTCCATTCTGCAAGTCTGCAAATTTTCCTAATTTTACTCTTCTAGTAAACAACCGTTGTTTCTTGACTAGTCCTTTAATCCTCTTTCATTGGAAATAAACTCCTTCTCTTTAATCTCCTTGCATGGATAATTGGATGACATTAAGTAGGGATTCAGTGGCGCAAGGCTTAAACTAAAGTATTACAATACATATGATGTAAAGTTGCATGATTCTATACAAAATTTATATATTACATTTATTAGCTTCTAGTTTTTTCTTTCTACTCATGTCTATAGGACTTCGAAAAAAAAATTAGTATTTGGTTTTATCTAAGTTGATATGCTTCTATAGGTATTGTATCTCAAAATTGTTGAGATTCAACAAGATGATGATCCTAGTGAAAATTAAGCATCTACATTAGGAGGAGCCCGTAGGCTATTTTTTGGTGATATGTCTATTTTCAGAATTTAGGTCAAAGTTAATTTTTAGCAGTAATTTATTTATATATGGTTGAGAAAATTATATGGATGGATGGGCATCTAAGTTTAGAATGTATGTGCGCCTGTTGACCCTCTCTGTCTTTCCATATTTCTGTGAATGATAAGTTTTGTTGAAGGCCAACTCTATACCTAATCTTACAAACAACTCCTTTGAAAACTTGGAAGTGAATTCCGCATCCTTGTCTGATACAATCTTCTTCAGAATACCATGCAATCTAACCACATCCCTGATGAAGACATGTGCTACATCATTCGCTGAATATGTAAACTTCACTGGAATGAAGTGTGCTACCTTAGTAAACATGTTCACAACAATCATGATGGAATCACGATGTCTGGATGTCCTGGTAAAAATTGTGATGAATTCCATGGAAATTACCTCCAATTTCCACTCTGTAATATACACTGCGGTTCCAACAGGAATTCTCCTTTTGACTCAACTTGCAATATTGACCAATAAATCACATGATCAACACCTTTAACATACTTCGTAAGAAATGATACATGGAAAACATCATGTACTTTCACTTTTAGAGGCAGTGCAAGTTGATAGGATACTGGCTCAATCCTTTGAAGAATATTGAAAGGTACACAAAACCGACGTTCTAGCTTGGAACACAATCCAATCCGTAAGGATATCTTATTTGGATTCATGTGCAAGTACACTTGTTCCCCAAACTCACTCGCCCAATCCTTTCAAGATTCTTGAAAGGTCCACAAAACCGATGTTCCATCTTAGCACACAATCCAATCCCTAAGGAGATATTCTTTGGCTTCATGCTCAAGTACACTTGTTCCCAAAGCTGAAACTCCTTAAACAACATTTTCATGTATGCGTAACTGTTCTATCTATCCTTTGCTACCTTTATATTCTTATTGATTACCTTAAATTATTATTCCATTTCTGCCAACATGTCTGGTCCAATCAACACCATGTTAATTGGATCACTCCATCTCAGTGGGATTATTACAACTCCTCTAATACAATGCCTAAAACAAACTCATCCTCAGTGACTCTTGGTACCCATTGTTGTAAGAAAACTCTACCAGTGTAAGATACTCTTCCCACCTTCACTCTTGATCCATCACCTACATCCTCAACATGTCCTCCAATATCCCATTGACCCTCTCTGTCTGTCCATCTTTCTGTGAATGATAAGTTTTTTTGAAGGCCAATTCTATACCTAATCCTAAAAACAAATCCTTTGAAAACTTGGAAGTGAATTTCACATCCCTGTTTGATATGATCTTCTTCAGAATACCATGCAATCTAACCACATCCCTGATGAAGACATGTGCTACATCATTCACTGAATATGTAAACTTCACTGGAATGAAGTGTGCTACCTTAGTCAACATGTCCACAAAAACCATGATGGAATCATGATGTCTGGATGTCCTGGGAAAACATGTGATGAATTCCATAGAAATTACCTCCAATTTCCACTCTACAATATACACTGCGGTTCCAGCTGGAATTCTCCTTCTGAGTCGTCAACTTGCAATATTGACTAGTTAATCACATGATAAACACCTTTAACATACTTCATAAGAAATGATACATGGAAAACATCATGTACTTTCACTTTCAGAGGCAGTGCAAGTCGATAGGATATTGGCCCAATCCTTTCAAGAACATTGAAAGGTACACAAAACCAATGTTCTAGCTTGGAAATGTTCTAGCTTGGAACACAATCCAATCCGTAAGGAGATCTTCTTTGGATTCATGTGCAAGTACACTTGTTCCCCAAACTTACTATCCCAATCCTTTCAATAATCTTGAAAGGTACACAAAACTGATGTTCCATCTTGGCACACAATCCAATCCCTAAGGAGATATTCTTTGGCTTCATGCTCAAGTACACTTGTTCCCCACGTTGAAACTCCTTAAACAACATGTTCATGTTTGCATAACTTTTCTATCTATCCTTTGCTACCTTTATATTCTTCTTGATTACCTTCAATTATTATTCCATTTCTGCGAACATTTCTGGTCCAATCAACACTATGTTAATTGAATCACTCCAGCTCAGTGGGATTATTACAACTCCTCCAATATAATGCCTAAAACAAACTCATCCTCAGTGACTCTTGGTACCCATTGTTGTAAGCAAACTCTACCAGTGTAAGATACTCTTCCCACTTTCACTCTTGATGCATCACATACATCCTCAACATGTCCTCCAATGTCCTGTTGACCCTCTCTATCTGTCCATATTTCTGTGAATGATAAGTTTTGTTGAAGGCCAACTCTATACCTAATCCTACAAACAACTCCTTTGAAAACTTGGAAGTGAATTTTGCATCCCTGTCTGATACAATATTATTCAGAATACCATGCAATCTTACCACATCCCTGATGAAGACATGCACTACATCATTCACTGAATATGTAAACTTCACTGGAATTAAGTGTGCTACCTTAGTCAACATGTCTAAAACAACCATGATGGAATCATGATGTCTGGATGTCCTGGGAAAACTTGTGATGAATTCCATGGAAATTACCTCCAATTTCCACAAACTCAAAATTTCAAACCTCAACTAACTCACAACCACTGAAGACACATTTTCCATCAAGCCCCCCGGTACCTCCTCATGGGATATGTCCTCTATCGTCAAGGCATCAATACCATCCTGTGCCAATGCCTTACCCTCCAACAAGCTGAGCAGGTCTTAAAATTATTTCCATGGTCGATTCTACAGTGGCCACCTCTCACGGATGGCCACCACTCAAAAAATACTTTGTCCCAGTTATTTACATCCCACCCTGTACCATGATTATATTAAAGCAGTCAAGAGATGTTAGTGATTCCAAATATATGCTCATAAAACGCGAGCTCCACCATATCCCCTACACTCAGTTATTGTCATGGGCCCCTTTTTCAAATGGGGCATAGACTTAATGACCTACAACCCTCCATCTTAAGGCAGCCATAATTATACTGTGGTCGTCGTTTACTATTTCACCAAATGGGAAGAGACCATGCCCACATATAATAACACGGCTGACACTACAACACAATTTTTCTTTAACCATGTCATAACACAGTTCGGTGTTACCAAGGAGTTGGTCTTGGATCATGACAAACACTTTGAGAATGACACATTTTAGGAGTTATCCCAAAACCTTGGTTTCTCTTATGATTTTTCTTCTCCATACTACCCTTGTTGTGAAATCAGCTCCAAAAATAGATGAGAAGAGATATCAACGCCTTAGAAATAAGGCACTTTGAGGGGACAACCTCCAATACATTACATGAATGAAAAATTCTTGGATGATTCAAATTACAAAACCTCCTTTCTATATATAGGAGTCCATGGGGCCACAATGTAATCCTAACCGACCTAACAATAATAATTTAAGGGCACAATAATAACATTATGGGGGTTACAAGGGTACAATAATAACAATAAGGGGGTTACACTAACAACAATAAGGGACTATACTAGTAATATAGGGACCTAACATGCCCCTCCCCTTCAAAAAAGTGTTGTCCTCAACACTTGAGTAGCTCTGGGTGCTTCTGTATAAAATTCTCATCCTCCCATGTAGAATCTTCAGTGGGTAAGTTCTTCCACTTGATGAGATACTCTGAAATTGATCGATTCCATAGTTGTCGAGTTCTTGTTTCCGTGACCGCTTCAGTTTCCAATATGATTTTTCCTTCCTCATCAAGTTCTGGTAATATTGTTTGAACTGGAAGATTTTCACCTATAACCTTCTTTAAGCATGAAACATGGAAAATTGGATGCACTCGTGAAGAAGCAGGAAGCTCCAATTTGTATGCCATAATACCAATCTTTTGCAACACCTTGTAAGGACCATAGTACTTTGGCGATAATTTATTATCCTTCTTAGCTTGCTTGAGGGACATTTGTTTATATGGTTGTAGCTGTAAAAATACCAAATCTCCTACATCAAAACTTCTCTCGCTACGATGTTGATCTGCATGTTGTTTCATTCGATTTTGTGCCAAATTAAGGTTATCCTTTAAGAGTTGGAGAACTTCTCGCTGATGCTCGATGTGATCTTCCACTGCTTGAACCTTCGAATTTTCCCTTAAAGATGATGTGATCGATGGTGGATGATATCCATAAAGTGCCATAATGGGGTCATTTTTGCTGCAGTATGGAAGGAAGTGTTATACCACCATTCAGCGAGAGGTAACCACTTGACCCATTGTGTTTGTTTATCAGATACAAAACAACGAAGATATCCTTCCAAACATTTATTTACTATCTTAGTTTTACCATCAGATTGAGGATGATAAGATGAGCTATGAGCTAATTGAGTACCCAAACAAGAAAATAACTCCGTCCAAAAATTTCCAGTAAAAATGGGATCTCTGTCGCTCACAATAACCCTTGGGCTTCCATGTAGCTTTTGAATTCTGTCCATAAATGTAGTAGCAATCGTACTTGCTTTAAATGGATGAGATAATGCACAAAAGTGTGCATACTTGGTAAGTCTATCAACTACCACCATGATGACACTCTTTCCTTCGGACTTAGGTAAACCTGTGATAAAATCCATTGAAATCTCCTCCCAACGTTGACTTGGAATGGATAAAGGTCGTAGAAGTCCTGGGGTCTTAATTGTTTCCACTTTATTCTGCTGGCAAACCAAACATTCCGCCACAAACTTTCGAATATCAGATTTAAGGCCATCCCAAAAAAATTCTTTCTTCACCCTGTGGTAAGTTTTTAAAAATCCTGAGTGCCCTCCTAAAGGAGAAGTGTGCAATTCCAGAAGAATCTTTTGTTTTAGTTGGGAATTCTTACAAAGATATAAGCGATCTTTGTACCATAAGGAATCATTTTTCCAACTAAATGTATCAGATGTAATCATTAGGGGAATTTTGAGGTCTAAAATGGGCCTCCTAAGGAAAATGTACAATCAAAATTCACTTTATGAGGACCAATCACATTTTAGGGGATGACATCATCCCTAATGGTTGAGGTGGCATTTCTTGAGTTAAAGGTACTTATTTGTCACATTCTCAATGGTGGATAAAAACTAATGGTTAACCATGGTAGTGCTCTAAGTACTTTTAAATTCAAAGTAAAGTACTCATAATAAATGTCATTTCACACTTTTTGAATAAAAATATATTATTTTCATTTCATATTTCTTGAAAGAAACAATGCATATCCCTATACATTTATTATATTATATTATTTTTATATAATATATTAATTACATGTTATTATACAATTTAAATAATATAAATTTTAATTAATAACATATAATATAATTAAGAATATATAAATTTATATTTATATTTTATTTTAAGTTATTAAAGTACAAAGGACAAATGCATTAGTTATTCAATGATAATGAATTTTTCTTGAAAAAATCATTATTATTTATTGTCACATCAATACAATTTTTTTATTAATTTTATTTTCGTACAACTTTTGAATTGAATTTAACTATGGTTACATAGATTGTGGTGCAAAAAGTGAATTTAAAATTCATAAATATTATTTTATTGGTTTAGCTATTATTTTATTATTTCCTTAGGAGGCCCAATTTAAACCTCAAAATTCCCCTAATGAGGATATTGCTGCAATTTTTGAATGAGAGTCCACACTTCTTCATCCTTCTTCCATTCATCTCTTGCTTCGGTTATCCAATCTGGTTCGATAATAGAAATGGCACAAAGCAATGCTTCCACCTCTTCATTCTTTCTTGAGAGTTCATCTGTAACAACATTTAGCTTCCCTTTTTTGTAGATTATTTCAAAGTCATAACCCAACATCTTTGTGACCCATTTTTGTTGCTCTTCTGAAGATATTCTTTGTTCCAAAAAGTGGTTAAGATATCAGAATCAATTTTTACCTTGAAGTGTCTTCCCATTAGGTAAGTTCTCCATTTCTTTAGTGCATGCGGTATTGCTAACATTTCCTTCTCATAAATAGGTTTATGTAAATACTTTTCTTTGATTGGACGACTTTCAAAAGCAATGGGTCTTCCTTCTTGCATTAAAACAACACCAATTCCATTTCCCGAGGCATCACATTCCACAATAAAGGTTTTTGTGAAGTCTGGCGTAGCTAAGACCGGTGTTATGCACATTGCCTCTTTAAGATGTTCAAAGGCATTAGTTTCTTCAGGAGTCCATGAAAATGCATCTTTCTTCAATAATGTTGTTAGACGTGCTGCTATTCTCCCATAATTCTTAACAAACTTGCGATAATACCCTGTTAACCCGAGAAATCCTCGCAACTGCTTTATGGTTTTGGGGACTTTCCATTCCTCAATGGATTTAATTTTGTTAGGGTCTACCTTAACACCCTCGTGAAATAAAATATGACCCAAATATTCCACCTCTTGTACTCCAAAGAAACATTTGGATGTTTTTTCATATAATTGTTTCTCCTGCAATAGTTTGAGCACCCTATCAACATGTTGAACATGATCCTTCCAAGACCTGCTGTAGATTAGTATATCATCAAAAAATACTAGCACAAATTTTCTAAGGAAGGGTTGGAAAATGGAATTCTTCAACCCTTGAAATGTAGAAGGTGCATTGGTAAGGCCAAAAGGCATGACCAAAAATTCATAATGACCCTCATGAGTTCGAAATGATGTTTTCAGAATATCTTCAGTCTTCATTCTAACTTGATGATATCCTGAACGAAGATCCAACTTGGTAAAATAAATTGCTCCATGTAATTCATCCAATAATTCATCAATCATAGGAATGGGAAATTTATCTTTAATGGTGAGCTTATTGAGCTCCCTATAATCAGGACACATGCGCCATGATCCATTCTTGTGTACCAATACTATAGGAGCAGAGAAAGAACTTTGACTAGGTTGAATTATACCTGCCTCTAACATTTATGCAATCATACATTCAATTTCACTCTTTTGGACATAAGGATATCTATAAGGCCTGATGTTTAGAGGAACATTTCATGGAATCAAATGAATAGCATGATCATGATCACGAATAGGTGGGAGTCCTTTGGGAGTTTCAAAAACCTTGGAATGATTGTCCAAGGATTTTTGGAGATCTGTAGAAATAGATGATTTTGATGTTGGAACTTCTAGTGAGCATAATTGTGAAATTATGCCTCGTTGTTATTTCTTTAGAAGCTTTGTCATGAAACTAGAGCTTATTATCTTTCCCGACTTCCTTGCAATACCTCGTAATTTGACTTCCTTTCCTTCTGAAAAAATTTCAAGAAAAGTTCTTGAAAATTAAAAGCTACCGTCCCCAAAGATTGTAACCATTGTACTCCTAGTACAACATCAACACCTCCCATAGGAATGGAAAGCATTGGACTAGTCAATACATATTCCCCCATGGTTAGCTTAATATTATGGCATTTTCAAGAGCAATTTATAGTTCCTCCATTTGCAACCATCACTTGACATTCTGGTGCTGGGTATAGGAAACAATTTAATTCCTTGGCTACCTTACAATGGATAAAATTATGGGTGCTACCTGAATCAATCAACACTATTACCTTTTTCTTCTTGATTTGTCCTTCTATCTTGAGAGTTTGAGGAGTGGTAATTCCTGCCAGTGCATTACACGATATGGTCGGATTCATTTCTTCCTCTTCTAGGGCTGGTTCCTGGGGTATATCCTCTTCTTGTTCATTTTCTTCTTCCTCTTCACAATCTATGTAAAATAATTTCTTCTCAGCACACTTATGACCTTTAGTGTATTTGCTATCACAACTATAGCAAATCCCTTTTGCTATTTTTTCTTCCAATTGTTGTGGTGTCAACCTTGTAGGTTGTTTAAATCTAGGAGTAGCAACACTTCCCTCTTTATAGAAGTGAGTGGTAGGCTTCCTTGTCGCCATAATTTTACATTCAATTTTTCTTGCCAACCTGAATGCCTTCTCCAATGAATCAGGTTCCAAAACACGAACTTCATGTCGGATGTTATCCTTTAAAGTACCTATGAAGAGATCAATCCTGTGTTCGTCTGGAATATCAGTTACCCTTATATTCAATTTTTGGAAGTCCTCAATGTGCTCCCCCACTAAACCCTTTTGTTTTAGATTTATCAATTGGCTAAAGAAGGTGTTTCTCTTTGTATCCTCATAATGTGCTATCATTTCCTCCATAAAAATTGACCAAGTGACAATTTTTTTGCTGGAGCAAAGCCATCGATACCATAAAAATGTATTTTGTTCTAGATGTAAAGTTGCAATGCGTACCTTTGTGTGTTTTGCACATTATTGAGATCAAAATATTGCTCCATCTATAGTATGTATGTTACAGATCATTTCCATCAAACTTCCTCATATCCATTTTTGGAATATGGTGGTTCTTCCACCAACATTAGAGTTTATGAAATCACGATTAGCATTTATTTTGTTCTCATCATGAGTTTCCTCTACTATCTTTTCACCATTAGGAAACATTTGTTGTATCAACTTTGTCAAACCTTCCATGTCTTCTTTTAGATCATTCTTCATGTTTTCCATCTTAGCTTCCATGTCATCCATCTTAGATTCCATGCCAGATTCCATGCCATCCATCTTAGCTTCCATGCCACTCTTCAAACCATCCATCTTATATTCCACACCTTTCTTCAAAACTTCCATGTCATTTTTTGTTGCTGTTTGCGAAAGCAAAATTTGTTGCACTTGCTCTTGTAATTTTGATATGTCATGTTGCCATTCTTCATCTTCATGAGTCATAGTAGAGCCTTCTAAAGGATTAATGGGTGTTGAATTATTTTTAGGGGCCATTTGAGAATCCAACACTGATATATATTCTATAATATGCCCTTGGAATCAATTCAACTTGATTCTTCAAACAAGACTTATGCAATTCGGAAAAAAAATACACACCTTTTACTTTCTTTTGTGGAGCTCTATATTGAAATTGACTTATCTCTATAATTGCAGATCCTCAATATCTGAAGTTCGGCCCTATAGTAGTCCTCTGAAGCTTCTTTCAAATTCTATAGGTCTGACTTGATTTGGATTCTTCAAGGCAAAGTTATGTCCAATATCCCACAATGACTTAATTATGAACTGGTTCAATAGAGCGAACTTGTACGACTTGCCACGTGTTACTATTTTTTCCTTTGTATAAAAAAATTGTAGATAGGAAACTATAGTCTGTGTACTTCCAGTCACTTTTTACAAAATTCCAATCCGATGCTCAGAGAGAGAGAGAGTTATGAATATTTTCCCACGATCACCTCATTGAGATGAAATTCGGGAGCCTAAAAAAGACCTAACTTCCACAGATCATATCTCCCAAAATATTGCTAACCAGGCTCTGAAAATTTTCGATGATGTTCCTTAAGATTTCCGCTTCGCGCTCTAAAAATTTTAGCTTCTGAACTTTCGTATAAAAAAAGTTATAGAGAGAATTCCGCGATGACCTTTTTAAGTGAAATTCAGGAGCCTGCAAAAAGACCTAACTTCCACAGATCATATCTCTGAAAATATTACGAAGCAAGCTCTAAAATTTTGCGACGATGTTCCTCAGGATTTCGAATTCGCACTCTAAAAATTTCAGCTTCTGAACCTTCGTAGAAAAAAATTTATGGCGAAAATGCCACGATGACCTAGTTAGAGCAATGAAACGCTAGAATCCCAAGCTCTGATACCAAATGTTGTGAAACCAGCTCCAAAAATAGAAGAAAAGAGATATCAACGCCTTATAAATAAGCCACTTTTAGGGGGAAACCTCCAATACATTACATGAATTAACAATTCTTGGATGATTCAAATTACAAAACCTCCTTTCTATATATAGGAGTCCATGGGGCCACAATGTAATATTAGCCGACCTAACAATAATAATTTAAGGGCACAATAATAACAATATGGGGGTTATAAGGGTACAATAATAACAATAAGGGGTTACACTAACAAGAATAAGGGACTATACTAGTAATATAGGGACCGAACAACCCTCAACCCAACGATCAAGTAGAAGTTGTCAACAAATTCCTTAAAATAATGTTGCAGCGTATGGCGAATAACCATAAAACCAATTGGCACCACATGTTGTTTTCAGCCTTATGGACGTGTTACACCACAGCCAAAGCATCCAAAAAATTCACACCCTTCCAATTAGTATATGGAGTTGAATATTTCCTCCCCATTGAGTGCAATATCCCTACCTTACACTCTGCCATCGAAATCCTATGTGATACCACACCTTTAAATAAAAGGTTGGTACATCTGGAACACGTTGATGAAAATCAAAGGGAATCTTTCTAGCATAACGAAGCCCACAAAATGAGGGCTAAAGCCTCTTTTGATTGCACTGTCACCTCTCAATCATTCACCGAGGGGGAGCTAGTCCTTTGCTACAATGTTTTTAGAGAAGATTTATGACTCGAGAAATTCGAGACATTATGGAAGGGCTCGTACATTGTTAAGCATTTCTTCCTCAAGGGGGCATACATCTTATAAAATTCAAATGGGACTTGCCTCAAAGATCTCGTCAATGGACTCTACCTCAAAAAATTATATCCATAACACTCAATACAACCCTAGACTATAGATGTATGCACCATGACTTACTTTTATGGTGACCACCTCATCATGGATGTACACTAAAATCACTCTCTCATCGTGTGTCGTAGATGGTGTTGCACTAAAAACTGTCACCTTGACATTCTGCTGACTGTATGAGCTCATTAACACTCATACATGCCTCCTCTACAAGTCTTACAACCTTTGTTCCTCATTCCAAGCCTTAAAACTAGAGGAAAAACCCTAAAAATCTCTGAAACTTAGGGTACGCAGGTAACATGAAGCCTGCCTGCATTCCTGGCCTGGGTACGCAAGTAATACACTGCTTACCTGTGTTCCAGAACGCAGTTTTCCCCTCCAAAGTAAAAAAAGCGAGAAACTAAAGTGAAAAAGTTGAATTTTGGTCAATTCTAGAAGGTTCTAGATGAGATTTTTTGGGGATGAGTATGCTTTAGTAAGGTTCATGCATCCCTCACCTTAAGGAACTAATCCCTTGATGTGAGGATCCTATCCCTTTGAAGGAGGATTCTATCCCTTCAAAGGTGGAACCCTAACCTCGTCATCTTCTCTATAAAAGAGGCATTGGGTAATCTCAAAGGGGGTTCAAGCTTTATGTGTGATTGATTTGAAGTGCTGTTGAGATTTAGAATTCTTTCTACTGAGGTTTTAAGAGGAAAGATCACATACCTCTATGTGCTCCTGGAGGAAGAGTGCAAGACTTATCAAAGTAGAGGAGACTCTTGCTTCAGACCCCGGGAAGGCCTGTTCAACATCAAGGCTAAGGTTGTAAGGTTCTTCTATTATTTTAAGATTAATACAATCAAGTTTTGTTTTTCTCAATAAATTGTCGTTCGATTGTTTATTTCAATAAGCTGTTGTTTGATCGTTTATTTCATAGATTCCTTGATCAATATGATAGGTATGTTTTATAATTATTTGTTATACAGGTGCTATTTAATATTATTTTGTTTGTGATTGTAGGTCGAAAAAATACGACACTTTGTTGCAACAAAAGATGACACTTTGTTGTGACGAAAGACGACACTTTCTTGCGACGAAAGAACTCTTGTTGCGACGAAAGCACTACGACCGAAAATAAGCATTTGGATCTAAGGTAGGATCGACACCTTTATAGCATTTATTTGTAAAACGAATATATTTAGAGAAAGACAAACTTAGTTGTTTGTTTGTTGCTAGATTGTCTTCTGACACTAGGGAGATCGATCTTGTCCGCAAGATCGATTTATCTGGCCAACAAATTGGCGACTCCGCTAGGGAAAGAACTTGTTTGGATTTTCCTTTGTTTTGATTTTAGAAAATGCCTTTTTCTGATTTTTGATTGATTTGTATAGGCTTGGGTAACTTAGATTTACTTTGCTTTGAAAAGTTTTGAAGTTTTTTTTTGTTTTTCTTGAACTTTTCTGGGGACCGCACATTGTTATAGACCCTGTTAAAAGTCTTGAAAAAATTATATTTCTTCTTTTATTTTAGTTTAGAATTTGATTTAGGATTCTTAGCATCTACCCAGATCTGTATTTTTCTGTCAAAAAGCCTTGTTTATGAGTTTCTTTCAGCAAATTTTTCATCTCATTCATCTCTGTTAAGTTAAATGGGTGTTTTGAGTCTCTTTTTTGAGAAATTCTTAATTTGATTTCCTTTGTTCATTACTTAGAGGTTTGTCTCAGTCTTTTCACAATTTTGCATCTTTTTTCTTTTGTTTTTGCAAAAAAAATTCTCCCTCATTCGCCGGGAGGGGGGGGGGGGGGTGCTAAATTGTGTATGAGTGTTAATCGCCTTTGAGTGTTTTTTGATCTTTGGAACTCTCACCCGATTTTCTTGACTTACACTTGATTGGTTCTTAGATTACATTAGAATCATCTTGTGTTTGAGAATTTCTCGTATAGATCACATTTGCATAATTACAATTCTCATTTTCTAATATGACTGAAAATGTGCATAGATTACATTTGCATACTTTTTAAGTGAATTGTGCATAGATTAAAACTGCATCGTTTACATTCTGAAAAATCAATTGTAGATTTAGATTAGTTCTCTTTAATTTGAATTTACATATTTTTATGCTTGTTTTAAAAACACAAAAAAATAAAAATGGAATTGATTAGCATTAGTTTTTATTGATGAAATTAGTGCATTAGAGAATTTGTTATATTGTCTCTTAGTGATCAATTTTTTGCATTGTTGGAAGTGAATGGAAACTCTCTCCTTACTTTAGTTAGGATTCATCGAATTTAAAATATTACATTATCATATTCGATTGCATTTAGTTTTGGTTCGGTTCATAACACCATTGGTTTCATATCCATTTACCCCTTGAGTAATAACAGCCTAAATAACACGGCGCTTAATAAAATTCATCTAGTAATTTTTACATTTTTAAGGCTCTTTCCACCAATCTAGCTCAGGATTAGTGCTTTGGAATAGGTTGTAGTTAAATTTCCAAAGCAACTAAAACAAATAAGCAGATAAATCTTGTGGTAGGAAATAAATCCAATTGTAATTGGTACAATCTAGGAAGCTTCTCTTAAAGGAGTTAATCCTGAGATCATGTCCAAACCTTTGAGACAATCAATTATGTTTCATCGGGGAAGATAGAAGATATACACGCATTACAAACGGTAAACCTCGGATTAACCATTTTCAAGGAGCCTGGGGTCACTTGTTGGTAAACCTCAGATTGACCATGTCGAGGAGCCTTCAAGGGGATTGAGCTTTGTTACCTCGCCCTTGCGCGTGAACCTGATCACAGACTATTCCCCTGCATTGTATTTCCGTTATCAGTTGTAACCTTAGTGTCCATAAGCTTTAATATTATTTCCTAAGGTGACTGAAGGAAAGATCTCACCGTACCCGGGAGGACGTCGATCGTACCACTTGGACTCCCCCGGGGTTCTTCACTTGAGATGGTTTTGTGACTTGGCTTGTGCCACTGTTTCATTAAGCAGGTTGTTGGGGTAACTGTTCCAACCGCCATTTCTGCATTAAAATTCTACGATGTTGGATTTCATCACCAACTAGTGTTTTTAGTGCGGGAATCTACTATTTGTGTGTGGTTTGACTCCTAGATTTGAAAGTGCATATTAATTTTTTTGTTTTTACTTTTAGAGACCATAGGTGTGAATTGTGAATCTTAATTGTTAGGTGTGAATTGTGAATTGTTAATTTTAGTTTTTTGTTAATAAAATTCACTGAAGTTGAATATAATGGAAACTGTTCCGGAATTTACCAACCAAGGAATCCCTCTTAACGAGAATCCTAATACTTTTCCTTGTTTTGGAAATGTTGGACCTCCTTATATGGCTACTTTGTCATTACCTGGATTTACAATAGGTTTACCGATATGGTTATTTTCAACTTTGTTGGCCCTGAATACTCCAATTGTTCCACCTCAACCGGATGCTTCACCTCAACAGAGTTCACCATCTCAACATCACCAACCTTCTGTTGACCCTTTACCTTCTTCGCCTAATATTTATTCCTCCATTTCTTCCTCTTCACCTGGTAAAATCCTTGACGCTAGTAACCAGGGGGCTAAGAAGAAGAAGAAAGAGAAGAATAAAAAGAAGAAGAAGCAAGATAAGAAAGAAGTCAACCAACCAACCATGGATGTAAATGTTAGTTGTGTTGAGGAAACCTCCAACATGCATCGTAAACCCAAATACCCTTGCAGGCTTTGTAAGGGTGACCACTTCCTTATCAATTGTCTTGGTATTCCTGAGGTCTTGGAAGTTTGGTCAGAAAAATCTCATCAACTTTCCGTTGATCCATCAACCATTGATAGTCAGGTTCCTGGGAAAAAGGGTAAAGTTAGGTTTCCTTGTAAGTTATGCAAAGGGAGTCATCAAACTCACATTTTCCCTCACATCGATGAAGCCTCAAAATTATTGGAAAACCTTAGTGTTCCACAGCAAGAATTTCCAATTGGTTCCCGTAAACTTTCTCCCAACCTACCGTCAACTGACGGTATGATTGATCTAATTTCAAGTACAATCGAGCCCACTCTTCCATTGGAGAGTGAAACTCATATTACTCAGGTTGATGATTCATTAGTTGATCAAGTGGTTGATTTGATTTCACATTCGGTCAATCCCATTCTCCCTGTAGAGAGTGAACTTCATACCGCTCAGGTGCTTCTTGTTACATTAGATTCTTCTACGCTAGGGGGAATTTCACCTGTTTCTACAGAACCCCTTCCAAGTACTGAGGTATTTTCCTTTGATTGGAATAGACTGACAAAACCTCGTCTTCCTTCCTCCATCCCTTTCCAAATCATTATGAAGTTTGGTGGTAGGGACATACACCACACATAGGTAGATGAAGGTGCTTCTGTTAGTATTTTATCCTCAATTGCTTGGAAAGATTTGGGTTCCCCTCAGCTTATGCCTATTTCGTAGAATCTGAAAGCTTTTAACAGAACCATTAGTGAAACTTTAGGGATCCTTCCTAAGTTTTCTATTACTTTGGAAGGTAGAACTGTCTATATTGATCTTATGGTAGTTCGAGGTCCCTTTGATTTCAATTTACTCCTTGGGCGAGACTATGTCTATGCAATCAAAGCTGTAGTATCAACACTCTTTCGTGTGATGTATTTCCCTCACAATGGAAATATTGTGACTGTAGATCAGCTTTCGTTCCTTAGTCTTGTTTCGACTACCAATAATATGACACCCCTAAATGTTCCTGATTCTAAAGTGGTATCTACCCCACCATGGGTTAATTATGTGGCAATTAGTCCCATGTTTTCAATTACTGCTGTAAGTAAGCCTCTCACTGTTTGCTCATCTTCCTTTGACTTAGATTCGGTAATTGACATGGAAAACTCTACGGGATTATTTGAATGCAATGTTCTTATCCCTTTTGAGTCCCTTGACATGTGTTCCTTCCAGAGAACTTTTCTTCCTTCTGATGAAGACATTTTGGAAGCCATGATCAAGGTGTGTCCATTGACATGTGTTTCTTCCAGTTGGAAGCCATGATCAAGAAGTTTGCGAGGACATTTCCTTTTACTGTGTCAACCTCGTTAAAAAATGAATCAGTGAGTATGAGGATAGTTCCTTTTACTGTGTCAACCTCATTAAAAATGAATCAGTGAGTGTTAGGATAGTTCCTTTTACTGTGTCAATCTCGTTAAAAAATGAATCAGTTAGTCGAGAGCATAGTTCCTTTTCTTGTGTCAAGCTCGTTTAAAAAATGAAACAAGCTTCCATGAGGACAGTTCTTTTCCTGTGTCAACCTCATTAAAAAATGAATCAGTAGGTAGATTGTAGAGAGTAGATTAATAGATTAGAAATAAGTAGTTTCTGAGGATGGTTCCTGTTACTGAGTCAACCTCGTTAAAAAATGAATCAGTGAGTCTGAGGAAAGTTCCTTTTACTGTGTCAACCTCGTTAAAAAATGAAACACGTTTCCATGAGCATAGTTATTTTCTTGTGTCAAGCTCGTTAAAAAATGAAACAAATCCTCCCCTAATTGAGTCAAGTCTTTGACTAGATCTCGTAAATGTTAAGTCATATATTTAGGTTAGTTATTTCAGTTTTTTGCATAATTTTCTTACAGTTTTAGGTCGGGTATTTCATATGATCTCGTAAATGAACCTTCATTCCATCCAGCTATTAATTACCAACAGTGTACTTAGTTGAATGAAATGAAGCTGGGGGGGGCATGCGCTCTAGGAGTTATGCTTAGGGGGCATCAAGCACAGTTTTCTCTCTATTTCAAGCTTGTGTAAAAATGAAACCACTCTGAAGCATAGTTTTTCTCTGTTTCAAGATTTTGTAAAAATGAAAATGATGAGTACATTTTTATCCCTTTTTTGAACTCGTTAAAACTTATGGAAAAGTGAAAATCATATCAGTACATTTTTATCACTTTTTCGAACTCGTTAAAATTTACAGAAAAATTGAAACTATAGAGCATACTTTTATCACTTTTTCGGTCTCTTTCAAAACTTTACGAAAAAGTGAAACATTGGAGTCTTATTTTAAGCCCTTTTAAAACTCTCTAAACATGAAAAGATTTCCGAGCACTTGATTATTCGAACTCGTTAAAATAAATAAATGATCGTCCTTTCAGTATAAGTTTACCCCTTTTACAGACTGAAATGGAATATTTACGAAAAAGGCATAATGCGACTAGTTACGGTCAATAGAGTTCTCTCCCACATTATTTAATCCTTTTCGGGCTCGAGAGACTAAATTTACGAAAAAGTACACCCACGGAGTTTTCTTAAGTTTTTCTTCTGACTCCCTAAAATTGAAAAACACCGAGTTTCTCCTATACTGGACTCGTTAAAAGTTAACAGTAAAGGACCTGTTCAATTTTAAATACGAACAAACCACTCCTTATTAGGGTTCAAATTTTAAACTAAGTTAGACTCATCCGAAGGATGAGCTTATAAACAAGAAAATGTTATCCTCCTCAAGCTTGTCAAAAATAAAGAGGTACTTGCTAATGGTAGGGGACAAGAGAGAAAAATGAACCTATTTGTTACATTTTGATTATTCGGAAAACCGTTAACCACTCTTGAACACGACACTTTTTTTCACCTGGGTTGGGGAATCCTTTACCTAACAGTTAATCAAACCATATTGAAAGTCTTCAGCCGGTTTCTGGGTATTAGCTTTGGGTTAATTGTCACCAAACCATCTGCAGTGTAGTTATGTGTTCAAGAGGACAGTTCAAACAAACCATTCATCTGCAAAATATCTGTCATCCATTTTGACCATCCCTGAGTCAGTCCTTGCCAATATATTTCTTCAAAACTTGATCTATGATTTCGTGTTGGGGGCTTGCCTACGACGGATCACTTTCTATCGACGACAACTCATTATCTAGGAAGTTGATCCAGAAATCGTCAGTACCTTGAAATCTGCATGCCTCAATGGCAGGTTTCTCGCCTTCGACGACAGGTTGCATTATTGACTTTCGATCGAATGATTCCGTGACATGTTCGACTTCAGCTCATTCATTCACATTTCATGGATTGTACTGAGTACTTTGAGAGCCATTGAAATTACTAGTGGTTACTCTCACACTTGTTAACAGTTTACATTATTGACTAGTAATCAAGTGGTTTCTACCATGTTCGACTTCGACACATTCATTCGCATGGATAGAATCGTACTAGTTCAGGAAGTGGAAATCAAGACCCTGGATCTAGTTTCCACCATCCAGGTTGCGAGGAATTTTTTTTATTCATTTATACAGTGGACTATTCATAAACAGATGGCTGCGTCCATACTATGTATACACATTTCTATACTGTTGATATATTGAAAATCATTCCTGTATCAGAACAGTTTAAATCAGTTTTGTAGTTAGTTTTGATCTGGGTATGGGAATGCCTACCTCAGCGATGATATGATTACATATATATATATATATATATATATATATATATATATATATATATATATATTTTGCATTGAATGTTTTTATAGGTTCCGACTGGGGTGTCCACAGGATGATCCTTGAAATGATAAAGTACTTCACTCTTCATATATGACATAATTCATTTTCATCTATTTTGGACTTCGCACTTTAGGGGGCAATTTTTTGCACTAAAAATTGTCACCTTGACATTCTGATGACTGCATGAGCTCATTAACACTCATACATGCCTCCTCTGCAAGTCTTACAACCTTTGTTCCTCATTCCAAGCCTTAAAACTGGAGGAAAAACCCTAAAAATATCTGAAACTCAGGGTACGCAGGTAACATGAAGCCTGCCTGCGTTCTTGGCTTGGGTACGCAGGTAATACACTGCTTACCTGCATTCCAGATTGCAGTTTTCCCTTGTAATGCCTGCGTACCCCCTCCAAAGTAAAAAAAGTGAGAAACTAAAGTGAAAAAGTTGAATTTTGGTCAATTCTAGAAGGTTCTAGATGATATTTTTTTGGGATGAGTACGCTTTAGTAAGGTTCATGCATCCCTTGATGTGAGGAGCCTATCCCTTTGAAGGAGGATTCTATCCCTTTAAAGGTGGAACCCTAACCTCCTCATCTTCTCTATAAAATAGGCATTGGGTAGCCTCAAAGGGGGTTCAAGCTTTATGTGTGATTGAGTTGAAGTGATGTTGAGATTTAGACTTCTTTCTGCTGAGCTTTTGAGAGGAAAGATCACATACCTCTATGTGCTCCTGGAGGAAGAGTGCAAGACTTATTGAAGTAGAGGAGACTCCTGCTTCGGACCCCGGGAAGGCCTGTTCAACATCAAGGCTAAGGTTGTAAGGTTCTTTTGTTATTTTAAGATTAATACAATCAAGTTTTGTTTTTCTCAATAAATTGTCGTTCGATTGTTTATTTCAGTAAGCTGTCATTTGATTGTTTATTTCATAGATTCCTTGATCACTATGATAGGTATGTTTTATAATTATTTGTTATAAATGTGCTATTTAATATTTTTTTGTTTGTGATTGTAGGTTAACAAAAGACGACACTTTGTTGCGACAAAAGACGACACTTTGTTGCGACGAAAGACGACACTTTCTTGCAACGAAAGAACTCTTGTTGTGACGAAAGGATTATTGATGCGACGGAAGCACTATGACTGCAAATAAGCATTTGGATCTAAGGTAGGATCAACACCTTTATAGCATTTATTTGTAAAACAAATATATTTAGAGAAAGACAAACTTAGTTGTTCGTTTGTTGCTAGATTGTCTTCTGACACTAGGGAGATCGATCTTGTCTGCAAGATCGATTTATCCGGCCAACAGATGGATCATCCCTCGACCTATCATCATGGATTTGTTGATGGTGCTTCTAAGTGGTCACAAAATCTCACAGCAGCATCCTAGGTCATATACTCTCTTGACCTGACACCCATCCACCACAATGGGTTATCTATTGGGTTAGCCACCAATAATCAAGCAGAATATGATGTTGTCATAGGCCTCTTGGCCGATGCCTCCCATCTAGGTATCAGTCACCTGCATATGTTCCTTGATTCCCAGCATGTTGTATCGTATTTAACAAAATATTAAGGGTATCTGAACCTTGCCTTTTTCAGAAATACCTGCACGCACAAAGCTTAGATCATGGCTTTTATCATATCAAACTTTCACATATATCAAGAAATCAGAATCACATAGTTTACCGTATAGCTAATCAAATCCTAGATTGACATGTATCACATATATACCATCATCGAGACACATAAATCATAGACATGATATCCATAAAATAAATGTAGATATACACCACATGTATAAAGGAATACACATAAATACACATCACGAGAGCCGCAAAAATACACATCTCATATATGTATATACATATATTTATATGTGTGTGTGTGTGTACAAAAAATATATATATCTGTTGGAAAAAGCCAAAAAATAAGTCATCAGCAGGGGAGCATCATCATAATGGGTTCTTACCCTGGTACATAAAAACACATGTAGGGTTGAGGCCCATCACCCCCACTGGAGTCCCCCCAACCTCCTTTGGTGCTAGAACCAGGATAGGACGAGTCGTCGCCATTGTCATCGCAAGATGATGAAGGATAGGATGCCTTTCTCTATCATAATCCATCACCCGCTCAATTGTGTCCTCCCCTGACCCCTCCCATTCCTCCTCAGGCATGAACCTAAGCAGAATGCCCATGCGACCCCTTTCATCTGTTGCATCCCTAAATTGCACCCCTAGAGCGGTCGTCCGAGCCTCCACAGACTCTAGCCACTCCGGTAGCCTCACCATCTTTGAGGGAGTAGAGGAGCTACCTCCCTCTCCCAAAGGCCCACCTACCTTAAACAATTGACATTGTGTTGGTCTCTCAGGGCCCTCCTCCACCTTTTCATCTCTCTATTTCCACGACATGTCTTCAGCACCAGTTATCCACAGTCTACATGGGTCATTTCCCATCAGGTAGGAAAACGGGCGTCCACGTGGACCCATATCTACAAGAAAAAATACAGGGTATCTAAATACTCACAAATATGCATCATAAATACATGAAAGTAAGCATAAAAAAGTAGAATACACGAAATACATACCTGACGGTCCCCATGCATGTCCAAGAGGTGGTCCCATATATGTATCTCCCCTATAGTGTACACCTGCATAGTGGTACTCCAAAATCATCTGAGGGTTGTAAAGGAACCAACCCTACATAGTGGGGTTCCAATATCACCCCACCTCGCCACCACCTTCTCGTGGAATCACCAGAGCCCACCGCCATATCTATGGATCTCTCGCATGCTCTAGTGGCACTACTAGTATAGGACGTAGCATCACCACCCTCACATAAAGGATACTACATAGGATGATGGCATAGAAAAAACTCTAGGACTGACCCCTCCACACCTGCATGAGATGTGATGTCATCCCCCTGTAAACAAATCCAACCTAGTCATAGAAATGACCTCCCTAAAGCCCTTGTAGGACGAAAAATTGTGGCACTAACACTTGGTGAGGGGTGCCTGACTTAATTAGATGCACAATAATCACTAAAAAAGCTCGCTCATCTAGGTCTAGGATGCCCTCAATCGGGACACATCCCTGATCGATGGCCTGGGGCCCACAGTGGTTCCCCTCCCACTCGTGTATGTCCACCCAGCCTCACCGAAGCGACATTCATAATACCTCTCCCCAAGGAACCAATCCTGTAACAAAGTAAACATCCACTTCCACAGTGAATGAAAAATCTCGACCAAGGATCCTGAACACCTCTCGATCTGGATCCCACTATCGTATCCAAAAATGCAGGAACTCATCCTACGACCTAAGGCGTTCTCAATATACTTCAACAACCCCCATCTCAATAGATAGCATTGACCTAATAATTTCCAAAAAATTATATTTTGAGGGGCTCCCAATCACGCTCCCTCCACATCATCCCCATCATGCCAAAAAATATGAATAAAAGCAAAAAATCAGCCTTACTGGATCAAAAAATAACTTTTTTTAAGCTTGCGCACTTCTTTCCATAATAGGTGCACAATCATGCACCTGTTTCTCCAACAAATGAAAAACTTAGCACACAATTAAGTTGTCCAGACACACAGTTTGTGTGTCTGTTAGCCTTTAAGGTGCGGGGACGTCAATTCGATGACCCTGTGGTTCTTTTACTCATAGTCGCACAACATGTGCGACTATATTCCCTAAACGTGCAGGAATTCCAGTACTATCTTTCAATTTCCCACGTGGATTGCACAAATTTATCAAATTCACACATGTGGTCTTTCATTTGACCCTAAAATAGGTCCATACATGCCACCATGTACGAAATATCTTCCCTAACCAACCAAAATGAGAAATTTTGAGTTATGATCTCTTACATGTTTATCGCCACACGTGTGCTAGATGCACAAGTTGACCGCAATGACAGAAAATAGTTCCACGATTTCCTATACACTCTAAGTCAGCAAGTACAAATGAGGTGGCATATGGCCCTATTTTCCCTATATATCACCCTCTTTTTCATCTTCGAGAGCCCAGTACAGGAGCTCAGGACCTCCGTCGTCAAAACCATCAGAGACATAAGGATCAGGACCATGTCATCTTCATCATGGTACCCACAGTTCCATTTTGACCTTGATCCACAATATTCACTTCCTTTTTATGAACAGACACTTGTATTACAACCACTTATTCCCTAGGGTTCCGTGTTGGGTATGTGTTATATTGTTTCCACGACTAAGCACGTGCGGGGGGATAAGAGGGGGCAACCCCCTGCCCAACCAGCATTTCCACAAATTTTTTTGGCCCCACTTTTGTGGTAGTCCGCGCCATAGTTTTGTGCATGAGTTTGCACATGGTTTTAAAAATATGGTTTTCGGTCTCTCGTATTTTTTGTAGATCCAGAATCAAGTGAACTACGGTTATGTTCTAACTAGGGTTAATATATTGGGGTTCATGTATGCTTCGACATGTATATATATGTGTTGTAACACTAAAAGGAATATAATGAAAAATCAAGTTGGTCATCCCGATTTGGGATCCAGGGGAAAATCTCTATGTTTATCTATTTTATGTTTTATGTTCTCGCTATTGTTTATTTTCATATAAGATCTGTGTAGATAATTTCGTTTAGGGTTAAAACTCATACTTAAATGAAATGCTTCGGCTTCAAGGGACGCCATTGCTAAGAGGGCTTTTTGCTCCTACTTCTCGAGGTAGACCCCTAGTTTGGGGAGTTCAGCAGATCATTCTTGCGGTGAAAGAAGATGCGAGCGGCGGAAAGATAGAGATCGAGAAATTTAATGGTCGTAGTTTTGATTTATGGAAGCTCAAGATGGAGGATCTCGCCATGGATAAAGATCGTTGGATCGTGGTAGATCCAAGCATTAAACCAATGGAAATGTCGATAAGACTGGAAGAAACTGGATCGGAAGGCTAAGAGAACAATACATTTGTGTGTGTCAGATTCAGTATTGTTGAATGTATCTGGGGAAGCTACGGCGAAGAATTTGTGGGAAAAACTTGGGACTTTGTACCAATCTAAGTCTCTGGTGAATAAGTTGTTCCTGCGGAAAAAGCTGTATAACCCGAGGATGAAGGATGGAGACTCGGTGACAGAGCATCTGAACGCCTTCAATACTATGGTAAGTCAGCTGTCATCTGTTGATATTAAAATCTCAGATGAAGATAAGTGCATCAGTTTGTTGTGTTCTCTACCAGACTCGTGGGACAGTTTGGTTATTGCAATAGGTAGCAATACAACTACCTTGAATTTTGATGACAATGTCTCAGCCTTGTTGTCGAAGGAAATGAGACAGAGAAATATGGAGGGCTAGAATCGAGATGCCTTATCTGTACGAGGAAGGTCCCAAAATAGAAACAAGAATAAGGTTTCGAGAGGGAGATCTAAATCTCCTGGAAATTTTGTAAAGGTGTGCTGGAAATGCGGAAAGGAAGGGCACTATAAAAAGGACTGCAGATCTAAAGCTCCTGAGAAAGGAAAGGGATCTGATGATGCTCCTTCTGCAGAGGCAAAAACCACCTCGGATGAAGGTGGGGATGTGTATTTGGCTTCTTCTTCAAATACACATGTAGATCATGAGTCATGGTTGATTGACTCAGGTGCATCCTTTCACTTCACTCCCCATAGGGAGTGGTTCTGCGAGTATAATAAATATGATGGTGATGTCTTCCTAGGGGATGATAGGAAAGCCAAAATCATCAGACGTGGAAAGGTCAAGCTGAAGCTGCAAGATGGAAGGATTAGAACACTTCGTGGTGTTATGCATATTCCTGCATTGGCCAGAAATATGATTTCTGTAAGAAAGATGGATGATGCAGGTGTAAAAACAGTGTTCGAGAAAGATGCTTGCAAGATGGTTCGGGGAGCACTGGTATTAATGCGGGGAGTTCGGACTGGAACTCTGTACAAGCTACAAGGTAGCACTTTTATTGATGGGTGTAATAGTTATGTGGTTCCTGAAAGTGGAGCGGAAAGCCTAGCTGTCTCTGGAGAAAATACCATGCTATGGCATCAAAGGCTTGGACATATTAGAGAGAAGGGCCTTCAGATACTACATAGAAATGGTATAGAAGGAGCCTTGAGCATTTCTCTTCCGATTTCATTTCCGAGAAACATTGTGTATGGTGCGGCGAATCGGGTGAGTTTTCTCCTTCGGTGCTAAGAGGGCGAACAAGATATTAGAACTTGTGCACAGTGGTGTGTTTGGACCTGCGTCAGTTCCATCACTAGGAAAGTCAGTGTACTATGTTTCATTCATAGATGACTTCTCAAGGAATACATGGATATATTTATTGAGGAAGAAATATGAAGTCTTTGACAAATTTAAAGAATTTAAGGCTTTGGTGGAAAACCGGGATGAGTTCAAGATAAATAAGCGTAGAACTGAGGTTAATGGTAAGAGTTCTAAGAATAATTAAAGAGTTTTAAGAAGTGTGGCAGATGCGTAAGACTACCTACACACAAATTTCAAAAAATGAGTTATAAGAAAAGAATGAATAGAAGACAGATGGAAAAGGCAAGAAGCATGCTCAGTGGTACCAGGTTAGGACAAGAATTCTGGGCAGAGGCAGTGGAGACTGCAAGCTATCTGGTTAACAGATCACCTTCATCAGTGTTGGAGGATAAGACTCCACATGAGGTATGGACTGGTAAGAAACCCTCTCTTTCACATCTAAATGTATTTGGATGTGATGCGTATGTACATGTTCCAAAGAAGAAAAGGACCGAGTTGGATAATAAATCTAAAAGGTGCATCTTTATTGGGTATAAGGATGGTTTAAAAGGTTACAAGCTTTGGAACCCGGAAACAAGGAAGGTTGTGTACAGCCGAGATGTGGTGTTTAGAGAGGTGAAAGATGTTGTTAAACATGAACTCATACCAAAGAAACCTGAGAAGATAGAGTTTGAGCTAAAGGAGGATGAATCAAACTCTACAACAGAAGAAGACTCAGAAGAGGAAGAGCCACAAACTCCACCCGTGAGAAGATTAGATCGGGAAAGAAGGCAACCAGAAAGGTATAGTCCATCTGCTTTCTGTTCAGGTTTTTCCTTAACTATAACTGATGATGATCCCAAAACTGTCAGGGAGGCAGTAGATTCAGAGGATGGAAAACTCTGGAAGGAGGCCATGGTTGATGAATTGGCATCCTTGCACAAAAATGAGGCATGGGATCTGGTGGAGTTGCCGGCTGGAAGGAAGCCCATCGAGAGAAAATGGGTGTTTAAGAAGAAGATGAATGTAGAAGGCAAGGTGGAGAAATACAAAGCTCGGTTGGTAGCAAAAGGTTATTCCCATGTGTCGGGAATTGATTTTGGTGATATTTTTTCTCCTGTTGCCAAGGTTACTTCTATTAGATTACTTTTATCTGTTGCTGCTGCATTTGATTTTGAGATAGAACAGATGGATGTGAAGACAACATTTCTTCACTGGGATCTAGAAGAGGAGATCTACATGAAGCAACTTGAAGGCTTTATGGTGAAGGGTAAGAAAGAATGGGTATGCAGGTTGAAGAAGTCTCTGTATGGGTTAAAACAGTCACCAAGGATGTGGTATCAGAAATTTGATACCTATATACGGGGACTTGGCTTCACCAGAAGCAAGGAGGATCAATGTGTTTATTTTAAATTAATTGGTGACCGTGTTATTTATTTGGTCTTGTATGTGGATGATATGTTGTTGATTGGAAATGACAAAGAAATTATCCAAGATTTGAAGACCCAACTGTTCTCCAAATTAGACATGAAGGATCTTGGTGCTGCAAACTATATTTTGGGCATGGAAATTAAGAGAGATCGGGCAAAGAGGAAGCTCTGGTTAAACCAGAGGAATTATGTCGAGACTATATTGCAGAGGTTCAATATGCAGGATAGTAAACCGATGAATGTTCCTATTCCTGTAGGTGTAAAGCTGTCTGCTGAACAGTGTCCCAAGACACAAGAAGAATAGGAGTATATGTCCCGTGTTCCATATGCAAGTGCAGTGGGTAGCCTGATGTATGCAATGGTCTGTACTAGACCAGACATTGCACATGCAGTGGGAGTATTGAGCAGGTTTATGTCAAACCCAAGGAAGGAGCATTGGACAACAGTGAAGCGGGTTTTCATATATTTACGTGGCACTAGTGATTATGGCTTGTGCTACCAGGGAAGACCAGGATTGGAAAGAATGTTGGACATTCATGGTTTTGTTGATGCAGACTGGGCTGGAGATCTGGACCAAAGAAGATTTACAAGTGGGTATGTGTTTAGCCTATTTGGAGGTGCAGTCAGTTGGATGAGTAAAAGACAGTCTGTAGTGGCTCTTTCAACTACAGAGGCAGAATACATAGCAGCCACTCATGCAAGCAAGGAAGCAGTTTGGTTGCAAAGATTGTGTTCAAGTATGGGGTTGGTAAAACAAGCTATAAGGATAGACTGTGATAGCCAAAGTGCAATTTTCTTGGCTAAGAACCCTGCTTATCATTCAAAGACAAAGCACATTGATGTTCAATATCACTTTGTTAGAGATATGGCTGAGGCTAAAAGGGTGTTGCTGGTAAAGGTGGACACTTTGAAGAATGTTGCAGATGCATTAACAAAGTCTGTGAGCACTCAGAAGTTCTCTTGGTGTAGAGAAACAATGGGTGTTGAAGAATTGGGCCAATGACTAAGCTCTTTTGTGGCCCCCTGTGGAAAGAAAACAACAAGTGGGAGAATGTTGGGTATGTGTTATATTCTTTCCACGACTAAGCACGCGGGGGGGGGGGGGGGCAATAGCCCCCCCTGTCGGGGTCCGAGGCAATGTCCCAGCGAATTTTTTTGGTCCTTAATTTCCTGTGGGTAGTCCGCGCCCATGGTTTTGTGCATGAGTTTGCACATGGTTTTGGGGTTCGATGGTTTTCGGCCCCTAGTATTTTTGTAGATCCGGTCAAGGGAACTACGGTTATGTTATAATCCAGGGTTAATGGATTAGGGTTCATGTATGCTTCGGCATGTATATATATGTGTTGTAACACTAAAAGGAATATAATGAAAAATCAAGCTGGTCGTCCCGATTTGGGATCCAAGGGAAAATCTCTGTGTTTATCTGTTTTATGTTTTATGCTCTCGCTATTGTTTATTTTCTGTTATAAGATTCGTGTGTAGATAATTTCTGTTCAGGGTTAAAACCTACATTCCATACTATACAATTACAATCAATAAAGTAATATTAGTAATAAAACAAATAAAAATACAAAAACAACTTAGGTGAGAGTGAGAAACAAAGACAACAAATCAATGATGATGCTTGTGCAACTTATCAAGATTATATTTAAGAATTTGTTGAAAAAATCTAGGAAATATGTTGCTTTTCTTGACATGTAGGAAGAGAGACACTTTCTGAGATATACAGTCATGACCATAATAAGAAACATATTGATATTATTTTTCTTTCATCATTATAATGTCATATTCTTTCTTGATTTCACTTAGAGACTAGAAGTTTTAGGAGTATGGGTGAGAAACCATGATCTTGGGTGAGAGAAAGAAACAAATACAACAAATCAATGTGATCATGAAGCTTGTACAATTTAGCAAGATGTCTAATATTACGTTGAAAAAAAAAGGGAGCAATCACCTGAAAATCATCAAACCATTTTCATTCCATCACATTTACAAATGTACTCAAAGTACAATAAACAATAATACCAATTAATCCAAGAAATACCAATTAAGTTCAAGCAGGAAAACCTTAAGGTAAATAGTACAATACTATTCATAATGGCTTTATCAAGATAAGATAATGAGAAGGGAAATGACACAAAATCTATTTTATCCCCAAATCCTCTCAAATCTTCAGTTATGAAAAGTGGAGAGTGGATATTATATTATATTTTTTAATCATTGTTTAATTAAAAAAATTATTTCTTAAGAGGATGTGGACTTTTAATCTTATATGAAAGGTATTCTCACAATGAAAGTTACTACTAAAATTAGTCGGTGGCCAGATGGGTCTAGGAATGTAAAAGAGGAATATAAGTATTTATGATTCTTTACTGTTTGGTCTTTTTTTTGTCTCTAATTCTTCTTTCTATACCGTTTTATTCTTAACTTCCTATATTTTGAATCATTTCTCCTAAATAGGTAGGTTTCATATTGTCTAGGTTAGCTTATAAAAATCAAGGAAACAATGTGTTTGTTGACTTAACTTATTAGTTGCATTTTATTTTTTATTTTCATCATATCTTTCCTCTTATAAACTTTTAAATCAATAACATATGTAAGAAAATTAGATAGGATCCCCTTCTTTATTTATACAAGTGGTAGAGAACCCACTAAAGACATTATTTTTCATAGTAAACTCTTTTTTACTAACGCACGACAACAATCTCTCCTGCTACACAAAATGGGTTATTTTTCTTTTTGACTACTTATTTAATATAACCAAAATGTCAAAAACTCACTTCTTTGTACTTAGTGGTAAGTGAATGTTATATATAGAATAAAAACATTGTACCTAATTCAAAGGACATTCAAAATGGACTATTCTACTTTGCATGAGTGATAATAAAATAAATTTTGAAAAAATAACCATAATAATTGATCCAATATTTCATTAATCTGCCATTTTCCTATAACTATTATAGCTTTGATATTACTTCAAGTTTTCTCACAATTTACAACAAATGAGACCCTTTACTTATCACAAAAGGAGACTTTATATAGATAATTCATCACTCTATATCACTTGGGATTAAAAATTTCATTGTCCCCTAGTAAAAAAATTTGAAACACCAAGTTCAAGGCTTGTATCCCATACTTTTTTCCTTAAAAAATGAGAAAGAGTCTCTTTTATGAGCGAAAAACATAGTGGTTAGGAACATAACATTTTTAAATGTGCATAATATATTTAAAAACTTATTAATTATTCTCCTTCAAAATCCATTAACCTCTAAATCATGTAGATCCTAATTAACCCCCTAAACATACATTGACCCCCTAACCCCCTAACACCTTAACCCCATTCCCCTAAGCCCTTATACCCCAGACCCCTAAGCCCTTAACCCCTAACCCATAAATCCTTAAACAATAACTCATTATCCCTAAGCACATAAAATAATTGACCCCTAAATCGACCTAACCCCTTCATTGACCCTAACCATTATAATCAAATAATATTTCTCCTCGTCAACATGAAAACATAGGCCAAATATCTCCCAAAAGAATATAAACATTTATAATGGAAAGACATTACAATTTACGATACAAAGACATACAATATAAAATACAATATATATATATATATATATATATATATATATATATATATATAAACATTTACAAAAAAAATCTACAAATCAAAGACATATAATGAATAACTTACTAATGGATGATACTCATGCCCATCTTCAGCATGTCCATAGTCTCTATAATTAGAAGCCTCCTTAAATTCAATCCCTTGCATATTTTACAAGGGAAATAACATTTTTGATCCTTAGAATCCCCAATGCCGATCCCATGTCTCCTTGGCCTCAAGGAATGTTATGTGAAATTTTTTCTCAACAAACTTTCAGTGATGATTTTGTTCAAAAATGAACATCAAAATAGGCATACAAAATTTTAAAACAATCGCAAGTAATATAGCAACTATGTTGAAGTTATATGATATTTGAGACTCTCTACACACACACACACACACACACACACACACACACACACACACACATATTATAATTAATTATAATAATATATTATATAGCTTTATATATATAATTTCTATTATAATTATATAGTATTATAATAATAAATCTATTATTGGTATTAATATTAATATATATTAATGATGTATTAATAATATCATATAATTATAATATTATATGATATATTATATATTTACTGTAAATTATATACAATATTTATTATGTTATGTGTGTTAATTATATATTAATAATATTATACATAATTATAATATTAATCTTACATTAACTACAATTAGTTAAACTAGACAACATAAAGTGTTCCCAGATTAGAAAAAAAAAACCATTAATATTGGTGCAATTGGTTTTTATACAACGTTTCATTGGTATTCATCAAATATTCAAGGAAACATTGGATATTCGACAACAAAGGACCTGTGTCGGATATCTAACTATTAAGGAACTCTCTTTGAATATCCGACATTAAAGGAACTCCCACGCATATCCGATGACTGGCTGATGCTGTAACACACAATCTGACAGTTTTTCTGATTTTATCCATTTTGTCGGATTTCGCCATTGTATTTTCCCCCATGTGTATTAGTGTCTAATACAAATTGGTGATTGGATTTATGCTCAACCCCTTTTTCTCAAGGATGAATTGATTTAATACCAATCGAAGAGCTTCAACAAATGTGCTTGTAACCTGGTAAATTGTTCCAAATATGTTAAAATGAATCTTTCTATATGAAGAAACAAAAACTCCAATACTAACTACTATCATGTTTAGGAATAAATCACATGTCAGGTTGTCAGTACCATTGATAACACCCATCAATAAAGTTGCAATTAGTATTCGTGCTTTGATCATTTGAATGAATGCCAATGAAATATCAAGATATGTAGTATTGCCAAACCAGAGACTTGATGCAAATAAAATTTTGATTGGAACGACACAAGTTGCATATATTTCAAATGTCATCTTGTTAGAAACAACACACCCATCATCAAGAACGTATTTGTATGTAGTCCCAAATATCCCCTTCCCCAATATATCGGGTAATGTCCTTAGCAAATCCTGCAAATCAAACTGATTTTTCCTATCGAAGAACACAATCTTACTCATCTCCATCTTTGGCGTCTATGCATCACCATAAAAAATCCATCTCTTCTTCTATGTTTTGTTACCTCATTAATTCTGCGTTAAAAACCTATGTTTTTCACTCCTCATGAACCATGAATTGTACCCATCTAGGCATATCGATTCCCTCGTTGTTGAAAGAGGCCCGTTTGGGTACCTTGCTTGCGAGAAGCTCTAGGAGTAGCATACTAAAGTTGTAGACAATGGATTTTTGTGTAACCTTGTGAGTTTCTATGACCTCTGGGGACATGTAACCAATGATGTGATTTTTTACTACTGCATCACTGAATAAAGGAATGCTGTTGAAGTATGAGATGCATCCATCCAAATCTGACGTTAATAGAACATTAGATGAATTTATGTTTCCATGGGTGAATTTTCCTCAATCTTCTTCGTGGATGTGGGAAATTCTCATTGCAACACCCAAATTGATCTGCATCCCAATGTCCCAATCCAAAAGAGTACATCCAAAGCCTCTACTACCCTATAAAAATGTTGATAAGATTCTTGTAACACCCTCCTCCCACATCTACCCAAGTAACCAACCAACTGAGGTTAACATGTGACGAAAAGTTACTATGATATGATTCAACTCCCTATGAGTTAGTTAAGGAAGTGGAATTGACAAATCACAACAACACAGACCTTCTTCACCTGCAACAGGACACCTAGGAGCCATCCAAACCTTCTAGGTGGATAGCCCTTGATACAAGATGAAATTTTTATGCATCAATCCCTCAGTCACTCCATTGATATGGGCAAGGGTGCGACTGAAACCCTCCAGTCACTCACAGAACATGGGCATGCATGCGACTAGGGACTTTTCCAGGTAGTTATGAGCCTACGACCCTGATTTCTGTGCCACTTTTTCAGGCCCATGACTCAGGCCACTACCTATAAATCCATGAAACTTCCAGAACTAAAATATAATAGTGGAATAATGATATAAATGCAATCACTTGAACGAGGAATTGACTCAACCCCTACTAGCCATGACAAGAATTTCGTCAAACATGCCAAAAATATGCAATATAGGGGTTTAAATAAAAGATATGAGCATAGGGGTCTCATATTTATCTGAGATTCGCTAAGAAGCATTGTTCCCTTATCACATTAGCTGCATTATAATCTATTAGGTCATATATTCATTTATCATTCATTTACAAATCAGAACATGATGATATCCATACATCATCAATGTCATAATACATGCTTATAACTAGCATAATAGAAACATATATATCAATTATACATCATCCATAGAATCCACACATAGACAAGTCTATTACTCATGAAATATTAAGAAGAAATAACCTCACATTAATGTATACAAATGCCAACCAGGTTTGGGGATTACATGAACCACCCTATCATAGATTTCCTGAATCAAATCTTTCTTTCATCCAATCACCCACATTTCATATTCCCAGCATGAATGTGAGACTTAAAACCAAAATAAACTAGGGCTTCATGAGGCTACACCACCTCACCCTCATCAATAGAACCAGGCTTTATCATAATACTGGGATTTACCGCAATACCCATTGGATCACTAGGTCAACACAAGAATTGATGGCACTGGATCTCTCCACCTAAACCGTGCGTAATTTTTTTGTCTCAACCTCTTCGATTTACCATGTATCCTTCAATTACTAGGCAAGGGATTCCTAGGCCTACGAGGTCTTTAAATTCAGGATTTACTGTGTATCCCATCCTGGGATTCCTAGGACTTGTGTATAATCCTGAGATCACCCCACTTAGCTTCGAGTCCATCCAAAAATCCATCTCAACCAAAACATGAGAACCCACCACCATGGTTATCCAGAAATGGCAAGGCTAGGCTAAAAGCAGTGTCACACATAGAAAAACCCATGTCAATGACAGAAAGAGATCCAAGAATCCACATGAAATGCCATGCATGCCAAATATAGCAAGAACATCACACATACAAATTGATACCTGCAAATAATCATGATGTAGTTTCTTTATCCTGTTCTTCCTTTCTTGATCGTTGCTTCCTCTTTCCTTCTTTTCCTTTCTTGATCCAATGCTGAAATGCTCCAAGAAAAATCTAAAAGTGTCCAAGAGTGTGTGAGAGAGAGAATAGAGAGAGAGATCCAAAAATGAACTGACAAAAGGTACCAATTGATCCTCATAATCATTTTTATCAATTAGGCCTCTATTTTCTTCATTTGTCATTATTTTCCTCCGTTTTCCTCCTCACATGCAGCTTGTGACATTTCACTTTCTTTTTCTCCTAATTTCCATTATTTTCATAAATACAATGCCAATTAGTTCCATTGTTCCTTTCCAAATCCTTTTCCATTTTCCTTAGACATAATAACCGAAATGAACACCCTGACACTAGGATGTTTTGCCCAAAATTCAACTTGGAATAAGTATCCCTGTAATATTCAAAAATGGAAAAGACAAGAATATAGAACATATGCAACATTCCAAATAAATCAAAATAGGAACATAGCACTAAAATCTGGAAAATGCTGGAAATATGCTGCAACTGGAAATTACATTAAGGCATCATAATCTATGAGTAGAAAACAACGGAGCCATATGATTATATATAACAACAAATGAAATTACACAGTGCTCCAAAAGGAATGCACTCAAGCCACAAGATGACTGAAATACACCAAAGAAACCAAGCACTGGAAATGCCGTGCTGCTACTGCTACTGCTGTTGGAAACTGCTGCTAATGAGGAGAAGAACCACGTGCGGAAGGATGTTAGTGTGCTCATAATTATCCACAATTTTAACCACATATTATACTCACAAAACTTAAACAAACCCAGAAATGGTTTGGCTATATTTTAAGTTTGGATTTTCGGCCATTTTTGAGTTGCCCACTGCATTTCTGCTATCTATCTTACACACTCCCTAGGAATGAATGTTGATATGGGGTTGAAGGAATGATCTATCAGCGGAAACAACACCCAATCAACTCAATAGGTGAAGGTTTGGTCCCCTCACTGGAAAATAATGCCAGAAATTGGAGATCTCTCTCCTCCACTGCTACACCCCTACAACACAACAAAAATCTGAACAGACACTGCGCTGTAGATGAAGACTGAAGCTTGGATAGAATTTCGGAATTTGGAAATGATAGTAAAATACTCTTCCTAGAGGCTACCTCAAGGGAATATGTGGGATTCCCACTCAGGAACACCCTGTGCTAAACATCACTACAAGCTCAAGTAAACAGTTGAAGAATGCAAGAAGTCATGCAGACCACAAAATTAATAATCAATAACATGACCATCTATGGCTACCTTTCCTTCCTTATAAAAAATGTGAACCTTCTCACCTTGGGTCCCACTCATTAAGGTTTCCACTATCGTAGATACTTCCTCCCATTCACATTGCGCTGTCTCTTATTGATGATCCACTCCCTCCATACCAGCGTTGTTGACTTGGTCAAAATTGACCTTGTCGACATGCATTAGCCCCTGTTCACACATGAGGGTGCTTTATCCAACTATCAAGATTATCACTTTTCACATTAAGAGGGATTTTATTCCTACTAAAGATATTTATGGGTCTCCCTACCCATTTATTCATCTAACTAAATGGCAAGAGAAAAATTAATATTCCAATTAGCTGCATGCTAATTTAGGAATATTACAATCCCATAACTATGGTTATTATTTTTCCTTTGTTAACTTTGATTACATGGAATTTTCACCAGGGTTGTTATAGAACTATCCCCCTTGGGGGAACACCGTCCTTGTTGTTCAAGGACACCCACAACCAATAATACTATTGTAAGCACAACATACTACCCATGGATATTTATAACTTAGCTTGTTGCAGTATTTACAATGATCACATCACCCTGTTGAAAATCAAACCAACATGAAAACCATAATGACATGACACCTATATCGCTTATTGGAGCTTTATAACACACCTTGCGGCAATATTTATATCCATATACATATGTACACACACAAAAGCATCACACTGAAACATATGTCAAATCATATACCAAAACAACTTTTCCTCAACTCGAAAAAATGAAGGATACATAGCCCGCATCGGATCCTCCATCTCCCATGTAGCTTCATCAGACCCAAATTTCTTCTACTACACTTTAACCTGCTCTAGTGCTCGGTTCTGGAGCATGAGCATATTTATTTGCAATATACACTGCGGTTGCAGCTGGAATTCTCCTTCTGACTCAACTTTCAATATTGACCAGTCAATCACGTGATCAACACCTTTAACATACTTCGTAAGACATGATACATGGAAAATATTATGTACTTTCACTTTTAGAGGAAGTGCAAGTCAATAGGATACTGGCCCAATCCTTTCAAGAATATTGAAAGGTACACAAAATTTACGTTCTAGCTTGGAACACAATCCAATTCGTAAGGAGATCTTCTTTGGATTCATGTGCAAGTACACTTGTTCCCCAAACTTACTAGCCCAATCCTTTCAAGAATCTTGAAAGGTCCACAAAATTGATGTTCCATCTTGGCACACAATCCAATCCCTAAGGGGATATTCTTTGGCTTCATGCTCAAGTACACTTGTTCCCCAAGCTAAAACTCCTTAAACAACATGTTCATGTCTGCATAACTTTTGTATCTATTCTTTTCCACCTTTGTATTCTTCTTGATTACCTTCAATTATTATTCCATTTCTGCCAACACGTCTAGTCCAATCAACACCATGTTAATTGGATCACTCTAGATCAGTGGGATTATTAAAACTCCTCCAATACAATGCCTAAAACAAACCCATCCTCAGTGACTCTTGGTACCCATTGTTGTAAGAAAACTCTACCAGTGTAATATACTCTTCCCACTTTCAATCTTGATGGATCACATACATCCTCAACATGTCCTCCAATATCCCATTGACCCTCTCTGTCTGTCCATATTTCTGTGAATGATAAGTTTTGTTGAAGGCCGAATCTATACCTAATCCTAAAAACAACTCCTTTGAAAACTTGGAAGTGAACTTCACATCCCTATGTGATACGATCTTCTTCTGAATACCATGCAATCTAACCACATCCCTGATGAAGACATGTGCTACATCATTCGCTGAATATGTAAACTTCATTGGAATGAAGTGTGCTACCTTAGTAAACATGTCCACAACAACCACGATAGAATCATGATGTCTGGATGTCCTGGGAAAACTTGTGATGAATTCTGTTAGCACCTAATTTGAACCTCAGGCTGAAAAGGAAAATCAGGGTAACCTTCAAACCATGCTCAGCCTTGTAGCTAGCCTTACAAGGTCAGGAGAGGGCTCTCTCCGTGAAAGATATTCAATGAAATGTAACTGCAAACTGATTTTAGGCTAGGTATAATAAATGGAAATGTTTTTATGAATTTTCAGGGTTGTATGAACAGATGGGGTTGGGAAGTTTGAAATTCGGGAATTAAATCAGAGATACAGGGTATTCTGTGGGGCTAGGAAGGATTTTAACAACTTAGTTTAATAATGATGGAATGTTTAAGATTGGTGAGAAGCTGAAAAGGGCATAGGAGATGGATCATTTTCAAACAATAGAAAACATAAAGTATTGAATGATTTCCCAAGGCAGAGCATTATACAATGGATTCTACCTATCTATCTTGAAAGCATTCAACCAGAAGTATGAATGAATGAATGGTAAACATAACAATTAACAAATGAACACAAAGGAAAGAACAGTGCTAAAATCCATACCACAGGAATCCCACAAATCAGTGCTGCATTTCTTTGTTAATTCCCTGCCAAACTGTTACAAATGGAGCACAGAGCATCCTCAATGATTTACAACTTATTCCACTGTGACTCCACTCTACAAATGACTCAGAAATTACATTAAATAGAAAAAATTTGAGGGGACACATCTGCAGAAGGAAGAGCTGTTTCAACAGCTTTGGAACATAAATTTGAACATAGAAAATAAATCAACAATATGCCCCCTAAAATGGGGGAAACAATATATTCTGACCATCTGGAAGATTTTGCTGTTACATCCAACAAATGAGAAGAAGAAATTTGTAGAGCCGATCCCTTTTTAATCGCTGTTGAAGATGCTGAGATGGTTCTGTATTTATATTTATCTCTCGGCCTTGACTGTTTACTTTTCTTTGTTGAAAATCCCTTTTATGCCGAGAAATGCCCTTTGATACCAATAAAAATGAAATTTGTCCTTTAATGAAGAAAATTCCCTTTTTTGATTGAAAAAGAGCGGAGGGAAAGGGAGGTGGGCCGGCCAGATCGCGATCGCAAATCGCAATCAGAAGAGGGAGGGTGTATCATATAATAGGGCGATGGAAATTTGCGATGTGATCAAGAAAGATTTGATGGGACCGGGGAATTGCAATCGCAATCGGAAGGGGAGTGGGTTTATCACATAGTGGAGGGATTTTGTGATATGCGATTGTGATGGAGCGATTGGAATTATTGGGAAGAATCAATCGCATTGGCTAAACGGAAGGGAGGAATCATAACATGAAAATTTTCCATGGGCCGATGCGATGGGGGATGAGCGGGGCGGGAAACAATCACAATCGCAAATCGGTGGGGAGTGGGTTTGGATTTTCCGATTGCGAAAGGTAATAGAAGAGAGTCCTTTAAAACAAAAATGTAAAAATCACTTTAACACAGGAAAAAGCCCGTTTCTTTTGCAAGAGTGGAAGGCTTTTAGGTGGGACCCAGGGGGAAATCGCAATCGCAATCGAGAAGGGGAGCAGGGGAAAAGTACTCATGAGAACTGCCAATTGCGATGTGCGATTCATCGCATCGGCGGAAAAAAACGCAGAGGTTTAAAACATGCAATAAAACAATTTTGTGATGAAAATACTTAAGAAAAATTTAAAATTGATTTATCGCATTTAACAAAGGAAATAACCCCTTTGTTTGGGAAAAGGCGGAAGGGTTTATGGTGGGACCCAGGCCAATCGCAATGGAAAATCAGTGGAGGAGTGGAGCGTGGTCAAGGCTGTGGGAAATGCCGATTGCGATTGTGCGATCACTTGTGGGCCATCCGAACAGAAAGGTGGATCGACGGCGCAGATGCAATCGACGAGACTCAATCGCATCAGAGAAAGTCATAGGAGTGGGGACAAAGTTAGGAGCGCTGCGAAGTTGTGATGCGATCAAGTGATTGCGATCGGATGTGGGCCGTCAGATCGCTGAGCAGATCAACGGTCCAGATGTGATCGGGCGCGGTTAATCGGAAGTATGCGATTTGAATGGTGCAATTGGATCGGGGGAAGGGTTTTATAATGAAAAAATTTAAAATTATATGAAATAAAGTCTAAGGGACAATGAGAAAAGGGGTAAGGTTAGGCCTTTGGGGACTTTTGTTCACTTAGGAATATCTTTCAATCCAGGAGTCAGTTTGGGGAGTATAATATATTGTTGGAAAGCTCTCTCCGGGCTCCTTCTGGTGCACATACTTGGAACATGATTTTACACTGAAAATACTATGGAATAAACCTTTGAAACAGAGACCTGGCAAGGAAAACCACCAGTGGAATAATTTTATATCATGACCTAATGGAATGATTGAAAATTTCTTCAAAATGGGACACCTAAGATACACATGTAGATGTGTTTTGATCCCTGGTGGAAGTATTCACATACTGACACTAACATTGGTTCCAATGGGGATGGTAGCTCCTTGGAGGTTCCAAGAACACTGTAGACCTAGTAGCCTTATCCATTGGGAATGGAGTCAATAGCTAAAAACTTACTTCAAAAACTGACTTAAGACTGACTAAAACACAATTGACAGACTAGAAAAGATGCTCATAATTGAGTTTATTCATCAAAACCTACTCTAATTGTTGCGTTCACCACCTGATCAAGTGAAATGGAACAACCAATGCAACCATGTAAGCATCCTGGCTGCTATTTGAATTCTCCCCAAGTGCTTTCATATGAGCAAGAAGAGAGAAGAACTGAAAGGCAAATCCCATGGAAACTTGGAATCAGATTGAATCTTGATAAATTTTCAAAGCATGAGTTGACCGGCTGACCTCAAGAATGCTGTGAAAGGATATTCATAAGAATACCTATTGATTCCCATTAATACATCACTGCTCTATTCCAGATAATCTCCGTACCTTGATTTTAAAATTTTCCTAACACCTGTGCTTCCTTTCTTTGATGACTGCAGCAAGTTGACAAAAGGATCCTGAAACTCATGAATAACCAATTTCTCTTGATGATAAAAAAAAAACAAAAATATTCTTCATTACTCTCCTCACATGACTGCAAATATTGATATGAGCTTTGTAATGAAACACCTGTTGAACAAGACAACGAAGTTGGCTTTCGAATAAAGTTATGGTCGACACTCTTTTCTGGCACATGGTTGGCCAATGGAGAAGGAATTTTACTGTGGATATCATCCAACACATCAGCTATAGGGTCATAAAAAACTTGAAAAGACTGTTGCAAAGTATCCATTGATTTCAATGAGACTACATGACACTCTACATACTGCTCATCCTTTCCTTGAGAGAGATTATGAAAATTCTGCTTTAAAAACTGAAGTGCTTCAAAACATAATGGTACAGAATCATCTTGAGTCATTTGATCATATGTTTTAGCTTCCAAGCCTTTATCTGTAATTTGACCTTAAATTGCATTCGGTGGCTGCAAATCTGGAGCTAGGGAGGATTTTATATCACAAATGATTTCCTCAACCATTTCCAGAGAAGGTTTCTCATTAACAACTTTCTCGAGAATTTCACTATCTACCTCAACGCCAACATTAAAACTGAGAGACTGTTGGTTTCTGATTGCATGAAAGTTATCTCTGATGAACTGAAATGAGGTAAAACAAAGAGGAAAAGATCCTTCACTTACTTCAAAATTTTTTAGACTTTCCTCATCACTATCATGGACGATATGCATAGGATGATTACTGTTTTCAAGCTATTGAAACTGAACTTCCTCCCACAAAGCAACTGTTGATTGTTATGCAAGATTAGCTTTTGTTTGAAAAACATAATCATCATCATCATATCGATCAAAATTTGGCAAATCATCAACATAAAACACATCATCAAGCGTACATGTCATATCAATAGATCTCTTTTGTCTAGGATGTTCTATAAAACAGTCATTGTTAGATCAATGAAAACTGGGATAAGAGAGAGAATTTTTTGGATCATCCATTTGTTCTTGAACATCATAATCCTTCCTTGTAGTGATTTTTTGCATCATCTCTTCCACTACGCTTACCAAAAGGTCGAGATTTACCTCCGAAGATGTCAGGTGCTCTGCAACGTTCTTCTTTTCTTCTTCCTTCAACCTTGCCCTTCTGATCAACATATTAGCTTCTACATCGACTGCAATGTTCTGTATCTCTTCAAGTGTTGCAAGGTTCCTTTCTCTCAGCTGAAACTCCATTTCTGGATCAAAGGCACCTAGGTAATGTAAGAGAGCTGAGCTAGGAGGAGGTCTTATATCAGCAGGTATCGAATAATAGACTCCATTGAATCTGGCAGAAAACTGTTGTACCGTATCCCCTAGCTGTTTTTTCAGCTGGGCATACTCTTCTAGAATTAGGAAAGGGTTTTGTTTTACCACCCATCTGTCGAGGAAGACTTTGACGAACTACTGGAAATCTGAGATGCTCGCATCAGGCAGGGTTTTGAACCAACTCTTGACTTTGCCTTGCAAAGAAAGAGCAAAAAGCCTAATACTGACATCCTCTTCATCAAATTCAAAAAGGTCTAGGAAAGTCTCAAGATTCTACACATGTTGCTCAACATTGATGTTGTCACATTCACCATCAAACCTCGGAAAATATAGGTAATAATTTTCAGGGAAAGCATGGAGTATAGGAGGTAAGATGAGAGGTTTATATCTATCCGGGACTAGAAAAGGTGTAGGAGTATATACAAGAGCTACAGGATTAGTCGTGGTCTCTTTGGGCTCATCAATTTGAAGATGGTCATCATAAGATTTAGAAAAAGGATGGAGGGCAATATTAAAGGAAAAATCAATATTTACACTTTTTGAATAGGTAGAATCAAGATTTTGATCATATTTATCATGCAACAAATTCTGATAACTTTCAAGACAGCTTTAGGAAAAGAAAAGAAGTAATTTACAAGAAAGCATATTAGATCCTGAATACCATTCCACTTTGAATACCTGAACTTTGTGTAAGATCCTTCCATTTTCTTGTGGGAAAATTCGATCCTCCAGTGGAGTCTTTACATCAAGTTGGAATCGCCAGGTGAAAATTTCAGCCTTCATATGTATCCAACTGTTGTTCACCATCAACATTTAGATATGATACTTTATCATTTTTTATCGGGGAAGATATTACTGGGGTGATTAGTCTTTTATGCTAAATGTTTTTTCCCCAGTATGGTCGCCAGGAAATGTTAGCACCTAATTTGAACCTCAGGCTGAAAAGGAAAATCAGGGTAACCTTCAAACCACGCTCAGCCTTGTAGCTAGCCCTACAAGGTCAGGAGAGGGCTCTCTCCGTGAAAGATATTCAATGAAATGTAACTGCAAACTGATTTTAGACTAGGTATAATAAATGGAAATGTTTTTATGAATTTTCAGGGTTGTGTGAACAGATGGGGTTGGGCAGTTTGAAACTGGGGAATTAAATCAGAGATACAGGGTATTCTGTGGGGAAAGATAGGCAGGATTTTAACAACTTAGTTTAATAATGATGGAATGTTTAAGACTGGTGAGAAGCTGAAAAGGGCATAGGAGATGGATCCTTTTCAAACAGCAGAAAACATAAAGTATTGAATGATTTCCCAAGGCAGAGCATTATACAATGGATTCTACCTATCTATCTTGAAAGCATTCAACCAGAAGTATGAATGAATGAATGGTAAACATAATAATTAACAGATGAACACAAAGGAAAGAACAGTGCTAAAATCCATACCACAGGAATCCCACAAATAAGTGCTGCATTTCTTTGTTAATTCCCTGCCAAATTGTTACAAATGGAGAACAGAGCGTCCTCAATGATTTCCAACTTATTCCACTGTGAGTCCACTCTACAAATGACTCAGAAATTACATTAAATAGAAAAAATATGAGGGGACGCATTTGCAGAAGGAAGAGATGTTTCAACAACTTTGGAACATAATTCTGAACATAGAAAATAAACCAACAATATGCCCCCTAAAAGGGGGGGAAACAATATATTCCGACCATTTGGAAGATTTTGCTGTTACATCCAACAAATGAGAAGAAGAAATTTGTAGAGTCGATCCCTTTTTAATTGCTGTTGAAGATGCAGAGATGGTTTTTTGTTTATATTTAGCTCTCGGCCTTGACTGTTTCTTTTTCTTTGTTGAAAATCCCTTTTATGCTGAGAAATGCCCTTTGATACCAATAAAAATGAAATCTATCCTTTCATGAAGAAAATTCCCTTTTTTGATTGAAAAAGAGCGGAGGGAAAGGGAGGTGGGCCGGCCATATCGCGATCGCAAATCGCAATCGGACGAGGGAGGGTGTATCATATAATAGGGCGATGGAAATTTACGATGCAATTGGGAAAGCTTTGATGGGACCGGGGAATCGCAATCGCAATCGGAAGGGCAGTAGGTTTATGACATAGCGGAGGGATTTTGTGATATGCGATTGCGATGGAGCGATCGGAAGTCACTACAAGAAAAAATGACATTGGTTAGGGTAATGTCACATATGGTGACGGTCCTTTAAAAAACGTCACTATAAGTGTATATAGTGATGGTCCTTTAAGGTTCGTCACCAAAGCCATTTTCAATGACACTTTTGGTGAGGGTCGTTAAAGGCCCATCACTAATTCTCTCTTTGGTGACACTTCTAGTGGAGAACTTTTAATGACCCTCACCAATGCTCTTTTTGTTACTTTTGGTGACGGTCAATAAATGTTCGTCACCATTGATCATTCCAATGAATTTTTGATGATGCTATATGCCTCTTAATATATTTTTTTTCAAAATATAACGATTTAAGGCCATTATTTTGGAGTATTTTTTATGATATTTCCAAGGCCATATTGGTTATAATCAGTCAATTTTTTAAGAAGTAATTAGTGTGTATCATTTCCCTCAAGTAATCACCAGTCGAATAGAATTTTCATATGAGTCAACACATGATTCATATCTATTAAGTTTATTATCTATAAAATTCCCTTTAGATAAAGTTCCACTGGTGTGTATAGGAAATATAATATTTAATACATAATCAAGCTCTGCCAATTCTATTAATGAGAAATACCTAACACTCCTCAAAAATCCGGGCACACCTTAAATTAATGCTTTGTCACACACTAACATTTCTTAGCACCTCACATGTCTTGGAACATCTTTGTACCTAGAACATATTGTCATGAAACTGATGCCCAAGCAGATGGTGGCATGCGCTAGCACAACATGGAACTGTCCTAGCATGTGTTAGCATGCATGTAGTCCCTAGCATGCCCTGGATCACCTTGGATGAATGCATTGACATACATTAGCAATTGGCACACAATGCCACTTGGCATGTATTGGGACCTATTATTAGTGTGAATAGCATGTCCCTTTTGAAAAAGATAAAGTCCTGACTTACTAACCCTCTTATGTGTTCATTTCCTTACATTTTGGCTTGGTTCTTCCTTTTGTTGCCTTGACACTTCTTGACACATATTGACATACCCTGGCACCCTGCACATTTTTTTTTCCTCGAGAAAAAAATTGTAATTTTATTACTGCAGGTGAGTACAAAATTACAATAAGAAGCACATAAAAACTGTGATCTAGAAGACAAAACCCGAAATTTTGTACTCACCCCTTTGGGTAACAGTCTAAAAAAGACATTTGTAAGAAAAACATGTGTAAAAACCAGATCTAGCTTTTACCCCTGACCTATCTGAAGAAAAAAAAATTTCATAAAAAAATCAGTCCTACTGCTATCAACGATAAGCAGTCTAAGTTGAAGATCCGTTCAAAAATTGCAGTGTTATGTTGATCCAGAAATCACCGAGGTTTCCAACCTAAGACACCACCGAGAAAATCCCAGAACACTGCCCAGTGAAAAAAAATTTCCATTTGAAACAGCCAGCAGAAAAATTTAAAGAGCTTAATCCGCAACAGTTAACAAAAAAGGATTCACCACCCAGGGGAAATGCATATGTTCCAAGTGTATCAGATGGATGATAACCTAGCCCATTGCAACAACCCAACAAATTGATAAACCAAAATAGCAGAAAACACATCCTCCATCTTACATTCTGTTATAAAAAAAGGGGCACCAACACCACCAGGAGATAGTAGCCTGAGGAAATTATAATTACAGGCCAATAGAGAAAAAACAGAGACAACTAAATCGAATAATGAGGGATGAAAAAATTCTCTGATTTCTCCATCCTTGTGTTCTCTAACCCTCCAGATTTCCACAGCCTGCAGAAGCCCCATCTTGGAAGCCCGATCCGCCTCAACATTATTTTCTCTAAAGATATGCTGACAGGAGAAAGAAACAAAAGAATGGAGGAGCTCTTGAATAGAGAGTAACAAGTTTTGTAGATGAATAACTTTGCACCGTTGTATACCATTGATCCAGCTTATCACATTCATTGAGTCCCCATAGAAGTTTATCTTACCAAAACCTTTCTCAACAGCGAATAACAGGAGAATCTTGAGGCTCAGAAATTCAACAAAGTTGTTTAAGCCCTCCCCAAGCCAAACTGAGAGCTCAAAAAAATGAGATACTGAAGGATAAAGCAGAGCCCCTCCGCCACAAACATTCTATTGTGCTGCCCCATCAAAGAAACCCCAAGGTGTCCCCCTATCAATCTCCAAAAAAAGTAGCTCCCTCTCATTAGCAGCACAGATATGATAAGAAAAGGCAGAGTGTAAATCAATAGTCATGGCACCGATGATCTCCAAAGAACTAACAACCTCATCAAATAGAAATCAATTACGAACCAGCCAACAATCCCAAATGACAAGGAGAGGCAGGGCTTTAATATTAGGTTCAGCATTAGACACCCACCACGAGTCCCACGCATGATACATAGTTAAGCCCTCCCATCTACACGGGAGGCCCAAAAATCTAGAGCATTCCAACCATACCCCTTTCATGAAAGGACAACTGAGGAAGAGGTGGTTGATAGATTCCTCATCGGATTTGCAGAGACTACACCAGCCAGGGCCCTGAAATCACTTTCGTTTCAGATTATCCCAAGTAGGGACTTTATTTTCTAAGACACACCACATAAAGAGGTGATTCTTGGGAGGACTGCTAAGCTTCCAAAGCTTCTTCCACCACCAACGCCCATCCCCGCAAAAAACCCAAACACTCAGTTTTAAGTAGCTAGCCCGCAGAGAGTAGATCCCCGAAGGATCAAAATCCCAAGCAATCCTATCCTCCCTCTCTCGAAGAATAATATGTGCATGTTTTAAGCTTCGGATGTAAACAACCAATTCCCTCTCATCATGTGCATCCAGCCCTAAAGATGAGGCCAAAATCCAAGACTGAAGCCCTGGCCTTCTTTGAATCGGATTTGCAAGATGGGAAAGAAAAGTAATCCTCTGCTGTGTCAAAGCCTCAATCATACGCCCTGGAAGGAGGTGTTGTATTACACTTCCCATCCAAGGATCCTCACCAACACGAAGCTTCCTGCCACTACCCACATTCCAAACCAGATTAGATTCCAAAATATGAAAGGATTTAACCAAAGCCTTCCAAATCACCGACCCACCCTCAAATGTTTTCCTAGGATTCCTAATCCAATACAAAATAGAAAAAGGAGCTATGTGTTTTTGGGAGATCACTTGGGTCCGAAGACTGTCAGCATTAATGAGCCTCCATCCACCCTTTGCAGCAAGAGCCTGAGCAAAGAGAAAAATATTTTTCAATCCCCAACTTCCCAACACTTTTGGTACAACTATTTTCTCCCACCGAACCCAAGGGGTCACCAACGAGTCTTGCTTCCCACTTCAAAGAAATATAAAGCATATCCACCTGGCTGCCTCCAAAATACCTTTTGGAATCCAAGAAAGTGACAACCAATATACTGGGACAACCTCCAAAACAGACTTCACTAAAATCAATCTCCCGGCTCTTGAAATCCATTTATGACTCCAAACTCTTAATCTCTTTTCCAGTTTTTCCAACAACCATCTCCAATCTTGTTTTCTGTAATCGTTTGGTTTTAAATGGAAACCCAAATAATTCAGCCCATCATCCAAACCAGCAGAATTATAAGGAACGATCCTCATAAACTCAAGCCTCTCCTCTTCCCTCAAACGATGAGTAGTAATTGAAGACTTTTTAGCATTCACTTCCATTTCTGTGGCCTTGGAAAGTAGGTCCAAAATCTCTCCTATAGTATTCGCATATCTCACCGAACCAGAGCAGAAAATTAATACATCATCAACTAACAATAGATGCGTAATGTATAAATTTGGAGCTACCTGAATACCCTTCAAAATACCCTGTCTCTTGGCATTCTTAAGAGCCCTGCTCAATCCTTCCGCAACCAATAAGAAGAAAAGTGGAGATAGCGGACAACCTTGGTGAAGACCTCTTTCAACATGAAAAAAGGGGGATGCAGCCCCATTAAGCAAAACATAGAAAGAGACTGTAGTGATACAGCTCATGATCCATCTAATAAACCCAATACCAAAGCCAAGGTGAGTCAAAAGCATACGTATATATAACCAACTTACCCGATCATATGCTTTGGAGAGATCGATTTTCAACACCGTCCCTTTGAGGTTCTTGGTATTCATGCTATGGATACCCTCTTGAGCTGTTCCGATGGCTTCATGTATTTGTCTCCCTTCTAGAAAGCCGAATTGTTCACAAGATATATGAGCAGACAACATACATTTGAGTCTTCTGGAAACTACGTTGGAGACCACTTTGTAAATATAGTTGCACAAAGAGATAGGACGAAAATCAGTCAGAGAAGATAGGTTATCCACTTTCGGAATTAAGGCTATGAAATTAGAGTTGAAACAAGCTAGAATATTCCCTGAAATTCTGGTATCCTCCACTACTTTCAGCAGATCCGCACCCAACAAATCAAAAAGTTCCAAGAAAAATTATATCGACCATCCATCTGGCCCCGGGCTTTTGTCTTTTTGGAAGCTATGAAGTACCTCCTTTAATTCCTTCTCCAAAACCTCAGCCATCAAGGATCTGTTATCTGCCTCCTCCACAAACCTCAGAAATAGCTGAGCTACTCTTATCACTTCCATAAGAGATGCATGAACCAGAGCCTTAAAAAGGGCCTTGAAATGATCAACCCCCAACTTGGCCTTAGCCTCAAAGGAGGAATGTTAAATGCCCTGTCCATATCTCAAGATCCAAATAGTATTAGTTGCCTTCATACCTTGAGCATAAGCATGAAATTTTTTTGTATTATCATCCCCACATGCCAACCATGTAGCCCTACTTTTCAACCTCCAAGATTCCTCCTTATCCATAAGGAGGGAGTTCCTACTCTTTTCGAGACGAACAAGAGTATCTTTATCATCTTGGGACAGAAAACCCCCTCCATTCCCTTCATAGATCAAGCGAAGATATTCTTCCACCTGCTTCAATTACATGTCCTCCCTCTGTCTCTTAGCAATCGACCATTCCTTGATAGCATCCTTGATATGTTTAATATTATCAGCAAACTGATATGTCGCAGAGCGTGTGCTATTAGCACTGAAAGGAATCCACCTGGAGTGAATTAGAGTTTAATGGGCTAGGAGGCATCCGAGGCCCAATCTTAAAATCAATAAAAATAGGAAAATGGTCCGATGCACCCCCACATCCTATCCACTGCCTGATTTGAAAAGGCCTGTCCACAACTTGCTCTGCCACCAAAAAACGATCGAGTCTCTTCGCTACTCGACCTTCCCCACATTTTTTGTTCCTCCAGGTGGGTTTCATCTTTATGGGCTCAATATCCAACAGAAGACTCTCCTCCAATTTTTGAGTGAAGTAACCTGTCAATAAATTAGTTTGAGCATGAGGACTCCAGACCTTAGACCGGCCCAATGTAAAATTCAGATTCCCTCCCAAAATTACAAAGTCCCCCTTGAGCAAAGGGTTACCTAGGAGTGAGTCCCAAAAAGGGATCCTATCTTGATACAGACCATAAATATTAAAAATAGTAAAATATTCACCCAACTCCAATTCTAGAAAGTTTAGACTCAGGACCGACTCCATACCCCAAGTGTTCAATGGCTTGATGGTTATTTCATTCCATCCCACCACCAAACCACCTGAACGCCCTCTAACATCCAACGTCTCAAAAAACCACCCCAGAATCCAACCTTCCAATCTATATTTGACCACATCCCCTTCTCCTAAAGTCTCTTGTAGCAAAATTATATCCGGATTATCCTGAAAAATAACCCTCAATAAGGAAGATTTCTTATGGGGACATGCAAAACCCCTGCAATTAAAGGACATGATCTTCATTATAAACCAGGATTCAGGGGTCGGCTTGCTCTAAGCGCCCTCTCTATTGAATGTTGTCTCCCATCATGAACATCCATCTTAGCCCTATCCTGGGCTTTATCCAAAAAAGAAATCCTTCCCCTTCCCCGAGAAGATGGGAACTTCCCCTTCCCTAGCCCACCAACACCTTTTTTTGCACTAGATCTCAGATTGTAACCAGAGACTGGAGAAACTGAAGTGACTACTAGAACCAACATCGCTTCACTGGGATTTGATTCAATAGCCTCCTCATGAGTAGATGGCAATGGAAAAGAAAGGGAATAAAGAGGAGGACCAGCAACATGGAAAATCCTACACCCATCCTTCCAATTTAAACCTGAAAATGAGACCTTGTTTAGAAAAATATTGATGCTAGGGGAAAATGGGAAGGATCCCATGAGATAAGGCTTAAATAATGTTAACACAACCTTCATCATACCATCAACCCCCAACTGATAGTACTCTTCAATATTACTACTAAGAACCTTCATAACAGATGTCGAAGCACAATCTGAAATCTATGGGAGCGTAGACAGCCGAGAAGAAGGACTAGCAGCTGCCCCCATCGACTGATAGCCTTCTACAATCGGACTGTTAAAATAATTTAACACAAGGTTCGAAGCACAAGCAGATATTTTAGGGGGCGTGGGCTACCTATTTGAAAGACCATAAACAACCCCCACCGATACTTGTTCCACCTCAGTTCTACTAGTACGCTGGCGTTTTGTTTGACGAGATAAAAACCTACATTCAGAGGTCAGATGCCCATATGCATGGCACCTTCTGCACTTGAAGGGAAAATTTTCATAATCAAGGATATTCTTAATGAAATAATGTCCTCACCTGAGATTCAGAGATTTGGCAAGGCCTTCTCTAATGTTAACATTGACCAAAATCCGAGCAACACGCCTATGATTTGTCGCTAAGAAAGAGAGATCGGCCTCCAGGAAGGACCCAAGAATATTGCCTATGCCCCTGAGGTGATTCTCTGTCCAGTAATGTAGAGGCAAACCTGGCAGATGAACCCACAAAGGGACAGAATCCATCCTCTCCCTGCTTGCATCAAATAAAGGGTGCCATGGTTTAAGGAGCATAGGTGAGTGGTGCAAAGCGCAGCTGTGTTGCATCACCCATTGTATATCATCAGGATGCAAGAAGTTAAATTTAAACCACCCCCTTGAGAGGGACACTACCTTAGGCACATATCCAATGGAAACTTTCCAATTTGATTCAGCCCATGCTACTACTGTTCTTAGAACAAAAAACCTCCCCATAGCCCTGCCAACCAAAGTGCTGGCTATTTGAATCACCTGCTCCCAACCAATGTCCTCACCCAAAACATAGTTATACTCTACCTTTTTTGACTTGATCCCTTTCTTTTTTCTTCCCCCCTTCTTCTTCGCTCCAGCCTCACCAGCTATGCTTGAGCCCTTGTCCTTTGTACTTTCAAGGCCAGAAATCCCACACTGTTCCACAAAATCGATATTTCCAGCGACAAATCTCAGATCCTCCTTTTCGCTAAGACCTTCCACCCCACTATTTATGAACATAAAATGGCCCAGATCCTCTTCATGCCCAGGTAAACGCCCCCTCCTCACCTTCTGAGTTCCACCATCAACAGGATCCGTTCCTACCATTTCCAAACTGTGTAATAGACCCTTCCCCTTCGCAAACTGCCCCTTTACCTAGCTTACTGCACACCCGACGCCAGGAAAAACTTCTACAAACCTCCTAGCTTGTTCGTCTTCAAGAAACAAAGAGGACAACCTTCCTGCATTGCTGGAGAGTTGGGTCGCCTCCTCGTCTAGAGTCGCAGCCCCAGCACCTACGCACTGTCCCTCACCTACGCACTATTTGTAGATTGACTGTCATGCTGCCCAAGCACCTGCGCACTATCCCGCCCAGCGCCATTCAAACCAGGCGATATTTCGCCTGTCTTATTTCTCATGGTTCCACCCAGCGCGATTCAAACATTCCAAAATAACACCCTGCACATCCTTAGAACCTGACATATATTAGCATATCTTGGAACTATTTGGAACATATAATTAGCACACCCTGGAACTACCTAGCACACTTTGCCACTTCTTTACATGCCTTAACATTCCCTAGCATGCCTTACCAATTCTTATCATACCTTGTCACTCCCTCCTTGGCATGACAGCTAGCACTCATTAACACTAGTCCTTGGCACACGTTCCTCATGTTCATTAACTTCCATGAATTTTTACCTAGTGCTCCCTTAATGTTTTGTCCTATTACTCCTTAAGACTCCTAAACATGCATTATCACTCGCTAGCACACCTTAGCAGTCTTCAACATGCCATTCCATTTCATAGCATGCATAACAGTCCCTGACACATATTGGCGCTTGGCATGTGTTGGTTCTTGGAAAGTCTTAGCATGTATGGAACACGTTGAGATGCCTTGGTATGATTTGACACGGTTTAATATTAAATTTATTTTAGATCAATTTTTGGAAAGTATGTGAGAAGCAACAAAGGAAGACTTGGCACTTAGAATGCACTAAGACTTTGCACTTGGCACCTATTGGCACATAGTCATGTTGGTGTGCCTAGTATACCCCTCTTAGAAAAGGTAAATTGATGACTAATTAACCCTCTTGTCTGTTCATTTCCTTATAGTTTAACTTGTTTCTCCCTTTTGTTGCCTTGACAGTCCCTAGCACACATTGACACACCCTTGCACATCTTGGCATGCCTTATCACTTGGCACATCTTATCATGTTTGACATGCCTTCGCATTATATGGAACATCTTAGCATTACCTAGCATGCCTTAGCACTCATGTCCTCACAACAAGCCTTTACATTTTTTCATGACTTGGGAACCCAATCAAGTCCTTGGCTACTGTAGTTCATGTGAAAACGTTGTCCTACTTCAAGCCCAACAACTTGACCAATTGCACCTACTACAAATATATTGTGCCTTGTTCACCTAAGAACTGCCTATAACTCATCTTATGCCACTCATGTCTAATCTCAACTTGTCCCAATTAACTATTTACAAAGACAAGGATCACATGATCTAGCCATGGCCATAAAAAAACTAAGCAACATAGCTTACACAGGCAATATTTCACATGTATGTTTAGTTCATATAAACAATAGAACATTAACTAAGAGTTTGCAAGAACCACAAGATATAAGCTGACACAAGCTGAGTGCCCCAAAATTTATACACAACAATGTACAATATGAAATTATCTAAAATAGTTTAAAACAAGAGGATGTATCCAAAGTGTTCCACATCTCTAAGGTATGTCATTAATATTGTGACAAATTTGCATAGAAGAAGAGGGGTTGTGACCCTTAGAGAGAGGTTTATCTCTGCAATATATACCACAAATTTGGAAGATGGTTTGCATAAGTATGTGCGGAGATAGCAAATCCAAAGGAAGGTGGAACCTTAGTAGAAGATGGAGCAGAACAAATGTGCCATATGAGGAATGGATTGACATGAAGAGGAGTTGATTTTGTTGGACTGTCCATAGAGTTTTGGACAGAGATTTGAAGCAGTCTATAAACAGTTAGTGAATGGACTGTTAATGGATGATTTGTGACCCTAGTTCAGTCATCTACAAATTTTTAGAAGGATGATAAGATGAGTAGTTCAGATTTGTTCATAGATTGGACAACAAAAAATTGGCACACAAGAATAGTGATTGTGAGAGGAATCAGATCACTATTAGGTGGCATATTTGAAGAGCCCTAGATGAGGGCAGTGTTGTGGGAACTAGATCAGTAAAACATTTTACTATGGTTGGGAAAATTGATGGCAGTCCAAGTACAATTGGAGGGTTGTTAGGTGACTGTCAAATAAGAGCTCTAAGTCCTGTACTTTTGAAGGAAAACAAGATTGGTATAAGGGTAGGTGTATTGGGCCTAAGGACGTGCATAATTTGAAGGACTAAAGTAGCAGTCAAGTGGGCTAGCCAACTAGCCCTATATCACTGTATTGTAGAGTATTGTGTCATTGAGAAGAAGGGAAACCTCCATATCCCTAGACTTGTCATCTTGGAGTAGCAGTATGGAAAAAGTGGGTAGACCAAAGAGTTGTTCACAACAGAGTTGTGAAAAACTAATCGAAAACTTTAAGTGTTACAAACGTTAAAGGAAAAAAGAGGTAGATAGAGGGAATTTTTTTTTGAGCTGAGTTCAGTAACATAAAGGAATTTAGCTCATTGATAGAGGTAGATTGAGGAGTTGCATAATTGGAGGAAAGAGGTCCTGCCAGATATGTTTAAGAAATGTGGATTGAAAGGGCTATGTTTGTCCACCATAAAAAATTGCCTCAAGTGTTGTCTTGTTCAAGGTATATTGGTTGTCAAAGGACTAACACCAAGTCCTAGTTGTATTCCTTGTATTAGTGTGACTGTAAAGGGCCATCATCCCTGGTACGAGAGCTCTAGCCTATTTTATTACAGTTTGTAGTTTAACGAAGAAAGGTTTGAAAAAGTTAAAAATTTTCATGTGCACTAATTGATTCCCTGATGTGTGTAGATTTCATTGTGAAAAGTTGATGCGTTGTGTCACTTGAGTGTGTTTGCATCAAGATTCTAAGACCAAACCCAAATTCTCCTGTGTCGTGGAAATTCAACATATGCCTTGTTCACCTAAGAACTACATGTAACTCATATTAGACTACTCATGTCCAATCTTTATTGATCCCACTTAACAAGTTACCAATACAAGGCTCATCATATACAACTGTGGTCGTAAAACAACTAAGAAACATAGTTTACATCTTGACAGGCCATAACACCTGATATGTCTTAAATGCATTGTAATTGTGTGGCATGTGTTAGCATCCCCTACATTCCTTGAAATGATTTTACACTCCCTAACACACCGTAGCACTTCCTGACACACTTTGGTAGTTTAACATACCTTGGCATTGCCTAGCATATAACCTTGTAACTCCCTCCTTAACACACCTAGAACTCATTGAAACTCCATATCACACACTCTTTTTCATTCATTTTCATGCATTTTGATCTAGTGCTTCATTGTGTTTATGTGACACTCCCTAACACTCCCTAGCATGCATTGGCAGACCCTAACACCTGACAAATATTAGCATGCCACCCTAGGTCTCTAGCATTCATTGGCACTACCTAGCATACCTTTTCACTCTCTCCTTAGCACCCCTACAAGAGCTCATTGAAAATCCCAGTCACAAACTCGTATTCATTCATTTTCATGCATTTTTACCAAGTGCTCCCTTGTGTTTCCATATCATTCCTTAACACTCCTTGGCACGTGTTGGTACACCCTAACACCTAGGACATCTTGGCATGTTGCCTTGGCCTCTAGCATGACTTAACAATGCCTAGCATACGTTGTGAATCCCTCCTTAACACACCTGGAAGTCACTGACACTTCCAATCCCAAACTCTTATTTGTTAATTTCCATGCATTTTGACGTAGTGTTCCCTTGTGTTTCTCGGGCACTCCTAGTTAACACTTCCTTGCACGCATTGGCACATCTTGGATGCATCCCACTCTAGCACTCTATCATTCCTTATCACTTCCAAGCATGCCTTGTCACTCCTCCTTTTCACACATGGAACTCATTGAAACTCCTTATCACACACTATTATTCATTCATTTCCATACATTGTGACATAGTGCTACCTTGTGTTTCTCTAGCACTCCCTAAACACCTTGGCACACATTGGCACACCCTGGAACTTGGCACAAATTTTCATGCTTTCCTAGCACTCTATCATGCCTTGGAATTTCCTAACATACCTTGTCACTCCCTTCTTAGCAGACCTAGAACTTGCTAACACTCCCTCCTTAACACATGGCATGTCTTGGCATGCCTGGCATGCCTTGAAACTATCTGGAACATATTAGCACACCCTGAAACTTCTTGAAATGCCATAGCATTCCATAGTATGCCTTGTCACCCCCCCTTTGCCACGCTTGACACTCGCTAACACCCCCAACACACCCTCTTATTCATTCATTTCCATTATTTTTGACTCGATGATTTATGTTTGATGGGGTGCATGTCTAGAAAGAGTTCCTTTAAGAGAATTAAAAAATGATCTCACCATTACTGACATAAGTAATTGAGAGATTCTATTTGAATGACATTAGGAAACTGCACAATAGATTTTAAGAACGACATTTTTATGGTTTTTTGTTATGGTGTGAGAATGGTAAGAATTGAGTGGTCAATAAGGTGTGTGATTGCTTAGAATACCTTCTCAATCCCTCCTTGGCATGACAACTATCACTCATTTCCACTCCCTACATACCCTCATATTCATTCACTTCCATGTATTTTTACCTATTATTCCCTTGTGTTGTCCTAGTACTCCTTAACGTTCCTTAACATGCATTGGCACTCTCAACTTAGCACTTTTTGACATGCCCTGCCACTTCATAACATGCATAACACTCCCTGACACACATTGGCACTTGGCTTCTAAGTAATTCAAAACTTAGGAGAAGTTTGGAAGGGTCAAACCTCCTCATCAACAACAACTTCACTATTGAAGCTTACCCTATCAGTGTCTATATCAATCAACCTATAAACCTTATACTGTTGTTGTACCATATAATCACTAGCTTTGCTCTTTGGATCTAATTTGGTTATCTTCTTAGCTAGAATCCAAGTGTAGGCAGTAGAAGCAAAACTTTAAGATGACTTACTTGGAATTTATTCCAAACCATGGTTCTATATGACCTTCTACTTCATCGCCATCGTAGGAGATCTATTCAATAGGTATACTATTCTAAACGTTGCCTCAGCTCAAAACCTATTTGGAATAGACTTCCTCTGCAACTTAAACCTAGCCATCTTTGTGATAGTACAATTTTGCCTCTCAACCAATACATTTTGTTGTGGAGTGTAAGGTGTAGTATATTGTCTTTGGATCCCATGTTTAGCACAAAATTTATTGAAATATTTTAAATAGAATTCCCCACCAGTATCATATCTAAGAGAGGCAATATGAAAACCTAATTGTTTCTCTATTAATGCTTTGAACTTTTGAAATTCATTAAACACATCATATTTTAATTATAGAAAATATACCCACATATTCTACTGAAATAATCAAAAAATGGAAGGAAGTACCTAGCACCAGTGGTTGATGTCATATTCATTGGTCCACATATGTCTGAAAGTACCAACTGAAGGACCCTCTATGCTCTCCAAGCTTGTCCTTCATAAAATGGTATTCAATGTAGCTTCCCTGCCTGACAAGCTCTACAAACTCTATGGATCTTCTACAGAATGTTCGGAAGTCAGTATTTTCACCATGAATTGGACCACCTATATCTAGATCAGAAATTACTAGTCTAGGAGACTCATCATGCTCAAAATCTTCCACCCCCCTTCAAGTGTAGCTACCTAAAGCTTGACACCTGAATCCCTAACCCCTTCCAGCTTCTAAGTAATTCAAAACTTGGGAGAATTTTGGAAAGGTCCAACCTCCTCATCAAAAATAAATTCACTATTGAAGCTTACCCTATCAGTGTCAATATCAATCAACCTATAAACCTTATAGTGTTTTTGTACCCTATAATCATTATCTTTGTTGTACCCTTAAACCGCTAAACCACTAACACCTAAACCCCTAACCCCTTAACCCCTTAACCCCTAAACACCTAAACCGCTAATGCTTAACCCATAACCCATTAACCCCTCACCCCTAACCCCTCAAATCCTTAACTTATAAATCCCCTAACCCCTAAGCCCCTAATCCCTAATTCCTTAACCACTAAATCATTATTCACCTAACCCCTAACTGTGCCGAAATCCCCTATCCCCTAAGTCCCCAATCCCTAATCCCTTAACCACTAACTCATTATTCCCCTAACCCCTAAATGCGCTTAAATCCCCTAACCCCTAACCCCCAAATCCCTAACCATTTAACCACTAACTCATTTCCCCCAACCCGAATCCATAATCCCTTAACCGATAACTCATTATTCCCTTAACCCCTAAATGCGCCTAAATCCCCTAAACCCTAAGCTCCCAATCCCTAACCCCTTAACCCCTAAGCCCCCAATCCCTAACCCCTTTACCACTAACTCATTATTCCCCTAACCCCTAAACCCTAAACCTTTAACTCCTAAGCCCTTATTCCCTTATCCCCTAAGCCCCTAATCCTTAATCCCTCAACCACTAACTCATTATTCCCCTAATCCTTATAACAATCCTTAAAACCCGTGGGATTAGCCATTCCAAATGAGAGCAGGTCTAGTTGGGACCTACGATCACGTTAATTCCATGGGTGGCAAAAACCTCTCCTAAATTTACTATTTTATCTCAATTTTATTTTAATAATTAATTAATTAATTTCTTTAAAAACTCTTCTAGATAAATCAGAAATTTTTTAAAGTCGACACCTTTCTATGTGGTTCATCATCAATATTTTTAAAATAAATTTATTAGAATGAAATTGAATTGATTTTTGAGACTTCCTTTTAAACCATTGTTAACATTACAAAGAATCAAGGAGTGCACTCACCATCCATCAAAACAACAACAGGTATGATATTAAAAATGATATTTGGAGAGCATAATATTAAAAATGATGTTTGGAAAAATAGAAGGATGGAGTGATGGAGTATTCATTTTTAGTTTAATTTTTAGACATCAAATTAAAATAACACATCTCCTTCTCATCTCTCGTTGGCTTAGTGATTATGGTTTTTTTGTGGGTCTTATTCTATCAGGGCCGAGGGAAAGCTATCAGTCAAGAACATGGAAACAATTTCGTCTCTCTCTGCACGTGCAGTTATTTCTGCTTCCATCTACAGCAGAAAGGGTCTTGATCTGTGTAAGTTTCGAGCATTAACAACCTCTTTAATATTTTTGAAGCAACTTCTTTATCTCTGCGTCCATTTCCTGTGTATTTCTTAGTATCTAATTTGGTTTCGTAATTGCAAGGAGTAGACTTTCGTCCCCTTAAGGGAATCTTATTTTATACAAGGATTTCCTCTGTAGCCAATAGGTTCATTTCTGAACAATGCGTAAGAACTAGGCTACAGAAATTACATTCCAAAAACTTTGATATGCATAAATTAGCACAAATTAATTACATAACCAAAAAAAAAAAAACAACATACTGGATTACGAGCTTGATTTCTTATTACCATTAATTAAAATGTTGATGTCCAAACTACATTTGTCAAAACTCTTAATGCCTTTGCTGAAATCTTTGTTATTTCTAGTGTACATATCATAACCGATAAATTCCCCTTTTTGGATTTTGGGTTTCTGGATTTACTGACACAGTAGACTATGTGGTGATCTTCCGAAGAGCCAAACCACCAGTTAGACGATGGGTTACAATGTAACCTATTTCAAATCAAGGATTAAGGTTTTATTCAAATCAAGGATTAATTTTGACAGAGAATTTTTTTTACCAATCTGCTAAGCCCATTAAAAGCCACCTTATAGCTATAAGATTATCAAGCATAAACATGCCCTTTCAATTGAATCTGATTTTCCGTATCCAACTAGCTGTCAACAAAGACAAAACCTTCTATAATTTTAACCCTTCTTGGGAACAAATTCTTTAACAAACTCAAAAAAGACATCACATGGAGGAAATTGTCTTGAAAATACTCCCTGATTTTCATCTCATCTCTAAAAAGTTGGCACTAGAATCTGAAAAGGACAAATCCACTCAGAATTCTATGTTTTCTTCAGGTGCTAGGAGAAGAATTTAGATGACACAGGCCCTTAGGCGATCTTGGGAATGAGTGCCCTAATCCTAAGCCCCTGCCCCCGTACCTCACTGCGTTTTGGAGGTGATTCCCAGCTTGATTTTCAGTTTCTTATCTCGCCCTACCGATCATATTTTCCCAATCCGTAAAAGCTAATACATGCAGATAATAAATACGAAAATGAACTAAAACTTTCCAAGGCTAAAAAGATAGTCATTAAATCTTTAGCAATCATACAAAATAGTCCTCGAGCAACTGTTAATGGTGAGTACTCCTTCAGCTAATTGTTAATGACGAAATAAATTTTCACATGGTCATTTCTGTACATTGAATGTATTATAGAAATGCATAGAATTTAACACAGTGAATGGGACATTCCATGGAGGAGCTGCTATTGCCAATTTTGTACACTGAAAGTACTAGAGAACTAGTAATGCTGAGCATAATGAAATGAGAGAAACTTCCTACCAGTCATTTCTTTACATTGAATTTCTTCCATTAGTCAAGTAGAGATACAATAAAGTTGAAAATGGTACAATTATAAATTAAAATATTCCATTTTCCAAATTACCCAATAAGTTTCTCTATAGAAATAACAACATGGCCATACACATTAAAAATCTTTTAAATTATTGGTATGCCGCACCAGGAGACAAAAACTTGCAGTCAAATTGACCTTTCACTTCAAGCCAACATACTGCAATTAGTTTATCTATCTCCTTGAAACTGTAGTCAAAAGTCAAAAGTGTGTTATTAGATTTTCTTTACATACTGTCTTGTTGTTAGTATTAACCTAAAAAAAAAAGAACAGAGTGTTGGATTACCTGAACTCATCCTGATAAATCCAATGTCAATACTGATTATCATCTCCCAAGTTATATTCAAATTTCTTGCAGACAAGAATAAGCACAACATGCCTGTATAATTCAAATAACTCCCTGCGACATAATTTCTGAGCAACACCCTTTTTTCTGTGATTAATATAAATCGATGAATAGTAAGGGTTGTTAACGATCCATTCAGGCTTGTTTGAAAACCTTTTTTTTTTTATATGTAGTTTTAGCCCTCATTAGGACTTTATTACTAAGCATGAAAGGTTTGGTGGTATCACATTTCACTGACAGTTTGGATCTAAAAGAAATTGCATGAACAGTTGATGACATTTCTAGAATTGTAGCTCAAAAATAGCCATTGCTGTACACTAAAAGTACTAGAGAACTTTTAAGCAATCCATTCATGTCGTTCAACGGTTGTTTGATTCTGTATTGCAAGTTTTATTGTAAAACAATGCATCAACTCCAGTACTTGGTTTTGCATTTGCTCCTTCATATAATGATGGTAGCTATAAGCAATCAAGTTTATAATGATTCATGTGATCAAGTTTGAGATGAAACTTAAGATTTCGTGAGTTTAAAAGCTAACTTGTGGAAAAATATTCTAAACCAATCTACTTGATAGATAATTGTGATTTATTTACATTCAAGTCCAACTCCACTTGATAGATATCTATGATTTCCTCTCGTTCATCTCCAATTCCAAATTTATATTCACAAACAGATACCAGCATTCCCATTAAAATTATTAATACGTGATTCTATATCAAAAGTAATATATCTAGTTAACGATCCATTCAGGCTTGTTTGAAAAGCCTTTTTTTATATATAGTTTCAGCCCTCATTAGGACTTTATTACTAAGCATGAAAGGTTTGTTGGTATCACATTTCATTGACAGTTTGGCTCTAAAATAAATTGCATGAACAATTGATGACGTTTCCAGAATTGTAGCTCAAAAATAGCCAATTCTGTACACTGAAAGTACTAGAGAACTTTTAAGCAATCCATTCGTGTCGTTCAACGGTTGTTTGATTTTGTATTGCAAGTTTTATTGTAAAACAATGCACCAAATCCACTACTTGGTTTTGCATTTGCTCCTTCTTATAATGATGGTAGATCTAATTTTATAATGATTCATGTGATCAAGTTTGAAACGAAATTTAAGATTTCGTGAGTTTAAAAGCTAACTTGTGGCAAAATATTCTAAACCAATCTACTTGATAGATAATTGCGATTTCTTTACATTCAAGTCCAACTCCACTTGATAGATATGTGATTTCCTCTCGTTCATCTCCAACTCCAAATTTATATTCACAAACAGATACCAGCATTCCCATTATAATTATTAATACGTGATTCTATATCAAAAGTAATATATCTAGTTATTTATTCTTGAAAGTTCATTTCATGTCCCTCCATCAAGAAAGTCACAACTTAATTCAATGCAAGTAGCCCATTTTATGGCCAAGCAAGTTTATAAAAAGTATACCATAACCACTCCATTAAAACCAGTTTTGGCTTGAGAAACAATAAAAACCAGTTTTCCTTGTCCTTCGATGACAATACAACCAACCTACACACCTTGAAATTAACCAACAAAGGTTATATAAACACATTGAACATATAGCCAACCTACACACCTCAAAATTAACCAACGCAGGTTATATAAACACATTGAACATATAGGCTGTCAACGATGGAAAAACACCTAGAAAATAAGAAACCCATGATAATCGGTATTGAAATTTCCAGAGTACCAGGAATAAATTAATGCATGGGCTTATGAAAACAACCCTCCACCACAACCATTGTCAATCCCTCGTAAACTTACTTTTCATGGACAAGCTTCTCGCGTGAGCTTCAACTGAGGGACATAGACAGGATATGATTGGATGAACTCCTCCACATCCGCATCGGTCCACTTGGGCAGAAGTTTGTCCCTGCCAAAGATTTGCTTATACTTGTTCAAATACGAAAACCTCTCCATCCAAAATTCCTTCCTTACCCCCTAGAATGACGATTCCTATTCTGATGAAGTGTTCTCTCCCCCCATTTTTCTCCAACCTCCTAGTGATCCTTTTATCTTGCGGACTATTTGAATAGTTCAAGGCTTCTCAAGTTTTATCATTGTTTGAAGGACTAACCAAATAGAACTGTAGGTTCGTGCTTCCACAAGGACACACCCAAGCTTGCAGATCCGAGGGAAGTGTAACAACAGTCAGCAAATAGGTGGCCAATCCACGTTTCTATGAGCCTCCACGAGATTTTTGTACTCCAAGCTTCTTTTCCAATAGGTCTGAGCTCTTTTTATTCTCTGTGGATCTGAGTTATGCACTTCAAGACGATTCGAGCTCCATACAAGTGTGAATTATGCCACCACACGTCCAAGGAAGAGGCCGTATTACTCCAAATGTGAGCTTATGCCTCAATCTCATATACACATACGCTGCAGAGGATCGATGTCACATATACATCGCATTGCAAGGGTATGGAACAATGTCGAGACCAATGATTAATGCGAAGACAATTTTTGAATGAATCTTAAATGGATAAACCCACAACAGAAATCAGTTAGCACTGAACATAATCTGCACGTCCAAATATAGTTTTCAAATTACAACAACATTATTACGAGTATGTTCTTGAAACAAGTTAGAAGATTTTCATTCTGTTGAAACGTTTATTTAATAAAGAGACTGCGGGTTTCTGTGGTTTGAGACTGTCAGACGTCTTTGTTTCAAAAACCGAACTGCCAACACCTTGATTTTTCCCTAGTTGTGCTCGCTTATTTATCCTCTGCGTATATATTTTTCTGATGTTGTGTAACAACTATAGGGGTATGTGGAGACCACTGAGGCTGTTGTTTCCATATTGACTTCAACGCATCATTTATATATATACATATTTTTGGGAGCCGACAGTCATATTTTTATTAGCCGAAATATCTTTAGTATATCATTTAAAAACAATATGTCTGCCATGTGATATATGCATTACATCTATCTACCATGTGATGGATCATATAAGACCTTGTTTGCCACGTGAAAGATGGATCATATAAGACCTTGTATACCATGCAAGTGTTGTATCCCACGAGTGATGTATTAAACTATGCTGCCATCGTTATGTCTACCATGTATGGTCATAGGGAATATGTATGCCATGTTTGCCATTAATCAACATTAGTTCATTGTTGTTAATAAGGAATTTTTATGTTGTTTCAAAACATATTTGGAACCAAGGATTATGTTTATTAAATATGTATGGTAGTGTGTATCATAGCATAAGGTAATGTTTGGTAGTGTAAATGTATGGTAGCATAAGGTAATGTGTGGTAGTGTAAATGTATGGTTAGGGTTTTAGGGATTTTAGAGGAAGGTTTAGAATTTAGGATATTATAAGATAGGGCTTTTAAGGTTTTATGTGTTTAGGATTTACGGTTTGTGCAACAACACAGGTATTAGTATAGACTTAGGGTTTTCATTATCTTCAACAATGACATCATTGTATTAACATCAATGACAACCATAGATCAACGATATCCCCCTTTATTATTGATGGCAATATTCTTGCCCTTCAACATTCTCTCCCCCTTTGACATCAATGACAAATGGGTTGCCCAAGTGCTCCCACAATCAAGCTGCTTCTTTTATCATATTTTCTTCATCAATAATAATTATTCATAGGTAGATACGTTTCTCTCATTGTCATGGTGCTCTTCAATTAACTTTCTCCCCCTAAGCCTTTGCATATATTCATGTAAATAGTCAATCGACTCCCCCTTTCTACATAACCTCTGCTAGCTTTTCTTTTTTCCTTCGACAAGAAGATTGCATCCTTGTGATAAAGTGGAAGACATATTCAACAATCGTAGATTGTGTGCGTAACAAATCATGTTTCTTTAATGGAGATGATCTTTATATATTTTCCATGTGTGATCCATCAACGATTTCATAAGACTCTTCACGGATTGTTTCTGCAAGAATAGTCATGAGTCACCAGCCCCCCCTAATAGTATGCATGGTCTCCTTTTTGGCATAGTCTCATCTTCAAACACTTGGAATATCAAGGATGAATTCATCAAGTCAACAACATGAGTTGTTGGTTGTAGTGTTCAAGAGACTTATAGATTCAACTTGCTTCCTTCCCCATACTTGTGTAACTTTCTTCTCTGGCTTGGTTGTCGTGGTTTTAGCTTGTTTAGGAATCCAAGTCAAGTTACAATCACGTGCCATATGTCCATTGCTATGGCAATTGAAGCACTCTATCTTGTTCATGAATAAGAAATCATGACTTCTTGCAAAATTGCTTCTAGGAGATTGACAGGGACCATTATATTTGTCTTTGTGATATGCCCTACAATATTTTTCCATGTTCCCAAAGTTTGTACAAGAATAACATGATCCAAGAAATATAATTTGGTACCTGGGAGATGAAGAGTTCCTTGAAGTACTTCATTGCCTTTTGTATTCTTGACACCATCTGTAAGTCTCCTTGGAGTAGGGTTTATTTTAATGTCATCTTGACTCTTGCCTTTGCTGGAACTGGGAGTATCATTTCTTCCTAGCTTCCTCACATCCTTGTTTTTTGAAACATTATCATCCTTGCTTGAGGATTCATCTGCATAGCCAAGCCCTGATTTATCAAGGGGGAACCTTTGATGACTTAGGATGTCATCTAGGGTTTGAGAGCTTTTCAAGTTCTTATTCAACAAGTCAACTTCCTTTTTAAGAGAGACAATTTCTCCTTTCAACTTTTCACAATCTTCATCTTTCATAACTAGTTGCTTCTTCATTTCTTCCATCATCCTTGTTGCTTCGTGTGCTTCATTTTTAAGGGAGATGATATTTGATTTCATTATGAAGACTTCTTCATTCTTCTTTACTAGACTGCTCTCCATTTATTATTTTATTCTTGTAGCTTCACATGTTTCGGCCTTGAAAATATTGATGTCTAATTTTAGTTTGAATATTTCTTTATCCTTTTCTTCTAGTTGGCATATCATGGTGTTTCTCTCATTTTTTGCTTCATCAACTTGTCCTTCTACGAATGCAAAAGTTTCCATCACCTTCTCGACTCCTTGTGCTTGTTTCCTTGATTTTTCTAGTTGAGATCTAAGAGACGAGACCTCTTCCTTATATTGACCAATGTCTGCTTCATAATTGTTCAAGCTCTTAAGTCTTTTTTCAAGGTGGCTTGACAAAATTTCTTCCTTTTTTTTTGCCTTATCCAATTGATTTGTCATAGATATGAATTCTTCATGATGCTTTCTTTTGTTTTGATGAAATTCCTCCTTAATTTTAGAGAGCTCTTCATCTCTTTCTTGATCTTGAAGCTTGACAAGGTCAACTTCCTTCCTTGTCTTGTTTTGGTCACCAACTGGTGCTTTCTTCTCAAGTTCCCCATTTTCCTTTTTCAACCTGTTAATCTCTTCCGTGGAAGCCATAAGTTTATTCAGGAGATATTATTCAAAGTATTCTTTGTTCTCTTCATCTTCTATGTCTTCTTTAGCCTTATTTTCATCTCTCTTATCTTCAACTTCCTTGATGGATTTTGGACTTCTTTCTTGTTTTCCATCCTCGTTTTGACTAGAGATCATTGTCAACACTCCTTTTGACGGAAGATCATGAAGTTTGTCCCATACGACTTTTGTTGATGAACATTTTTCAAAATTTTCCTTCACATAATTTGGTAACCCATTCAAAATTGCCTTCATTTCTCTTGTATTGTACTTCTTAGGAAGGAGCTACTTAGCGGTGGTTGCCTCTTTGACAGTTGATGGTATTGATTGTTCATTAGTATATTGAAAAATTCATCGACGGGGATTAATGTTTCAATTATATCAAGTGTCTCTTATTATTCAACACAAGATGGAATTTGCATGCACTCAGTTCATTGGAGCAGGGCTTTCTGGCTTGCCTCGAATATTGAAAGCAAGTTATAGAAGCGATCCCTAAAGATGGAGCATCATTGACAACGATTCAAGCTCCTCTCATTGGATGTTTTCTAATCCCTATTCTTCTGATCCTTCCCCTTGTCATCTTCATTTGTTTACAAGGCATGACAAAGATACCCATAAGTCTAAGTTTCAGCCCAAAATCAATTGTAATGATAGTGGAAATGTTACACGAGAATATTGTTATTATCACTAATGGTTTGCCTCATTCTAATGAGGGATGTCCTAAGAAAAGAGTTCTCAACACATATTTCAGTGGCTGAGCAAAAGGAAGGATAAGGTTAAAATGATTATAGTCAACAATCCCAGTTACATAAGTGGTTGTTGTGGACTTCCCAATCCATGGTGGGAATGCCTCTGCTACTAAGTACGATATTCTAACAATTCAAAAAAAATGGAAAAACAATTCTAAGCCCACAATTAGTCTTAATCATCACTTACTACTTCACTTTAGACAAGGATGTTTTGTTTGTGCAAAATTGTTGCATTATAGTTAATGGTAGTGATACAAATCTTATTTCACAAGATCATGTGACTTTTCTTAATTTTCCTTCAAAATGTTAACCTTGGTCTAAAATTTTAGGGTTGGATGAAGGATAAGGAACCAATGCAAGTTATGAGGGTCCGTCAATTCACTTTTGCTATTGACCACTCTTTGATAGTATTAAGTATGATGGCACTCTTGTTGACTGTTGTGGTCTTATTCCTTGGAAGGTTTTATCAAAACGATTTCCATGCAAGCTATTATACATTCTCGTGAAAATTCCCTATTTTTGTAGAGAAGTTAGCTTCATGCTAGTGATTAATTTGAAACTATATTTTAGTGGAAAAATTCACTGTTTTTTGGTGGAATAGTTCATAATTTATTCTGATCTTTTTTTGCAAGTGTACTAGTCATGATGATAAATGTGTGGTTTACTTCAGAGGGTTCTCAGTTATTTCTAGATACGCTTTTCATAATTTTCTTTGAATACTTCTTTATTGCTTTACCTTCATATTTTATCCCCTGCACAATTGCTCTTGAGGTCCATGTTGTTATGTTTATTGGCTATTTCTATGGAATTTTTTTCCCGAGGTTCTCCAAGGTAAATCAAAATGAAAAAAATACTATTTTACATATTCATATTTGTTCAAGATATTCTTGTGTGATACTTGAATTTCATAAATCTAGATTTCTATTTCGTTATCTATATCAATATATAAGAACATGCCCATGGATTGTTCATATTTCTCAAACTATGGAGTTGTTACTTTCCTGTTGCATGTTCTTTTATATTTTTATGTTGTGATTCAAATTTCTAGTTGTGCTTTCCAGTTATTCTCCTCTATAGTACATGCTTTGTTAGATTATATCAAAAGTTATTCTTCTTGTATTTTTATTATGTATATTGAACATATTATTTATAGCAACTTTTGATCTTCCTAGATTTTCTATTCCTTTGGTGTATCTTTGCACCTTTAGGGGCAATTTCTAGTTTAAAGTCTAATTCTTTAAAGGGTGCTAGCTCAATGGAAGACACCTGCTTTACAAGCAGGAGGTTGGTGGTTCGATTCCATCGTGCCCTGATATTCATAGGGAATTACAACGATCATTTTTTGGTGACGGATGCTCTTTTGACCATCACCAATAAGCTTATGGTGAAATTTTTCAACCCTCACAAAAATATGAAATGGTGATGGTTAACGAACGCCACCATATATATGCATCAATAGTGACGATCATTAAAGGTCCGTCACCATAAATCTTTGTTGTTGATATGAAATGGTGAGGGTCACTGTTTGTCATTATTTATTCGTGACGGACCTTGATGTCACCAATGAGTTTATGGTGACGGTCAATGAACATTGCCATATATATGCACCAATAGTGACGACCATGAAAGGTCCATCACAAAAAATTGTCGTTGTTCATATGAAATGCTGATGGTCACTATCCCTCATTATAATCAATATTCGTGACGAACCTTGAATGTCACCACAACACATACTTTTGGCGACGCAACCTTTGGTGACGTTCATTTTTTTGGTGACAGAGGCTATTGTCCGTCATCATTGCTCATATGAAATTGTGACGATCACTGTCCATCACTATAAATCATTATTGGTGACGGACCTTGAATTTCACCACAACACCTATACTTTCAGCGACGCCACCTTTGGTGACGTTCAATTTTTGGTGACGAAGGCTCTTTTGACCCTCAACAATGAGCTTATGGTGACCATTATCGCCCCTCACCAATGTCCTTTTTTCTTGTAGTGAGTATTGGGAAGAATCAATCGCATCGGCTAAACGAAAGCGAGGAATCATAACATGAAACTTTGCAATGGGCCGATACGATGGGGGATGAGCGGGGAGGGAAAAAATCGCAATCACAAATCGGCGGGGAGTGGGTTTGGAGTTTATGGAAAATTCCGATTGCAAAAGGTAATGGAAGAGAGTCCTTTAAAACAAAAATGCAAAAATCACTTTAACACAGGAAAAAGCTCGTTTCTTTTGCAAGAGAGGAAGGATTTTAGGTGGGACCCAGGGGGAAATCGCAATCGCAATCGGGAAGGGGAGTGGGGGAGAATTACTCATGAGAACTGCCGATTGCAATGTGCGATTCATCGTATCGGCGGAAAAAAACGCGGAGGTTTAAAACATGCAATAAAATAATTTTGCGATGAAAAGACTTAAGAAACTTTTAAAATCAATTTATCGCATTTAACAAAGGAAATAGCCCCTTTGTTTTGGAAAAGGTGGAAGGGTTTATGGTGGGACCCAGGCCAATCACAATCGCAAATCGGCGGAGGAGTGGAGCGGGGGCAAGGCTGCGGGAAATGCCGATTGCGATTGTGCGATCACTTGTGGGCTGTCCGATCAGAAAGGCGGATCGACAGCGGAGATGCAATCGGTGGGAGTCAACCGCATCGGAGAAAGTCATAGGAGCGGGGACAAAGTTAGGAGTGCTGCTAAGTTGTGATGCGATCAAGCGATTGTGATCGGATGTGGCCCATCAGATCGCTGATCAGATCAACGGTCCAGATGTGATCGGGCGGGGTCAATCGGAAGTATGCGATTTGAATGGTGCGATTGGATTGGGGGAAAGGGTTTTATAATGAAAAAATTTAAAATTATATGAAATAAAGTCTAAGGGACAATGAGAAAAGGGGTAAGGTTAGGCCTTTGGAGACTTTTGTTCACTTAGGAATATCTTTCAATCCAGGAGTCAGTTTGGGGAGTATAATATATTGTTAGAAAGCTCTCTCCGGGCTCCTTCTGGTGCACATATTTGGAACATGATTTTAACTGAAAATACTGTGGAAAAAACCTTTTAAACAGAGACCTGGCAAGGAAAACCACCAGTGGAATAATTTTATATCATGACCTAATGGAATGATTGAATATTTCTTCAAAATGGGACACCTAAGATACACATGTAAATGTGTTTTGATCCTTGGTGGAAGTATGCACATACTGACACTAACAAATTCCATGGAAATTACCTCCAATTTCCACTCTAGAATCACAATTGGTTGTAGAATTCTACTTGGGTTCTTATACCCTACCTTCACCTGCTGAAAATCCAAGCACCTAGCTACAAAATCGGCCAAATCTCTCTTCAAATCTGGCCAATAATAGAACTTCATTACTGTAGTCAATGTATTTTAATAGCCTGGGTGACCTAAATATGGTTTCGCATAAAACACCCCCAATATCACCTTATTGAGCTCACGATTATCTGGCATATATATCTTGTCCCTAAATCTGATCAAGTCATCTACTCAGAGATGATAGTCCACATCCTGTGTACCTGTACCTATACCTATATATGTACCTGTACATGTACTCTATTGTAACCTATGCATGAGCCCTCTATACATTTCATCCTTTTGACCTGCCTATAAAATATAATTTTTTAAGCCTGTCCCATAAGAACTCATAGTTGCTATATGATTCACCTATATCCGCCTACTAATAGCATCTGCAACCATGTTCTCCTTTCCCTTGATGTATCTGATCTCAAAATCAAACTAACTCATCGTGGCCAAGCATATAGATTGCCTGAAATTCATATTCTGCTAGTCAAACATGTATCTCAACCCACTTTGATCACTCACCAATATAAACCTCCTTCCAAGAATATAGTGCCTCCACATCTTCAAAGCATGTATGATTGCTACCAAATCAAGATCGTGTGTGAGGTAGTTTTTCTCGTGCTCATTGATTTTTTGTGACTCATAACATACCACAGGTCCTTCCTACATAAGGAATCCACCAAGTACTCTCTTATAAGCATTTGTACATACCACAGACTCTTTATTCAGATCTGCGATCTTTTACACTAGAGAATGAGTCAAAAATTGCTTCAACTGCTTAGAACTGGCCACACGTTCCTCTGTCCATTCAAACTTCTTACCTTTCCTTTGAAATGATATAATAGGATAAGAAATATGTGAGAAGTTCCTAATGAACCTCCTATAATAACCTTCCAACCCCATGAAGGACCTCACATCATCCACATTTCTAGGAGCCTCCAACTCCATAATAGCTCTTACCTTTTCTTGATCCACTGCTATTCCTTCCTTGGAAACCGCATGTCCAAAGTAATGTACTTATGTCTAAAATAAACTACACTTGTTGAGCTTGGAACACAGCTGATGTTCTCTCAACAATATCAATATTGCTACTAAGTGTTCAACATGCACTTTTTGATTTTTAGAATATACCAATATATAATCAATGAACACAATAAAAAACTTGTCCACATAAGGATGCAAAAAACTATTCATCAAGAACATAAAGGTATCTAGAGAATTAGTCAAACCAAATGGAACTGCAACGAAATCATAAGGCCCATATCTAGTCTAGAAAGTTGTCTTGTAGATGTCCTCTTCTTTAATGTGTACCTGATGATATTCATTCTCTCAGATCAATCTTCAAGAAAATTGTTACTCCATTCAACTGATCAAACATGTCATCAATCCTTGGCAATGGATACATGTTCTTGATGGTCACTTTGTTCAACTACCTGTAATCAATGCATAACCTGAGAATACCATCCTTCTTATTCACAAAAAATACCAGTGCACCCCAAGGAGATACACTTGGCATAATATATACTTTTCAAGCATCTCCTTCAACTGCAACTTGAACTCTACCAACTCAGTAGTGCTCATCTTGTAAGGTGCCTTTAATGTTGGTGTTCCTCTTGGTACTAACTCAATAGAAAATTCTACTTCCCTGTGAGGTGGTAAATCTGAAATATCTGCGAGAAGCACATCCTGAAAATGTTGTAGAACTGGGTACCTGCTCAAACCATATACATCATTAACTTCCTCACCTTTGTCACTAGAAATATGCACTACAAATAACACACAACCTTTTCTATGATTGTTCTTTACCTGCATAGTTGTCACCATCCTAACTAATGTTGCTTTCTTCTTAACCTGTAATATTATTTTCTCTCCAATGTCATCCAAGCACTTAATGGATTTGTCATAACAATCCACATTAGTCATGTGAAGATATAGCCAATCCATACCCAAGATCATACTATACGTTCCCAACATAAATACATTCAAATGTGTTGATGTAGACATCCCAATCAATTCAAATGCACAAGCTCTTACCTTAATGATGAACTCTTTTCTTTATACTTGTAGCCAACTGCACTAACCAATATTTTTCATGCACTTATTTATTCAAACCACACTTATCCATGAAGTCAGAACTAACATAAATATATTTATATCTAGGGTCAATAAAAATAGAAACAACTTGATCAAAAAGCTTACCGTCCATTTAAATGATAGATGCCTGATTGTCTTCCTCCCTATTATCCAACACTACATAGATATAAGGAATGCTCTTTCCAATATCCCCAACAATATGTGCCTCATGTGCACTATATATCTGAGGCCTACCACCCTAATATTGCATATAATCTCTCTTGAGATGCTCCTTACCACATATCCAACATTCCAACTATCCAGTTCCATCACCTCTATTCTTCTGTTGTGACCCATGTCCCTGTATATATGCATTGAACCTCTTATGTGGTGCCACATTCTCTTTCTCTTCTACATTCAGAGGCCTTGTTCATTCCGATTGTAATTTAATTTTACCTTTATCTTTATAATTTCCTTTCCATCCCTTTTTAGATTCATTCTTACGGTTTGACTGTTCATAGAAATGCTTCAATTTCGTAATAAATTCCTCAAGTGACCGAGGTTCATCATACTAAATCTGATATTTAAATGATAATGTAATTCCACTAAAAAACCTTTGAACTTTATCCTTCTCGTATTTAAGATAAGGAACTTGGTCATATACTCTTCATCTATCATTGATCCCATCCTTAGCTCATAGAATTCTTAGGCCTTACTGTCGTAGTACCTTTGTGAACAATACTTCTTCTAGAAAAGCCTCTTGAACTCTTGCCAAATCAAGTCCTTTGTCTTGATGTCTTTAACCTGCTTCACATCTTCCCACCATAAATTTTCCTTACCTTTCAGGCTTAAGATATCTCCCATGGCCTTCATATTATTTATGTAAGTATGCAACTCAAAGAAATTCTTCGTCTAAATTATCTAAGCCTCTGAATTTTCTGGCTTGTTTAAGTCTTCATCAAGAGTAGGTGTCTTTTATTTATTAAACTCATCTGGAAAGTATCCCATATACTTCTCCTGTAAGGATGATAATGATGACGATCATAATTCCTGTCAGAACCAGAACTAGAATAGTACATGTGTCCATCATCTCTCCTATTCGTAGTATCCAACAGTGTGGCATATCTAATTGTGTCATCTTTTTTCAACCTGTTCCCACCATGAGATCTATTGTCGTATGCCCCATTAGTTCTATCCTCTTGTCCATGGATGATATAAAATGGTCCTTGTTGGGTGTGGAGCCTGATTATCTTGTTTATTTTGTATCGTAGCTTTGGACCCCTATACCTTAATGGGGCGGCAACGCCGCCTGTAATTAAAAACTGCCTGGGGGGTCCAAGGGGGGTGGCTGTGACTTTATTGAACCCCTCCCTAGCAGGGGGTTTTAGGGGCAGCGCCCCCGAAGCTAAAAACAAATGTAAAATTTCCTTGTAAAAGTATAGTAATTTCTAGTCAATCTGGGCCGTTCATTAGGCGGATGATCTGACGGTAGAAGTTATGCTTAGTTTAGGGTTTTTTTCCCTAGAAGGAAACCCCTCTCTTTGTATGAGGGTATTGTATTGCGGCTGTGTATTGTATGTGTATTATCGGTGCGAGAAATATATAGGGAGACTATGAGAGAGAAAAAAGGATATTACAACAGATCTACTGTAGGTTGTGTCTCTTCATTTTTCTGGATAATAGAAAGGAAGGATTGGCTGTTTGGGGTGGACGTAGCCCAAATTGGGTGAACCACATATATCTGTGTCTCTCTGGTTTATGTGTTTTTTGTGCTTGTGTTTTCCGCATATTTTATGTGTTTCATTTCTTTGTAATATATAATTTTCTAACAATTGGTATCAGAGCCGAAGGTATATTTGGCTGATAAAATCACAGGAAAGAAGGGTTCCTGGTTCGATTGGGAGCAATGGAAGAAGATGGTAAGTGTAGGGTCGAGAAGTTTAATGGCCAAAACTTCCCGCTATGGAAGATGCAGATGGAAGACTATCTGTATCAGAAAGATATGTACCTACCATTGAGCGGAAAAACAAAGAAGTGGACGGCTATGACAGACACAGAATGGGATATTCTCGATAGAAATGCACTCGGAACAGTACGGTTGTACCTCGCGGCATCGTTAGCCTTCAATATTTCGAAGGAAACAACAAAAGAGGGTTTGATTACGGTGTTGACGAAATTATATAAAAACCCTCGGCCTTAAACAAGGTATTTCTTATGAAACATTTATTTAATATGAAGATGTCAGAAGGTGGATCTGTTGCAGACCATTTAAATGATTTTAATACAGTTACCAGTTAGTTAAGTTCTGTAGGGGTAAACTTTGATGATGAAGTTAGGGCTATTTCATTTCTGTGCTCATTGCCAGAAAGTTGGAATGGTTTAGTTATGGCCATTAGTAACTCGTCTCTGATCTAAAATTAAAGTTTGATGACAGCATGAAGCATTTTAAATAGGAAATGCGATGGAAAAGCTCCGGTGAGACATCGGGTAATGCTTTGAGTGCAGAGTCTAGGGGAAGAAAAATGGAAAGAGAAAAGAGCTCAGGATATCGCATAAAATAAAGGAAAGGCAGATCCAAGTCCAGATCAGGGATAGTGTGCTGGAAATGCAGAAAGAAAGGACACATGAAGAAAGACTGTAGATCTCGGAAGGGAAAAGAAGGAGATGCACAGCAAGAAAACAATCATGAAGCAAATGTGATAGGTGATGTGTTACAAGTTGCATTGATTCCTTCTTTCGAAAATGTTACTAATTCTTGGGTTGTATATTCAGGGGCCTCATTCCATGCCACACCTGATAAGAAATATTTTCATGACTATGTTCAAGGAGAGTTTGGACAAGTCCGTTTGGGTGATGATAAACCCTGTCAAATTGTTGGAATGGGTAAGGTTCTTGTAAAACAACATAATGAAAACCAATGGATATTAAAGGAGGTAAGGCATGTTCCATATTTGAAGAAAAATCTGATTTCAACAGGGCAGTTAGGAAGTGAAGGTTGTGTGACAACTTTCACAGATAAAACTTGGAAGGTCACCAAAGGAGCGCTGGTAATAGCAAAAGGCGAAAAGGTTGGTACATTGTGTTTATGCAATGGTATTTATAACTCTGTTAATGCTTTAACTTCAAAAGGAGCAGATGCAACATTATGGCATCATAGGCTCAGACACATGAGTGAGAAGGGGATGAAGATTCTTCACTCAAGAAATTTTTTGCCGGGTTTGAAGAATGTTGATTTGGATTTATGTGAGAATTGCATTTATGGAAAACAAAAGAGAGTTAGATTTCTCAGAGTTTGGAAAGAAAATAAGAGCGAAAAATTAGAGCTTGTGCATACAAATGTATGGGGACCTGCTCAGGTATCATCTCTCGGTGGCTCTCGTTAATATGTTACTTTTATTGATGATGCAACTAGAAAATCTTGGATTTATTGTATTCAGAATAAATCTGATGTATTTGATACTTTCAAGAAATGGAAAGCTTTGGTTGAGATTGAGACAGGAAAGAAGTTGAAGTGTCTCAGATCAGACAATGGAGGTGAGTATTGTAGCAAAGAGTTTGATAGGTACTGTTCAGAGCATGGAGTTCGTAGAGAGAAGACAGTTCCAAGAACACCACAAGAAAATGGTGTGTCAGAAAGGATGAACAGAACAATCATGGAGCGTGCAAGGTGCATGAGATTGCATGCAGGATTGCCTTTACAATTTTGGGCAGATGCTGTAGATACTGCTATTTATCTAATAAATAGAGGGCCTTCAAGTTCCTTGGATGGTGGTATTCCAGAGGAAGCATGGACAGGTAAAAAGGTAAACTACTCTTTTTTAAAGCCTTTTGGTTGTGAGACCTTTGTCCATATTAATAAAGAAAATAGAACAAAGCTTGAGGCAAAATCAAAGAAATGTACCTTTATTGGATATGGTGTTAATGATTTTGGTTATCGCTTATATGATTATGAAAATCACAAAATCGTTAGGAGCAGAGATGTAATATTCAATGAAAAGGTCTTGTATAAGAATCAGTTGCAGGAAAAGAAACAGGAAAAAGAAAGCAAGGAATACGTGGTTCTTGATGAGATAACTGAAAAAGTAAAGGTGCCTGAAAATAATAATAATCAACAACCACAGCAGCAGCAACCACCACAACGGCAACAGGCACCTCAAACACCTGAAAGTGGTGTTAGAAGATCTACCAGGATAAGTAGACCCCCTGAACGATACTCTCCTTCATTATATTATTTATTGTTGACTGATTCTGGTGAACCTGAATGTTATGAAGAAACAATGCAGGTTGAAAGTAGGAAGAAGTGGGAGCTAGCCATGGAAGAAGAGATGGACTCCTTAATGCATAACCAGACTTGGGACTTAGTCAGGTTGCCTGCAGGTAAAACTACACTGCAGAATAAATGGGTTTACAGGCTGAAGGAAGAAGATGGAGGAAAACGGAGGTACAAAGCTAGACTTGTGGTGAAGGGGTTTGCACAAAAGAAAGGTATTGATTTTGATGAAATATTTTCTCCTGTTTTTAAGATGAATTCAATCAGAACTATCTTAAGTCTTGTAGCAGCGGAAGATTTACATCTTGAACAGTTAGATGTAAAGACATCATTTCTCCATGGATATTTGGAGGAAGAGATATACATGCAGCAACCAGAAGGATATGAGGTAAAAGGGAAAGAAAAATTGGTGTGCAGGTTAAAGAAGAGCTTGTATGGCTTAAAACAGGCTCCAAGGCAGTGGTATCTAAAATTTGACAATTTTATGTCTGAACAAGGTTATACTAGATGTCACTCTGATCATTGTGTTTATCTAAAAAGGCAAAATTATGGCAGCTATATTATATTGTTATTGTATGTAGATGACATGCTTGTTGCAGGATCTAACATGCAGGAAATAAATGTGCTCAAAAGAAAATTGGAAAATTCATTTGCAATGAAGGATTTGGGAGCTGCAAAACAAAACCTTGGTATGAGGATAACTAGAGACAGGAAAAATCGCAAATTAACACTGTCTCGGAATGAGTACATAGAAAAGGTGTTGAAAAGATTTAATATGCAGAATGCAAAACCAGTTAGTACACCTTTTGCTAGCCATTTCAAACTTATTAAGGAGATGTGCCCCAAGACCCAAGAAGACATGGATTATATGTCTAAAGTTCCATATGCATCAACAATTGGAAGCTTAATGTATGCAATGGTCTGCACAAGGCCTGATATTGCACATGCAGTGGGAGTTGTAAGCAGGTACATGAATAATCCAGGAAAAGAACATTGGATGGCAGTAAAATGGATTCTCAAATATTTGAGAGGTACCACAAATCAAGCATTATGCTTTGGTGGTTCAAACATTGCTCTACAGGGATATGTTGATGCAGATATGGCAGGTGACAAAGATAACAGGAGGAGCACTACAGGATATGTATTTACTATATGTGGAACAACTGCTAGTTGGGTTTCAAAAATCCAAAGTGTTGTTGCACTTTCAACAACATAAGCAAAATATGTTGCTGCTATAGAGGCTAGTAAGGAAATGATTTGGTTATAGAGGTTTATGGATGAATTGGGTAAGAAGCATGATATGGGCACGTTATATAGTGATAGCCAATGTTCCATTCATCTTGCAAAGAACTCAGCATTTCATTCCAGGACTAAACACATACAGCTCAAGTACCATTTCATACGGTCAGTATTGGAATATGGACAGTTGAAGCTGGAAAAGATACACACTAGCCAGACTCCTGTAGATATGCTAACAAAAGTTGTAACCAGGGAGAAACTGAGAATATGCTTAGTTTCAATTGGTCTTCAAGGATGACGATGAAGATGAGAAACAACCAGGTCCAAAGAGGAGTCATTGTCCAGCAAATGAGGCAGCGGTGGAGTTGCTACAATCAGTCTCCAAGTGGGAGATTGTTGGGTGTGGAGCCTGATTATCTTGTTTATTTTGTATCACAACGTTGGACCCCTATACCTTAATGGGGTAGTAACGCCGCCCGTAATTAAACGCTGCATGGGGGGTCCAGGGGGGGTGGCTGCGACTTTATGTAGCCCCCCCCTGGTGGGGGGTTTTGGGGGTAGTGCCCCCGAAGCTAAAAAACATATGTAAAATTCCCTTGTAAAAGTATAGTAATTTCTAGTCAATCTGGGCCATTGATTAGGCGACTGATATGACGATAGAAGTTATGTTTAGTTTGGAGTTTTTTTCCCTAGAAGGAAACCCCTCTCTTTGTATGAGGGTATTTTATTGTGGCTGTGTATTGTATGTGTATTCTTGGAGCGAGAAATAGATAGGGAGACTGTGAGAGAGAACAAAGGATATTACAACGGATCTGTTGTAGGTTGTGTCTCTTCATTTTGCTGGATAATAGAAAGGAAGGACTGGCTGTTTGAGGTGGACGTAGCCCAAACTGGGTGAACCACGTATATCTGTGTCTCTCTAGTTTTATGTGTTTTGTGTTATTGTGTTTTCCACATATTTTAAGTGTTTCATTGCTCTGTAATATATAATTTTCTAACAGTCCTTATCACTGCAATTCTAACGAAATCTGAAGGATTACTACATTAACTTATACTTGGTTCTCTTTTGCCTGCATTATTTTTTCATTGTCCGCCTTACAACTCCTTATTATGCCTTTAAGCTTCTCAATGTGTCTAGCAATTCAGAAGTGTTCCCAACACCGCGCTACTCATCTGACCCAGAAAGAAAATCTCATGAATTGTAATCTACCATCTTTATATTAATATTGACATATTTCTTGCAAGGCATCTTGTGCCAGCTAAACCAAATCACAATAAACCCACGTACCTTAGCATAATCTGGGGATGATATCTCATATTAAATATCAACTAAATCAACATAATACATGTATTAACATAATCATAACAACATATATATGTATAACACATAGACATATCAACATGTATACATCATTCTAACCAGAATCCAGTCATCAATGCATGACCATATCAATCACATACCATGGCTTCATGCATGACAACAACAACCATATCCATGTACACTAACAACGTGTAAGCATAAACAACACATAATCAATCATACACTCATGACAACACATAACACCATCAATTTCACAGGGCGACATCACTACAACCATGACCAACACCATGCATATGAAACAAGCATATAGACCAAAAGAATGAGTAACACATGTGCTACCGACATGAATGCATGATCAACACACACCATCCATCCAGTCCAAGGCGTGAACCATGCTATGATACCACTCTATAACACCCTCCTCCCACATCTACCCAAGTAACCAACCAAACAGGGTAAACATGTGACAAAGAGTTACTATGATATGATTCAACTCCCTATGTGTTAGTTAAGGAAGTGGAATCGACGGATCACAACAACACATGCCTTTTGCACCTACTACACCCAAGAGACATCCAAACCTTCCAGGTGGCTAGCCCCTGAGAAAACTAACCTTTTTGTGCATTAATGCCTTAGTCGCTCCCTTGATATGGGAAAGAGTGCAATTGGAAACCTCCAGTCGCTCACACAACATGGGCATGCGTGCAACTGGGAAATTTTCCAGGTAGTTATGAGCCTGCGACCCCGATTTTTGTGCCACTTTTTTAGGCCCAGGGCTTAGGCCACTGCTCATAAATCCATGACAATTCCATAACTGAAAGATAACAATGGAATATTGATATAAATTCAATCACTTGAATGAGGACTTGAATAGACCCCTACTATCCATGACAGTAATTTCATAAAACATGTCACAAATATGTAATCTACAGATTTAAACAACATATCTAAGCATATGGGTCTCATACTTACATGAGATTTACTAAGAAGCATTGTTCCCTTATCACATTAGCTGCATTATCATCTATTAGTTCATATGTTCATTGCTCATTAATATACAAATAAAAACATGATGAGTGACTGATCCAGGTGGATATCGGTGGCCACCCACCTATTCCATTTGGACAGACACCATCAATTCTTGCAACTTTTCACCTTCAGCACCACTTACTATTTTTAGCAGGTTTTCAGGTTTTGCACTTCTGCAGCCGTTTTGGGGCCTTAATGATCTAGGTAGATATTGGTGGCCACCCACCTATTCCATTTGAACCCCCACCATCAGTTCGTTCAATTTTTTCAGTTTCGGCACAACTTACTATTTTTAGCAGTTTTTTGGGTCCTAAACTTTCGGAGCCGTTTTGAGGCCCTAAACAACGTTTTTTGGGCATCGTTCCTCCAAAAAATATCAGTCCATTTTGGAATCATGATTTCATTTTGGAATTGATATTCATGGAGAAATTTTTAGTCCTCGAATAGATCTTTCTAATGATGTATCATGTGCGTCAAACAGAGATAGTATGTCGAAGTTACGTCCTCGGGAAGTTGAAACACCAATTTACCCAAATGGGGCCCATAGTTTTGGCGGTTCATCTCCGCGGGTTAGGTTTTTGGATGTTTAGAGTTCTCCAATGTTTCTCCATAAAAAATAGGCCTTAGAGCCTCATTGTAACATAGTTCAGAGGTCTGTAGCCACCACATCTCTTCTCAGAGATTCGCTACCAACACCCTAGCTATTTTATTTCCATTATGTTTGTAAGCATATTTCTGTTATTTGATATTAATGAAATGAAGCCTTATTTCTACTGCATCTCTATGTTTATGGTTATTTGTATATTCTGTTGCGTTCCTGCATAAATCCGGATCAGTGGTATCAGAGTGGTCTGCTCTTTCTTTGTTTTTCTTTGCATGTCCCCAACGTGGTCAGGGTATAAGGAGTTAGGGCTTGATCTAGTTGAACCCTTGCAAGATCAGCCTCGCAAACCCCAAAGACCTCCCATGGCGGAAGAAAAGAAAGACGAGGGAGCAGGAGATCCTATCAAAATATTGATCGAGGATGCCCTCCAGAAACAAAGGAACGCGATGATGGATAAATTTGCTTAGATCCTTCAACAACTGCCCACCTATGGCGCATATACATCCAAAAACCACTCTGTAGGCACCACTCCCTTCAAGGTATAGGTAAAATTTGATATTCCTGTATTTGAAGGCCAAATAGATGTAGACACCGTAGATATATGGTTGAATTTGCTGGAAGGGTATTTCTCGGTCCATGATTTCTCTGACCGAGAAAATATTATTTTTGCACTCCTCAAAGCTACCCCCCATGTCAAAGACTGGTGGGAAACCAAGGAACAATATTACCCCATGGGGAGCTATGAGGAAAAATACATCCAATGGACCACGCTGCGGCAACAAAGGGATCAAGATGTGCACGAACTGACAAATCTGTTCCATACCCTGCGCACAAAGTTGGGTATTAAATATTCAGAGAGACATTTGGTGCTCAAGTATCGCGACTATCTACACAAACACATTTAGGAGGAAATGGAGTTCCTCGACATTACATTGCTTGGCACGAAATATCGCTATGCCGCCAAGATCGAGCAGAAATTTAAGCAGAAGAAGAGAGACTTTGGATCTGCAAATCCAATAGGGGCCCCCAAACCAAAGAACAAGGGGCTAGGCCAAAGCAGTGTGACTCAGAACAACACCAAAAATAAAAATAAGAACATAAGGAAGTGGTGTGAATTTCATAACAGCCCCACTCACAATACAAACGAGTGTCGGGCTAAACAATCATTGGTGGCCGAAATAAAGGCACCCGAATCATATTCATTTTCTGATCTTGAGTCAAAACTAGACAAAGGCAATGACAAAGGCAAGCAGATCATTGATGCGGATCCCAGTGCCATTGTTTCCACCACCAAGATCTAGAGGGAGGACCCATAGGATCCAGAGGAGGGGGAGCGCCTCTTCCATTCGCAAATGTGGGTGAAGGGTTCTCCACTGCAATTTCTTGTCGATAGCGAAAGCCAAAAGAACCTCATTTCAGCAGAGGTTGTGAAGCGGCTCGTCCTACTGACCATAGCACACCCACAACCATATACCATCTGGTGGCTTCAACTAGGGAGAGATATCCACATCCGCCAACAGTGCCGCCTTCCGTACAACATCAAGACATTCACGGATGAGGTATTATGTGATGTTGCTCCTCTTGATGTAGCTGATGTATTATTGGGCCAACCATACTTGTGGAGGCGACATGCTGTGTATGAGTCTAGGCCTCGTGCTCTTATTATTACCTTGGGAAATAACTTGTACAACATACCAGAGATAATACCGCCTCGTGTAATCTCTTTGACTACTGCAAAACAACGCAGTAAGATTGTTTCCCAAACCAGGAAATTCATTTTCCTTACAACTCGCTCTCAAGGAAAGAAGAATATTGTGGCCACAACCTCGAAACAGGGCTCCCCTGCATGGCTGCAACATATGGACAAATTCATGGAGGAATACGAGAACATTTTCTCCTCACTCACAGAGGTTCCTCTACACTATCAGGACAAGTGCTCCATTGATTTGACCCCCAACGCACCACCGCCTGATGTTTCCATACCTCCTACAAATACACATACAAAATACACACATGTACTGGCTGAGGTTGATAAAGCAACCAAATTTACTAAATGCATCCAGCATGTCCGCCCACAGGTCCATGACATCTTCAAAAAATCTAATACCCAGTTCAATAGACTTTGCTTCATCTCAGGGAGGATCTCAACGCAATGGGGACCATTGCTTCCTAAGGAGGGAGGAATTAACCAGGTGGATATCGGTGGCCACCCACCTATTCCATTTGGATCGACACCATCAATTCTTGCAGCTTTTCACCTTCAGCACCACTTACTATTTTTAGTAGGTTTTCGGGTTCTGCACTCCCGGAGCCATTTTGGGGCCTTAATGATCCAAGTAGGTATTGGTGGCCACCCACCTATTCCATTTGAACCACCACCATCAGTTCGTTCAGTTTTTCAGTTTCGGCACAACTTACTATTTTTAGCATTTTTTAGGGTCCTGAATTTCCGAAGCCGTTTTGAGGCCCCAAACGACATTTTTTGGGCATCGTTCCTGCAGCAAAGATGATTCCGTTCCAAAATCAATATTTGTGGCGTCATTTGTATTCCTCAGATAGATCTTTCTAATGATGTATCATGTGCATCAAACGGAGATAGTATGCCGAAGTTACTTCCCTGGGAAGTTGAAACACCAATTTATCCAAACAGGGCCCATAATTTTGGCGCTTCATCTCCTAGGGTTAGGTTTTTGGAAGTTTAGAGTTCTCCATTGTTTCTCCATAATAAATAGGCCCTCGAGCCTCATTGTAACATAGTTCAAAGTTCTATAGATTTCACATCTCTTCTCAGAGATTCGCTACCAGCACCCTAGCTATTTTATTTCCATTATGTTTGTAAGCATATTTCTGTTATTTGATATTAATGAAATGAAGCCTTATTTCTTCTGCATATCTATGTTTATGGTTATTTATATACTCTGTTGCATTCCTGCATAAATCTAGATCAGTGGTATCAGAGCGATCTGCTCTTTCTTTGTTTTTCTTTGCATGTCCCCAACGCGGTCAGGGTATAAGGAGTTAGGGCTTGATCTAGTTGAACCCTTGCAAGATCAGTCTTGCAAACCCCGACGATCTCCCATGGTGGAAGAAAATAAAGACGTGGGAGTAGAAGATCCTATCAAAATATTGCTCGAGGAGACCCTCGAGAAACAAAGGAACGCGATGATGGATAACTTTGCTCAGATCCTTCAACGACTGCACACCTATGGCGCATCTGCATCCAACAACCACTCTGGAGGCGCCACTCCCTTCAAGGTACAGGTAAAATTTTATATTCCTGTATTTGAAGGCCAAATAGATGTAGATGCCGTAGATAGATGGTTGAATTTGCTGGAAGGGTATTTCTCGGTCCATGATTTCTCTAACCAAGAAAAGATTATTTTTGCACTCCTCAAAGCCGCCCCCCATGTCAAAGACTGGTGGGAAACCCACCGTGAGCAAGAGGACGAAGGGGAAACCTCTCTGTTCTCGACCACACCCACATGGAATTCATTCCGAGACGACATTAAGGAAAAATATTACCCCGTGGGGAGCTATGAGGACAAATACATCCAATGGACCACACTGTGGCAACAAAGGGATCAAGATGTGCACGAACTGACGAATCTGTTCCCTACCCTACGCACAAAGTTGGGTATTAAATATTTAGAGAGAAATTTGGTGCTCAAGTATCGCGGCTGTCTACACAAACACATTCAGGAGGAAATGGAGTTCCTTGACATTACATCGCTTGGAACGACATATCGCTATGCCGCCAAGATCGAGCATAAATTTAAGCAGAAGAAGCGAGAATTTGGATTTGCGAATTCGAAAGGTGCCCCTGAAACAAAGAACAAGGGGCTAGGCCAAAGCGGTGCGACTCAGAACAACACCACAAATCAAAGGAAGGACATAGGGAAGTGGTGTGAATTTCATAATATCCCCACTCACAGCACAAACGAGTGTCGGGCTAAATAGTCATTAGTGGCCGAACTAAAGGCACCCAAATTAGATGTATTTTCTGATCCTGAGTCAGAACTAGACAAAGGCAATGACAAAGGGAAGCAGATCATTGATGCGGATCCCAGTACCATTGTTGCCACCGCCAATATTCAAAGGGAGAACCTAGAGGATCCAGAGGAGGAGGAGTGCCTCTTCCATTTGCAAATGTGGGTGAAGGGTTCTCCGCTGCAACTTATTGTCGATAGCGGAAGCCAAAAGAACCTCATTTCAGCAGAGGTCATGAAGCGGCTTGGCCTACCGACCATAGCACACCCGCCGCCATATACCATCGGGTGGCTTCACCCAGGGAGAGATATCCGCATCCGCCAACAGTGTTGCCTTCCGTACAACATCAAGCCATTCATGGATGAGGTATTATGTGATGTTGCTCCTCTTGATGTAGCTGATGTATTATTGGGCCAACCATACTTGTGGAGGCGACATGCTATGTATGAGTCTAGGCCTCATGCTGTTATTATTACTTTGTGAAATAACTTGTACATGATACCAGAGATAGTACGACCTCCTGTCATCTCTTTGAATACTGCAAAACAACGCAGTAATATTGTTTCCCAAACCAGGAAATTCATTTTCCTTACAACTCGCTCACAGGGAAAGAATAATATTGTGGCCACAACCTTGAAACAGGGCTCCCCTGCATGGCTGCAACAGATGGATAAATTCATGCAGGAATACGAGGACATTTTCTCCTCACTCACAGAGGTTCCTCTACACTGTCAGGACAAGTGCTCCATTGATCTTACCCACAACGCACTGCCGCTTGATGTTGCCATACCTCCTGCAAATACACATACATAATCCACACATGTAATGTCTGAGGCTGATAAAGCAACCAATTTTACTAAATGCATCCAGCATGTCCGCCCATAGGTCCATGACATCTTCAACAAATATAATACCCAGTTCAACAGACTTTGCTTCATCTCAGGGAGGATCTCAACGCAATGGGGACCATTGCTTCCTAAGGAGGGAGGAATGGTCCAGGTAGATATCGGTGGCCACCCACCTATTCCATTTGGACCGACACCATCAATTCTTGCAGCTTTTCACCTTCAACACCACTTACTATTTTTAGCAAGTTTTCGGGTTCTGCACTCCCGGAGCCACTTTGGGACCTTAATGATCGAGGTAGATATTGGTGGCCACCCACCTATTCCATTTGAATCCCCATGATCAGTTCGTTCAGTTTTTCAGTTTCGGCACAACTTACTATTTTTAGCATTTTTTCGGGTCCTCAACTTCTGGAGTCGTTTTGTGGCCCTAAACGACATTTTTTGGGCATCGTTCCTCCAGCAAATATGATTCCGTTCCGGAATCATGATTCTATTCTGGAATCGATATTCATGGCGACATTTGCAGTCCTCGGATAGATCTTTCTAATGATGTATCATGTGCGTCAAACAGAGATAGTATGCCGAATTTACGTCCCCGGGAAGTTGAAACACCAATTTACCCAAACGGGGCCCATAGTTTTGGCGCTTCATCTCCTAGGGTTAGGTTTTTGGATGTTTAGAGTTCTCCATTGTTTCTCCATAATAAATAGGCCCCTGAGCTAACACAGTTCAGAGGTCTGTAGTCGCCACATCTCTTCTTAGGGATTCGCTACGAGCACCCTAGCTATTTTATTTCCATTATGTTTGTAAGCATATTTCTGTTATTTGATATTAATGAAATCAAGCCTTATTTCTACTGCATCTCTATGTTTATGGTTATTTCTATATTCTGTTGCGTTCCTGCATAAATCTGCATCAGTGGTATTAGAGCGGTCTGCTCTTTCTTTGTTTTTCTTTGCATGTCCTCAACACGGTCAGGGTATAAGGAGTTAGGGCTTGATCTGGTTGAACCCTTGCAAGATCAGCCTCGCAAACCCTGACGAGCTCCCATGGCAGAAGAAAAGAAAGACGAGGGAGCAGGAGATCCTATCAAAATATTGTTCGAGGAGGCCCTCGAGAAACAAAGGAACGCGATGATGGATAACTTTGCTTAGATCCTTCAACGACTGCCCACCTATGGCGCATCGGCATCCAACAACCACTCTGGAGGCGCCACTCCCTTCGAGGTACAGGTAAAATTTGATATTCATATATTTGAAGGCCAAATAGATGCATATGCCGTAGATAGATGGTTGAATTTTATGGAAGGGTATTTCTTGGTCCATGATTTCTTTGACCAAGAAAAGATTATTTTTGCACTCCTCAAAGCCGCCCCCCATGACAAAGACTAGTGGGAAACCTACCATGAGTAAGAGGACAAAGGGGAACCCTCTCTGTTCTCGGCCACACCCACATGGAATTCATTTCGAGACAACATCAAGAAACAATATTACCCCGTGGGGAGCTATGAGGACAAATACATCCAATGGACCACGCTGCGGCAACAAAGGGATCAAGATGTGCACGAACCGACGATTCTGTTCTATACCTTGTGCAAAAATTTGGGTATTAAAGATTTAGAGAGACATTTGGTGCTCGAGTATCGCGGCTATCTACACAAACACATTCAGAAGGAAATGGAGTTCCTCGACATTACATCGCTTGGCATGGCATATCGCTATGCCGCCAAGATCGAGCAGAAATTTAAGTAGAAGAAGCGAGACTTTGGATCTGCGAATCCAAAAGGTGCCCCTAAACCAAAGAACAAGGGGCTAGGCCAAAGCGGTGCGACTCAGAACAACACCACAAATAAAAAGAAGGACACAGGGAAGTGGTGTGAATTTCATAACAACCCCACTCACAGCACAAACGAGTGTCGGGCTAAACAGTCATTAGTGGCTGAACTAAAGGCACCCGAATCAGATGCATTTTTTGATCCTGAGTCAAAACTAGACAAAGGAAATGACAAAGGGAAGCAGATCATTGATGCGGATCCCAGTGCCATTGTTGCCACCACCAAGATCTAGAGGGAGGACCCAGATGATCCAGAGGAGGGGGAACACCTCTTCCATTCACAAATGTGGGTGAAGGGTCCTCCGCTGCAATTTATTGTCGATAGCGGAAGCCAAAAGAACCTCATTTCAGCAGAGGCCGTGAAGTGGCTTGGCCTACCGACCATAGCACACCCACAACCATATAACATCGGGTGGCTTCAACCAGGGAGAGATATCTGCATCAACCAATAGTGACGCCTTCTGTACAACATCAAGCCATTCACGGATGAGGTATTATGTGATGTTGCTCCTCTTGATGTAGCTGATGTATTATTGGGCCAACCATACTTGTGGAGGCAACATGCTGTGTATGAGTCTAGGCCTCTTTCTATTATTATTACTTTTGGAAATAACTTGTACATGATACCAGAGATAGTACGGCCTCCTGTCATCTCTTTGACTACTGCAAAACAACAAAGTAAGATTGTTTCTCAAACTAGGAAATTCATTTTCCTTACAACTAGCTCACAGGGAAAGAAGAATATTGTGGCCACAACCTCGAAATAGTGCTCCCCTGCACGACTACCACAAATGGAGAAATTCATGGAGGAATACGAGGACATTTTCTCCTCACTCACAGAGGTTCCTCTACACTGTTAGGACAAGTGCTCCATTGATCTGACCCCCAACGCACCGCCACCTGATGTTGCCATACCTCCTGCAAATACACATACAGAATCCACACATGTACTATCTGAGTATGATAAAGCAACCAAATTACTAAATGCATCCAGCATGTCTGCCCACAGGTCCATGATATCTTCAACAAATCTAATACCGAGTTCAACAGACTTTGCTTCATCTCAGTGAGTATCTCAACGCAATGGGGACCATTTCTTCCTAAGGAGGGAGGAATGATCCAGGTGGATATCGGTGGCCACCCACCTATTCCATTTGGACCAACACCATGAATTCTTGCAGCTTTTCACCTTCAACACCACTTACTATTTTTAGCATGTTTTCGGGTTCTGCACTCCCAGAGCCATTTTGGGGCCTTAATGATCCAGGTAGATATTGGTGGCCACCCACCTATTCCATTTGAACCCCCACCATCAGTTTGTTCAGTTTTTCAGTTTCAGCAGAATTTACTATTTTTAGCAATTTTTCGGGTCCTCAACTTCCGGAGGCGTTTTGAGGCCCTAAATGATGTTTTTTGGGCATCGTTCCTCCAACGAATATGATTATGTTTCGGAATTGATATTTGTGGCGACATTTGTAGTCCTCGGATATGATGTATCATGTGCGTCAAACGGAGATAGTATGCCGAAGTTACGTCCCCGGGAAGATGAAACACCAATTTACCCAAATGGGGCCAATAGTTTTGTCGCTTCATCTCCTAGGGTTAGGTTTTTTGACGTTTAGAGTTATCCATTATTTCTCCATAATAAATAGGTCCTCGAGCCTCATTGTAAGGAGTTAGGGCTTGATCTGGTTGAACCCTTGCAAGATCATCCTTGCAAACCCCGAGGACCTCCCATGGCGGAAGAAAAGAAAGACGAGGGAGCAGGAGATCCTATCAAAATATTGCTCGAGGAGGCCCTAGAGAAAAAAAGGAACGCGATGATGGATAACTTTGCTTAGATCCTTCAACGACTGCCCACCTATGGTGCATTTGCATCCAACATCCACTCTGGAGGCACCACTCCCTTCAAGGTACAAGTAAACTTTGATATTCCTGTATTTGAAGGCAAAATAGATGCATACGCCGTAGATAGATGGTTGAATTTGCTGAAAGGGTATTTCTCCATCCATGATTTCTTTGACCGAGAAAAGATTATTTTTGCACTCCTCAAAGCTGCCCTCCATGTCAAAGACTGGTGGGAAACCTACCGTGAGCAAGAGGACGAAGGGGAACCCTCTCTGTTCTCGGCCACACCCACTTGGAATTCGTTCCGAGACGACATCATGGAACAATATTACCCCGTGGGGAATTATGAGGACAAATACATCCAATGGACCACGCTGCGGCAAAAAAGGGATCAAAATGTGCACGAACTAATGAATCTGTTCCATACCCTGCGCACAAATCTGGGTATTAAATATTCAAAGATACATTTGGTGCTCAAGTATCGCGACTGTCTACATAAACACATTCAGGAGGAAATGGAGTTCCTCGACATTACATCGGTTGGCAAGGCATATCACTATGCTGCCAATATCGAGCAGAAATTTAAGTAGAAGAAGTGAGACTTTGGATCTGTGAATCCGAAAGGTGCCCCCGAACCAAATAACAAGGGGCTAGGCCAAAGCGGTGAGACTCAGAACAACACCAAAAATTAAAAGAAGGACATAGGGAAGTGGTGTGAATTTCATAACAGACCCACTCACAACACAAACGAGTGTCGGGCTAAACAATCATTAGTGGCTGAACTAAAGACACCCGAATCAGATGCATTTTCTGATCCTGAGTCAGAACTAGACAAAGGAAATGACAAAGGGAAGCATATCATTGATGCGGATCCCAGTGCCATTGTTGCCACCACCAAGATATAGAGGGAGGACCCATAAGATCCAGAGGATGGGGAGCGCCTTTTCCATTTGCAAATGTGGGTGAAGGGTTCTTCGCTGCAATTTATCATCGATGGCGGAAGCCAAAATAACCTCATTTCAGTAGAGGTCATGAAGCGGCTCGACCTACCGACCATAGCACACCCGCAACGATATACCATTAGGTGGCTTCACCCAGGGAGAGATATCCGCATCCGCCAACAGTGCCACCTTCCGTACAACATCAAGCCATTCACAGATGAGGTATTATGTGATGTTGCTCATCTTGATGTAGCTGATGTATTATTGGGCCAACCATACTTGTGGAGGCGACATGCTTTGTATGAGTCTAGGCCTCGTGCTATTATTATTACTTTGGGAAATAAATTGTACAAGATACTATAGATAGTACCGCCTCCTATCATCTCTTTGACTACTGCAAAACAATGCAGTAATATTGTTTCCCAAACCAGGAAATTCATTTTCCTTACAACTCACTCACAGGGAAAGAAGAATATTGTGGCCACAACCTCGAAACAAGGCTCCCCTGCACGGCTGCAACAGATGGAAAAATTCATGGAGGAATACGAGGACATTTTCTCCTCACTCACAAAGGTTCCTCTACACTGTCAGGACAAGTGCTCCATTGATCTGACCCCCAACACGCTGCCGCCTAATGTTGCCATACCTCCTGAAAATACACATACAGAATCCACACATGTATTGTCTGAGGCTGATAAAGCAACCAAATTTACTAAATGCATCCAGCATGTCCGCCCACAAGTCCATGACATATTAAAAAAACTAATACCTAGTTCAACAGACTTTGCTTCATCTCAGGGAGGATCTCAATGCAATGGGGACCATTGCTTCCTAAGGAGGGAGGAATTATCCAGGTGGATATCGGTGGCCACCCACCTATTCCATTTGGACTGACACCATCAATTCTTGCAGCTTTTCACCTTCAACACCACTTACTATTTTTAGCAAGTTTTCGGGTTCTGCACTCCTCGAGCCGTTTTTGGGCCTTAATGATAGAGGTAGATATTGGTGGCCACCGACCTATTCCATTTGAACCCACACCATCAGTTCATTCAGTTTTTCAGTTTCGACACAATTTACTATTTTTAGTTGTTTTTCGGGTCTTGAACTTCAGGAGCCGTTTTGAGGCCCTAAACGATGTTTTTTGGGCATCGTTCCTGCAATGAATATGATTCCTTTCTAGAATCTTGATTCCGTTCCGGAATCGATATTTGTGGCAACATTTTTAGTCCTCAGATAGATCTTTCTAATGATGTATCATGTGCGTCAAAGAGAGACAGTATGCCGAAGTTACGTCCCCGGGAAGTTGAAAGACCAATTTACCCAAACGGGGTCCATAGTTTTGGCGCTTCATCTCCTAGGGTTAGAGTTCTTCATTGTTTCTTCATAATAAATAGGCCCTCGAGCCTCATTGTAACACAGTTCAGAGGTCTGTAGCCGCCACATCTCTTCTCAGAGATTCGCTACCAACACCCTAGCTATTTTATTTCCATTATGTTTGTAAGCATATTTCTGTTATTTGATATTAATGAAATGAAGCCTTATTTCTGCTGCATCTCTATGTTTATGGTTATTTCTATATTTTGTTGCATTCCTGCATAAATCCGGATCAATGGTATCAGAGCAGTCTGCTCTTTCTTTGTTTTTCTTTGCATGTCCCCAACACGGTCAGAGTATAAGGAGTTAGGGCTTGATCTGGTTGAACCCTGTCAAGATCAACCTCACAAACCCTGACGACCTCCCATGCCGGAAGAAAAGAAAGACGAGGGAGTAGGAGTTCCTATCAAAATATTGCTCGAGGAGGCCCTCGAGATACAAAGGAAAGCGATGATGGATAACTTTGCTCAGATCCTTCAATGATTGCCCACCTATGGCGCATCTGCATCCAACAGCCACTTTGGAGACGCCACTCCCTTCAAGGTACAGGTAAACTTTGATATTCCTGTATTTGAAGGCCAAATAGATGCAGACGTCGTAGATAGATGGTTGAATTTTCTGGAAGGGTATTTCACGGTCCATGATTTATCTGACCGAGAAAAGATTAATTTTTCACTCCTTAAAGCCGCCCCCCATGTCAAAGACTGGTGGGAAACCTACTGTGAGAAAGAGGACGAAGGGGAACCCTCTCTGTTCTCAGCCACACCCACTTGGAATTCATTCCGAGACAACATCAAGGAATAATATTACCTCGTGGGGAGCTATGAGGACAAATACATCCAATGGACCACGCTGCGGCAACAAAGGGATCAAGATGCGCACGAACTGACGAATTTGTTCCATACCCTATGCACAAAGTTGGGTATTAAATATTCAGAGAGACATTTGGTGCTCAAGTATCACGATTGTCTACACAAAAAAATTCAGGAGGAAATGGATTTTCTCGACATTACATCACATGGCACGGCATATAGCTATGCCGCCAAGATCAAGCAGAAATTTAAGCAGAAGAAGCGAGACTTTGGATCTGCGAATCCAAAAGGTGCCCCCGAACCAAAGAACAAGGGGCTAGGCCAAAGCGGTGTGACTCAGAACAACACCAAAAATCAAAAGAAGGACACAGGGAAGTGGTGTGAATTTCATAACAGCCCCACTCACAACACAAATGAGTGTCGGGCTAAACAGTCATTAGTGGCCGAACTAAAGGCACCCAAATCAGATGCATTTTCTAATCCTGAGTCAGAACTAGACAAAGGCAATGACAAAGGGAAGTAGATCATTGATGCAGATCCCAGTGCCATTTTTGCCACCACCAACATCCAAAGGGAGGACCCAGAGGATCCAGAAGAGGGGGAGCGCCTCTTCCATTCGCAAATGTGGGGGAAGGGGTTCTCTGCTGCAATTTCTTGTCGATAGCGGAAGCCAAAAGAACCTCATTTCAACAGAGGTCGTGAAGCGGCTCGGCCTACCGACCATAACACACCCGCAACCATATAACATCGGGTGGATTCACCCAGGGAGAGATATTCGCATCCGCCAACAGTGCCGCCTTCCGTTCAACATCAAGCCATTCACGGATGAGGTATTATGTGATTTTGCTCCTCTTGATGTAGCTGATGTATTATTGGGCCAACCATACTTGTGGAGGCAACATGCTGTGTATGAGTCTAGGCCTCGTGCTGTTATTATTACTTTGGGAAATGACTGGTACATGATACCAGAGATATTACTGCCTCCTATCATCTCTTTGACTACTGCAAAACAACGCAGTAAGATTGTTTCCCAAATCAAGAAATTCATTTTCCTTACAACTCGCTCATAGGGAAAGAAGAATATTGTGGCCACAACCTCGAAACAGGGCTCCCCTGCATGGCTGCAATAGATGGACAAATTCATGGAGGAATACGAGGACATTTTCTCCTCACTCACAGAGGTTCCTCTACATTGTCAGGACAAGTGCTCTATTGATCTGACCCCCAACGCACTGTCGCCTGATGTTGCCATAAATCCTGCGAATACACATACATAATCCACACATGCACTGTCTGAGGCTGATAAAGCAGCCAAATTTACTAAATGCATCCAACATGTTCGCCCACAGGTCCATGACATCTTCAACAAATCTAATACCCAGTTCAACAGACTTTACTTCATCTCAGGGAGGATCTCAACGCAATGGGGACCATTGCTTCCTAAGGAGGGAGGAATGATCCAGGTGGATATCGGTGGCCACCCACCTATTCCATTTGGACTGACACCATCAAGTCTTGCAGCTTTTCACCTTCAGCACCACTTACTATTTTTAGCAGGTTTTCGGGTTCTGCACTCCTGGAGCCGTTTTGGGGCCTTAATGATCTAGGTAGATATTGGTGGCCACCCACCTATTTCATTTGAACCCCCACCATCAGTTCATTCAGTTTTTCAGTTTCGACACAACTTACTATTTTTAGCAGTTTTTCGGGTCCTGAACTTCTGGAGCTGTTTTGAGGCCCTAAATGATGTTTTTTGGGCATCGTTCCTCCAACAAATATGATTCCGTTCTGGAATATTGATTCTGTTTTGGAATCGATTCATGGAACAATTTTTAGTCCATAGATAGATCTTTCTAATGATGTATCATGTGCGTCAAACAGAGATAGTATGCCGAAGTTATGTCCTTGGGAAGTTGAAACACCAATTTACCCAAGCGGGGCCCATAGTTTTGGCGCTTCATCTCCTAGGGTTAGGTTTTTGGACGTTTAGAGTTCTCCATTGTTTCTCCATAATAAATAGGCCCTCGAGCCTCATTGTAAGACAGTTTAGAGGTCTGTAGCCACCACATCTTTTCTTAGAGATTCGCTACCAGAACCCTAGCTATTTTTTTTCCATTATGTTTGTAAGCATATCTCTGTTATTTGATATTAATGAAATGAAGCCTTATTTCCGGTGTATCTCTATGTTTATGGTTATTTATATATTCTGTTGTGTTCCTACATAAACATCATCAATGTCATAATATTAAGGATACATCAGCCATAGAATCCACATATAGTCAATAATATTACTCACGAAAAAAAATGAGAAATAAACTCATATTATTGTATGTGAAGGCCAACTAGGTTTTGGACCTCCACGAACCACCCTATCATAGATTGGATGAACCAAATATTTATGTTAGCAAATCACCCCATGCCATATTCCAAGCATGAATGTGGGAATTAAAAGCAAACTCAACAAAGGGTTCTCGAGGCTACACCGTCTCACCCTCATCAATAGAAATAGGCTTTAATGCAATCCACATAGGATCATTAGGCCATAAACCATAAACATACAATATTTGGATTTACCCTAATCCACACTAGATCACTAGGCCAACACAAGCATGGATGCCACCAGATCTCTGCACCTAAACCATGAGGAATTTGTTTGTTTCAACCTATTTCCTTTACCATGTATCTTGCCATTACCGGTCAAGGGATTCCTACACCTCTGAGGCCTTCACATTTAGGCTTTACCATGTATCCCATCTCAGAATTCCCAGGCCTTGTGAATAATACTGAGACCACCCCACTTAGCTTTGAGTCCATTCGACAATCTAGCTCAACCAAAACACGATAACCCATCACCACGTTTATCCGAAAATGGCAAGGCTAGGCTAAAAGCACTATCACGCCTGGAAAAACCCATGCCAATGACAACAATAGAACCAAGAATTCACATGCAACACCATGCATGCCAAATATAGCAAGGAACTCACACATGCAAATCGATACCTGCAAAGAATCATATTGTAGCTTATTGATCTTGCTCTTCCTTGCTTGATCTTTGCTTCCTCTTTCCTTCTTTGCCTTCCTTGATCCAATGCTTAAATTATCCTAGAAAAATCTAAGTGCCCAATAGTGAGAGAGAGAGAGAGAGAGAGAGAGAGAGAGAGAGAGAGAGAGAGAGAGCTCCAATAATGAACTAACAAAAGGTACCAATTTATCCTCAAGAGCCTTTTTATCAATTAGGCCTCTATTTTCTTCATTTTTCATTATTTTTTGCTTCATTTTTCTCCTCACATGCAACTTTTGACCTTTCACCTTCCTTTTCTCCTAATTTCCATTGTCTTTTCAAATTTCCTTAGCCATAATAGCCAAAATGAACACTCGCACTAGGATACTTTTCCCAACATTCATCTTGGAATTAGTTTCCCATAACCGTGGTTATTTTTTTTCCTTTATTAAATTTTATTACATGGAATTTTCACCACGAATGTTACACTTCCAATGGACATATAGTGATTGATGAGAAATTTCTCATCTTTGAAATAATAGAAGTCTCTCAAGGGAATCAAATTCCTATGACGAATCCTTCCTACCAATTCCATTTGCTATTAAAAATCCCTCTTGTTTGCAGCCATGCATTTCAATTGTTTGACCAAAAAAATAGTCCCATATTTTAGCACTTCCTTATAAGTATTCACCATGCTTCCTTTCCCCATAACGTCTACAGAAATGTAGATAATATCTTCTATGTCAAAAGTATATTGGTTGCCCTTGAAGAATACAAGTTTATTGCGCTCTATCTCCTGTTCAGTCCCCATGTATTACTCCTTAGAATGCCCAAATTTCTTGACCATGGTACACTCATCTTTTTTAGGTTTCTCTGTTGCACTCTCACCGCTATGTTTTTTAAAGGAGAAACAAAAACATGCACATTGGAAACAAGAAGAGCACAACAATGGTGCCTATAATTCTAGACAAAACCACACTAGTTCTTAGCTTTGATTTCTTGAAACCCTTGTAGACCAATGGAGGCATTGGAAGAGGGATATGGTGATAGGAAAATTTATTTGTAGAGTGTTAATGGAAACTGGTAGAGTCGAGCATTACTAGAGAAGGCCAATGCCAAGAACTTCTCCAGAATTTGGTAAGTGACTTCACCATAAAGTTCATTATTAGAAACATTTAAGTACCACAAGAACCTAATATCCATAAAAAAAACCTTTGAAAAAATGTTGTTACTCAGGTGCAGAGTTACCAGTTGTGTGAGGTTTTGTATCCCTTATGGAATCAATCTCCGGAGATTATTTTTGGAAGCGTCAAACCTCACTAAGAACTTGAGTCGACCGATATCAGTAGGAATCAAACCCGAGAAATCATTGGAATCCAAGTACAACAATGTGATATTGAATCAATTTGAAAATGGGTCTAAGCTATCGCTGAGCCACTTTCTCAGGAGATCAAGAAGCTACAGTTGGTTAAATGAAGAAAGAGGAAAAATGGTCCCTTGTAACTCATGACCTGAAAGTGAAATGGAGAAGGCTTTGAAATTTTTGCAAGTTATTCCCTAACAATTCTTGGTGCAAGCATTGGCCAAGCTCTAAATTTTTGAAAGAATGTCATGGGAATTATTTATGGCTTTGAATTGGATTAATTCCTTTGTGTCATTGAAGCTCTCTTTTGCAGGAATTAACATCAGAAGAAACAACAACAATACTAATCCTATTAGAGAATCCATAGAATCATAACCTGCTATGATACCATTGATGCAGGTCTTAGGGGCTAAGATCTAGGACCCATGAATGCAAAGGGAGAAGAGTAGAGGGAGCATACATATATTCCCTAAAATCATTTAAAAAAAAACATTGAACAAAAAATACACAGTAATTATCTCACAACATATTAAAAGTAGCTCATTCTTGATTAAATAGACAAATATTTTCTACTAAATTGTGGTAGATGAATCTATCCTTTTACACGGTGAGGCTCGTTATTTATAGTATATTTGGTTCCTTATTGAGTTACAATACCATGGGTGGATGCCACTTTCCACTTCAATCATCCCTACTTCATCAGTGCTCTAGCAGAAATCCAAATAGTCATAAAGAAAAATAAAAAACAAAAAGATATGTTTGCAAGAATTAATGTTGAAATGATGAATCAAAGGATTCATCACTTCTTCTAAAACTAAATCTGGAAGAAGCAAATAAAGTTGAAGATACCCTATTACAATAGTTGAAAGATAAAAACCAAGGAATGTGAAAAGAGAGAAGAATAAATCGTCACCCCCATAATAGAATAGTGAATACCAAGGGCCAACTTAAACAAAATATACAATTTATTAAAGGATCTAATAAGCTAGACGAGATTCTAAGTATCCAAAGATTTCCTCTCATCAAAACTAGTTTGGGATATGAAGGAGATTCAAGCCACAAAGAATTTGAAGGGAATGGAACAATTATCTATGTTGAAACAGTTTAATGATCAACCAACAATGCACCCAAAGGAAATCAATGGCCAAGAAAAGTGAAGGATAGTAATACATCTCAACAACAACAATTAAAGTTTCATAACAAAAAATTGAACAACTCGGAGAATGAGTAAGGAACTAGCAAAGCAATCAATTATCTTACAAAGAAAGTTATTAAAGAATCAACAAGCCAAATTCACAAAGGCAATTTCATTTCTAGTACTAAAGTATTTTCAATGATTACTATTTCTCTCATACAAATTTTGGACACAAAGTTATACATTGTAAATCCCATCTTCAAAGAAATCGGTTAAGAAATAACAAAAATGAGTATTATCAGTCACACTAAAGTGGAATATTTTGATATTTAGAGAAAAATACTCTCAGGGACAAGAATCCATGACTTCCAACCCTGAAGGATCCCTTTTCATGAGTATCATCTGTCTTTCCTTATTTGCAGCTTAAGACTTCCCACTCTTCCTCATCCTTGCATGGAGAAGGTATTTAGAGTCCTGAAATAGTCCTAAGTGGCTCGAAGATGGAGGAATCTAGATTAATCTTACAAAAGGTGATGACAACAAATCAAGTATATATGTATGTATTATTGTTTTATTATAAATATGGAAACACCTCTTATTTCCCTCTCATAAACTACGAGTTAATGTCTAAATTGTGCATCTTTTTTAGTGTTTGTTTAAGGAATTGACTTTCTTATAATTAGTTTGGGTACTTATCTCATTCTCGTATTACGTTTCTACTAATTAGTTTCAGGAAGGTACTTGTTTCTATATGTCCACATTTGAAAGCATGGATAGGAGCATGGATATTTGGAGCAACTTAAGGGATTCATATCAAACCAATCACTAGGACTAGGTAGGTCTTCTCTATAAGTAATTGGTAGTTATATTTGAGTTATTGTAGATGTAATTTAGGGATATAATTGCATTTTTTTCTGAATTGATCTATTAATAGTCAACCCTAGCCTTTTTATTTGCATCATAATTGGCAACTCCAATAGTGATGAATCTTTAATTTCTTTCCATAGGGTTTCCTTATTTGCTTTCTAGTTATGCTTATGGTTTTTTTTTAAGTTTTTACTTTGATTGCCTTGATTGTAGTATAGTGGACTAAGTTTCAAGGGTTATTTGAGGGTGTTCTAGGAGGTTTTATCCCCTAATTGAATTTGTAAACATTATATTTTTGGGAATGGAGCATACATACATTAGGTTCCTTCAAAAAAGAGCATACATACACAAGTTACTTGACCCGAAAGTGTGTGCATGGCCTAATTCTTGAAATTTCACTTGTTTTTTCCATTATTCCCTTCCTTTTTGCATTATTTTCTACCTTTATGGTTGAGGTATATTTTTATTATGGTTTTCTTGTGATTTAGTTCTTAATTGCATGCATATATTGGTAATTTTCAAATAAAATAAAAACAATTCCTTGCATTACTATTTCTTTTTCCTCTTTTTTTATTTCAAGTAATACTAGATAAATTGAATTTTCCTTTCGAATTTCTTGGTAAGCAATCCTGATTGCATTTCATTGTAATGAATATATATATATTCAATTGAACTGTGATTTTATCAATAATTTTCATGCTTTACAATGAAAGGCAATAATGTTGAGTTTCAGGGGGCAACTCAATTACTGATCACAGTAATGTGAAATTTGTGATAACTCAATTACTGATCACAGTAATGTGAAATTCGTGATAACTTAGAGATCCAAGGTTCAAATCCCCATGGTTGTGACCCGTTTTACGGATAGGAGGATAGGATGTACATCTGCAGATGTTTACTAGTAGTTTCATGTCAGGAAAGTTGTTGGGTTCCTCTGGGATACAAAAAAAACCAAGAATATTGTTGAATTATAGTAAAGTAGTTGATTTTACTATTATTCTTAAGCTTTCATTTTCAAGAGTTTTAAAACACCACCTATCTCTCCCATGAGTAATCAATTATCTTGTAAAATGGACAAATAACCTAAAAATAACTATATGTTTTTCTTTTTATAAATATAGCAATAGTCTACTAGTGGGGTACTTGGAATAAGGTTAGAGAACAAACTCTCTAAGGCCACAAAATTAGATTAGAATTGAATAGTAATAAAAAATCATTTAGTAGAAATAAGTGCTTGCTAGGAAATCACCTCTAACATAGGTGTTAAGCACAAGGAAGTGTTATGAAGTGTAAAGGTGATATTTCATCTTGCACTTGTTTTAGTGTTTGTTGGTTTACTACATGTATGGGGGTTTTATAAGTGTTATGTCCTCTAGGTGAAATCACTTCTCTAACTCTTTAGGCTTTATTTTCCTCCCTAAATGTGAGGTTTGAACCCATGACTATTCCACTCTTTCACCATCTATGAGTTGGTAACTTTAGAAACATTTCCTAGGATATCTCCTAAGTGATTGTAAGTGGGAAATGATCATAATACACGAGGTAGACTCGTAATCACATTTTAGCTCTCTTGGAGGGTGTTTTTCTTCACAAGGTTAGGTGCACCTTAGGTCATTGTTACAAGTAGGATATCATAACATTCTATTTTGCCTTTGTTGGTTGGACTTGGGCCTTAATCATCAGAAATAACATTTGGAAGGACCTTTTGATAACCTCTTTATTTTAGATACAAGTCCTAACCACCCTAGGATAAACTTTGGGTAAAGTTAAATTTTTTGGCTAATCTCATGAAATTTTTTAGTTGAGTAATATTTGATTGTTTGTTATTCATCCTTATGTGTCTTTGTATTTCTACTTATAATTCTGATATTTAAAGTGGTTGGAAAATCACTTCACCCTTCTAGATGGACTTGAGGTCTTTCTCGAGAAAGTTTAGAGTTTACTATGCAAATGTGTAGGATGGATGATGCTAATTATACTTCAAGGGAACCAATTGGAAAAACTCAAGACAACTTGGATAGTCCCATAAGTGAAGAACCTTCAGTTAGAAATAGATTTTAGTTGAGGGATTCCAAATGGATCTCAATGGTTATATTCCAATTCCTAAGAGGATTCCATCTTTTCCACCTATGATGATCTAGGTAATATCAAGATCAAATATATACTTAATCCATATGGGGTAAAATTTAATCCCCCTGGGCCAACTATCTATACAACCTTTTATTTCTACATGCTCAATATTTCCATAATCGTAATCACATCAAAAATCATTTTCACTAGTGAGCTATAATGGACAATGCCATTGAAATTTTATGTTTATGGGGAACCCATACCCCCATATAAACTACCTCTAGTGGAAGATTTATTCCTCCTATCCTAGTTATCCCTATTGTAATAAACTTTCCTAACACTTTCTAGATCATCAAGTGGAGGTATAGTGCCTTCCATCACACCTCCTAATAATGGTCTAGAAATACAATCTGTTACATTGTATGGTCATGATGCCTTTAATTTTGACATGCCCTTAATCGGGATGCCACGTTTCATGGCCAATGCACCACTGAGATTCCTTATTCTCAACATTTATATAGGGAGTTCATATAGCCTTTTCATGTCCTTTCTATTCAAAAGGGGGCATAACCCCACATCTATTCCATCATTGGGAGGAAGAGATTCTTTACTTATATATTACCTATGGGAATAAATCCCTTCAAAAGGATGGGAAATCCATAAATTTGATTACATCATTCATTCATCCAAATACTATATGGCTTCCCCCAAAACCTTGGATTCCAACCAAACACACCTTGTACACTTAATATTGGTTATGTGCCAAGAAATTATTTCTCGAGTACCAACCAAATGATGGGGGAACACCCTAAAAGTTGGAACTAAGTGATATAAATGAGACTAAATTTGCTGGTAATGTTGAATATTCCTAATTTCATGAATACTACAAATTACCTAGTGTTGCATGATCCAAAATAGTGCCTGATTCGTATGAAGCTACCTTGATACATTTCTATGTTTGAATGAAAATCTAGAGAAGATCATATGAATCATGTGGGCCATTTTTGGTGTTTGTCAAATTCTTTGGTGGATGATTCCATTAGAATATTTTCTAATTCACTCTAACTGGAGGGGAAACAAAGTGCTATATTGAGTTCACGCAATCTTGTTTCACAACTTCAATGCTATTGCATTGACATTCTTGAACCACTTTCAACTAGTGGTTTGCTACAATTAAGAGATGAATGTTTTGTATATATTCCGAAAGACACCATATATATATATATATATATATATATATATATATATATATATATATATATATATATATATATATATATATATATATATATATATATATATATATATATATATATATATATATATATATAGTAATAATTAATAATATAAAATAATTCTCTAAATGATCCCACATCAATGGAGACTTTTTGTTGGAATAATTCCTAAAGTCATTATTTTCTTATATAGAAAATAATATTGCTCTATCAATATTCACAAGTGAGGAAGAGATAATTATTAGATCCCAATAACTAGACTTGATCTACTCACAATATATAGTTTTTAATGAGATATTTCCTAACATACTGAGTTCGGAAACTAAACCCTCCAAACCTAATTTAGGATCACACATTGATGACTTGATCAATTTTATAAAGACTTCCATGGCCAATCAAGTGATGATCCAAATGAGATAGAATTAATTACTCCCACATATCTCTACATAACATGTTATTGATTCCTACAGCCCAATTAAATCCTCCAATTTTCGTTCAATATAGACAACTATCCATAAGGGTAACTAACAACCTAGAAGAATAAGGGGAGTAGAGTAAATAAAACTAATAATAACAATGTTGGTGGGGGAGGGGGGGGGGGTAAGAAAGAAAAGAATAAGGATGTTGTAATATAATGAACTAGACATATAGGTTACCAAAAAATCCATACACGAAGCACAAAATATATAAATATAAGCATGCAACACTGATCCATGTGGCGCTAAACGACGTTTTTTTGGGAAAACCGAGAGCGACTGAGCTATTGAGCGTGTCAAATGGAGATTGGATGCCAAAGTTACGTCCCCGAGAAGTTGAAACACCAATTTACCCAAACGGGGCCCACATTTTTGGCGCTTCATCTCCCAGGGTTAGGTTTTTAGACATTTCAGATTTTACATTGTTTCTCAACAATAAATAGGTCTTCGAGCCTCATTGTAACGCAGTTCAGGGGCTGGTAGCCATCACATATCTTCTCAGGGATACACTGCCAGTACCCTAGCTCATCTATTTCCATTATGTCTGTAATAGGCCTTCGAGCCTTAATGTAACATAGTTCAGAGGCCTGTGTATGGCACATCTCTTCGTAGAGATACGCTACCAACACCCTAGCTTGTTTCCATTATGTTTGTAAGGTTCCCTTCACATGCCCTAATGCCTTCAAAATTTGAGGTATGTTCAATAATTCCATCATCATTTCTTTTTCCTTGGTCTATTTCCTAGTTGAATTTCTCTTTTTGGTTGTTTCCTATGCACCTACTATGTTATTTTTTCTAACTCCTTCATCAACTTGAGGTCATTTAGAAATACTTCATGTAGCATTGATTCCCAATTACTCTCAAAGTATTTCTCTTGAACTTATATTGTGTAACATCCCTGGTTGATTTTCCACGTGAAAAAATATAAGACCAAGGTCATGGGACATGTATTCCAAGCTGAATTTTGGGAAAAAGCATAGTGATTAATTAATAGTTGTGGAAATTGGCAAAGAAAAAGAGACAATAATTGACATTTATCTATTAAAAATAAAGGAAAATAGAAGAAAATGGAGATGAAGGGTAACAAATTTGCATGAGAGTGAAATTAGAAGGGAAAATGAAGGAAAATGAAGAAAATAGAGGCCTCAATGATAAAAAGGCTTATGAGGATTAGTTCATAGTCTTTTTTTAGTTCTATGGTGGAGCTCTCTTATATTCTCTCACTCTCTCATACTCTTTCACACTTAGAATTTTCTTGGAGCAATCTTAGAGTGCTTAAGGCATACTTTGGATTTGGAGAAAGAAGGAAAAGGAAAGTAGGAAAGTGCAAGGGAATAGGTGGATCATCAACTACAATTAGAATGCTTTGTAGGTAACAGGTTGCATGGTATTATTTCATTTCTAGTTTGGAATTCATGGTACATGCATGTGGTTTCTTGGTTATGTGTTGTCGTTCGCATGGAGATCTTATTGGATTGGCAGTGGTTTTATTCTCACCTTTCCATTTCCCAGATAGCCACGTTGTTGTGGATTTTTCCACTTGTTATTTCATGGTTGGCGCTCAGGTTCCTTATAGTTGTGGGTTGAGTTACTATTTCCTGGATCCATTGGTTCGAACAAACACTCTATAATCCCTCGAAGAACTTGGGTTGAGTTACTAGTCATGGATCCTAGGTTGGGAAAAATGCTCTCGAGCTCTTCTTGGGTTGAGTTACTAGTCCCTAGAGCTAGGTTGGAAAAATTCACTGGAGCCCTAGAATGTTATGGGTTTAGTTATTATTTCTTGTGGTTGTGGTTGGTACAAATGTTGTGGATCCCTGGACAACTTGGGTAGAGATCGATCTAGTTGGTGTTAGTGATGTTTGGTCGTAAGGTGGAATAATTGGTTGAGAGTTGAGGTGGTTTGGCCTATGGAATCCCTAGTTTGGTTTTGTCTTGGTTTATTCCATGAGATCCCACATTCATGTTTGGAATATGGCGTGGGTTTGATTAGTTGAAAGAAATATTTGGTTCAACCCAATCTATGGTCGGGTGGTACATGGAAGTCCCTAACTTTGTTGGAATTTTCAAATGTCAATATGAGGTATTTTCTATCATGATTTATGAGGATTTTTATTGATTATGATGGTGATATTATGGCTAATTTATCATGGTTTATATGTTGGTTATTTATTGGTTTATATGTCAGTTATTTTTTAATTATATGCTAGTTATATGATGTATATTGTTTATGGATCTTGATATGTTTGATGAATATATGAATGGTTGATGAATGCATGGACTAAAAAGTGCTATTGTAGCTATATAGAGAGGTTTTAGAGTATTCTCAGTGATTCTCAGGTGAATGCTATCAGTTTATGAGCATATATGCATTCATGGCTTGCAGCTTACATGTTCGCCATAGTTTTGATGAAATGACTATCATGGTTATGCCTGGTTTAGTCAAGTTTTATTGAATGGATTTTTCATCATGTAACTTATGCTTCTGGAAAGTTTCAGGAAGTTCTAAGCAGTGGTATAGAGGCTGGACTGAAAAGGTGGCACTGATCCCGGGACCACATTCTTTGAACTAGAGGAATTCAACTGTAATTGCATTGATGCAATTTTGTGCATGTAGTTGGAGGCTTATAACTACATTCATGCCTTGTTATGGGCCCAAGGCGGTAAAAAAGAGCCTCAAATCAGGGATTTTCCACCCGGGGTGGTTCCTTGGCCCCTCAGTATCTTGTAGGCCCTGTAGGATTTCAATTTGTGGTTAGTAAGTCTTAGTTGTCATCCCCACTTCCATAACTAAAGTTTGGAGGTGATGCAGGGGCATTAGCCTCAAGAAAATTCCTTGTATTCTAATAGACTTAGGGGTTTTGTGTTTTCAAGGGAGTTGGTTTCTTATGTAATGATTTGAGTGATTTTAATGAGAATTAATTAAATATTGTGAGGAATTTTGTAAATGTTCTCGAATGTTGGAGAACATGAGAGAATTAGGCTAGTTGAGAGTGTATAGGGATTAATAGATTTAGGAATAATTATAAATCATAAATTAGAATTTGTTCCATTATTTTGTGGATGAAAGAGGATCCTTAGGGATAAGTAGTGATTTTAGGACTTAGAGGATTCTTAGGAATTTTTGAGCAAGTTAAGGATCTAAACCAGAATTAGTTATAGAGTCCATTTGTATAAATTGTAAGCCTAAAAGCCATATAGAGATAGATTTCAAGGTAGAACAGAAATAGATTAGGATTGAGAAAATAGGGCTTGGATTGTAAGCCTTCGGGAAAATTAGAGGAAGAAGGCCACTGATTGAATATCAGGCCAGAGAGAAAGAATTCCTTTGTAATTATTTGAGTTTTATATGTATAGAGAAATTTGGTGTTGAATTAAGTGTGTATGTTTTGATTAATAAAAACATGATGTGTATGTGAAGCAGAGGATTTGGCATCATATTTACATGCAGGAGATTGGAAAATGAAATGAAAACAGAGTCTTCGATTGTGAGATAATGATATTCAAACTTGGGTTTGAATCAATAATAACAAATTACCATCGATCACAGAATGGATCGATGGTGACCCATTAAAAGGGTGATCCTTCAAATCGATATAAAGTATGCTGGGGGTTTGATCCTGGAATGCGTAAGAAAATTCGGATCAGTGTCAGAAAGGAGATTCAATTGCAGTCATTTGCGTCAAACGGAAATTGGTTCTTCAAAGTGAAGAATTGATTTTGGGGTCGTGATGTTCATGGTGATGGTTGAATCAAATGGAGGTTTATTTTATTCAAAGATAAAGGGTTTGGAAAACTGTTAATTGAATGCAATTTGGGTGAGAAGGAAAGAAGGTTTAATGAAAATAAATCCTTGAATTGAAGGCACAGTGGGATGGAGACAGAAAACACAATAGGAGTGGAACTTCGAAGGCGCTGAGGGAGTGTGGCAAACCTATGCGATTGGAACCGTGAAGCGGTTTTAAAAAACAACAAATGGGTTTTGCGTAGGTTTGAAATGGTAAATGGTATTTAAGAAATTTGCGCGATAAACCTCTGAGAATGACACATAGCATGGACGAAATTTCAAAACCACTTATTTCGCATTGTTTTGGAGCAATAAAGCGCAAGGGCTATTTTTACATGATAGTCGTTTGATCCTAAACATCGGAGATTTGACGGCATTCGCATCATCATTTGCGCAGAGGTTAACGAAGGTGTGGACCCGACGATGGAAAAAGGTACGCTTGGAATTGTTGTGGGACCTAGATATAATAAATATGTTTTGGGTTTAATATTATGTTGGTGCCTTGGGTTTTACCCAAAGTCGAAATTTTGAATCAATGAAATGTTCGCGTGGGCTCGAATATATGATGGTTGGTAAATGTGGGCTGAAAGTATATATTAATTTTTATTGGCGTTCAGATTGGTGAGCGCATTGAATAAAGACTGGTGGAAGGCATATGAAAGAAATATTTAATATGGTATTAAAGAAATTGCCCATAGTCATTGGTTAAAGGTGAGTTGGTAAGCGTGGGCCATTATATTTTGGGTTTTAATGTAAGGTCTAATATTGATTCGAATTGTCCATGAAATGGGTTTTTGTATATGGTTTATAACCATAGGGTTTGGTAAAAGGAAAAAGCTTCCGCTTTTGAAGGTTACCCCTGCCTAGGATTTATTTGAGGTTAGCAAATTGAAAACACATTTTATATGTGTAGATGTGGGTAAACGCAGTTGAGGCTGCATCAAGTGGTATCAAAGCTGGAAAAGATCTTTTGAAAATTAAAGAATTTTTTTTTTTAAATGCATGTGTGATGGAAAAATAAGAGGAGATCAGATATCAAATCTGGTAAGAAGTAGATACATAGAATTAAAGTGAACAGGAATTTGCATAAATAAATGAAGATAGTCCAATCAAAGTACAAATGAATGAAGAGAACAAGATCATGCAGAGATATTAAAGGTGAGATAATTTTAATCTGGTTTGAAAATTGTGATTGCAGAATTCTGGTTGCAGACAAAATGAAGACAAACATTTTGATGATGATGGAAGCGAACCTAATATTCCAGCTAAAGGTTGGGTAAGGAGAATAGCTGAAGTGTTCTCAAGAGAAGGTGAGTTGAGAATATAAGCCTAGAGAGAGCAGAAGAGAGTGCTCAAGAGGTTATAGAGATAGAGAACCAGTGCTTTCCAAAAGACCAAGTCTAGAGAAGGGATTGGTTAGGTAAGTGGTAGTAGGGAGGACTTGCTGTTGCAGAGGCTTAGTGTAGCTCATAGTGAGTGAGGAGCTCATGAAGAATATGATCATTAAGGATCAGAGAAGAGGTTCTAGAGAATGCCACATAGATAATATGAATGGTACATAAAGAGATATTGCAGTGATGAAAGTACAACTGGAGGTACTACAAGGATGGCTGCAAGAGACAAGGAATGAATATCGAAGACATGGATGGAAAATGAGGAAATGAGTTAGATGGAACCTATTGCAAAAGAAATGGAATTCTAATTTGATGAACAAGTTCAGAGAACTTGAACAAATACATATTTCTTTGTTGAAAAAGGAAAGACTCAAAGGAGTTGAGTCATAGAAAATAGGATCTGCTAGAAACCAGAAAGTACATTGTGGAAGATTGGTGCTTGAAGAAGCAAACGAGACTGAAAAGTCTTGTGTTTTTAAAACTAATGAATTGTGTATGATTGCAGGTATATCACATGATGATGAACAAGCTTTAGAGTTTGTTAAGGAAAAGAAGTTGAATCTGAATTCTGTTCAGAAGGATGCTGAGATAGTAAGATCTCAGAAACAAAAGGAGACAGAGGGGTCTCATGAGAATATTCAGCAGGATATTGAAACAAAGGAAGAAGAACCATATAATGATTGGTAAATAACAAGTGAAGGTATGGAAAGTAGTGTAAAGTTTCCAAATTCTACTCCAATTGAAATTGTTGAGTTATATAGAAAGTTAGATCTTCAAAGAAGAGAGTTGGAAAATCAGAGGATCTATTCTCAGGATAAATTGTTGAATGTAAAAGACAAGGAAATTGTCATGAATGACAATCAGGAAACAGAGGATAAGGATGTAAGAATGATTCAAAAAATTTAAGAAGTTCATTATTGTGAACCAAAGCATAGAGACATTCATGAAACATATGATAAGAAGGAGAGACTAGCTGACAGTCTCATGGAGAATTTAAATCAGCATACTGATGTGCTGACAAAGGATTTGGAAGAAAATTCAAAGCAACATACTGAAATGTTGCCAGAGGAGGAAGAGGCATTGAGATCTTGTATTTTTAAGACTGATAATTCTTGTGTTAATTATGTAGGAAAATAAGGGCAACAAATGAAAAATGTTAGAGAATTTAATGAAAAGGAAACCATGTTAGTTGAAAACATAGTGGAGGATCATCATTCTATCATGGTGATTGGAACAATGGAGATAACCTTGGAAGATGGGAAGAAAGACAGTGGAGATTTTCTGAGTCCTGAAAGAGACTTGAAACTACTAGAAGAAGATTTGGTGACTGGATCATCAAATGAGACCATTGGGTCTTGTAATTTTGAAATTGACAATTTGACTATGTTTACAGATGTTGCAGAAGACAATCCATCTCTTGGAATTGTATTGAATGAAGATGAATTGTTGCAGAAGAAGGAACTTATAAATTCCAAGGAAGGTGAGATAGTTATGTCTCATATGAAGGAACTTGTTACTGTTGATGACAAGGAGGAGCTGGCTTGTCTGACTAGCCAAGAGAAGATTGTAGGATAGAATTTCAGAACTGTCATAGTGATGGAGAATCAGAATTATATTCCGATAAAGAATGAAGATACAATGTTTGAAGAATTTGACTTGATTGCCAGAATCAATCAAGGAGGTGATGGACAATTACTGAAGGTTGTCAAGGAAGAAGAAGAAGGATATGATGAAACTAAATTGCAGCATATTGATGATGTGGTTGATCTGAAACAAGTTCAAAGGAAATGGCTGAAATGATTGCTGGAAACAATTATGCCAAAGAAAGGAATTGCAGACACTGAAGTGAAAATTCCTGAAGTTGTGAAATAAATAGGAGTAGATACTAGTTTGTCAAATTTGATTATGCTTATTAGTATGCAAGGAACAGTGAATGATTATGTTGCTATGATTAAAGAATTAGAAGATAATTTATTTTTTGAAAATAAATTTGCAGGTAGTGAGCATAAGAAGAATGTTGCAGAGGGAGATATCTTAAGAGATATTCAGGAAGTTTGGGAGGTAGCAACATATATAGCAATAACAACATCTACATCAACAAAAGTAACATCTATAGAAATAGCAACATATGCAGCAATAAAAGAAACATAAATTGAAAGCAGTAACAAAAGGTAGAGTAATTTCCAGATAGAAGATAAACTGGACATAGAGATTGAAAACATAAGGAGGTTGATCATGAAGGTGTCTCAGAAGAAGACAGCGGCAAGAAAGCAAAGTAATAACAGCAAAGGAAAAACAAGAACAGAATGTGAAAGCATAACTAGTGGCAAGATGCAGAATAAAGTATGGAAGCTTGGAAAAGTGCAGTTGAAGAATAATGCAGCTATTGGATAGCAGCAAAACAAAGTATGGGATCCAGGAGGCAAATATTAAAAGCACATGATCAGGAGATCATGATTATTTTTGACCTTGGGAGTCTGGTGTAGGGGCATTAGGCTCAAGAAAATTCCTTGTATTCTAATAGACTTAGGGGTTTTGTGTTTTCAAGGGAGTTGGTTTCTTATGTAATGATTTGAGTGTTTTTAATGAGAATTACTTAAATATTGTGAGGAATTTTGTAAATGTTCTCGAATGTTGGAGAACATGATAGAATTAGGCTAGTTGAGAGTGTACAAGGATTAAGAGATTTAGGAATTAATTATAAATCCTAAATTAGAATTTGTTTCATTATTTTGTGGATGAAAGAGGATCCTTAGGGATAAGTAGTGATTTTAGGACTTAGAGGATTCTTAGGAAATTTTGAGCAAGCTAAGGATCTAAACTAGAATTGGTTATAGATTCCATGTGTATAAATTGTAAGCCTAAAAGGCATATAGAGATAGATTTCAAGGTAGAACAAAAATAGAGTAGGATTGAGAAAATAGGGCTTGGATTGTAAGCCTACGGGAAAATTAGAGGAAGAAGGCCACTGATTGAATATTAGGCTAGAGAGAAAGAATTCCTTTGTAATTATTTGAGTTTTATATGTACAGAGAAATTCAGTGTTGAATTAAATGTGTATGTTTTGATTAATAAAAACATGATGTGTATGTGAAGCAGAAGATTTGGCATCATATTTACATGCAGGAGATTGGAAAATGAAACACAAATAGAGTATTTGATTGCAAGATAATGATATTCAAACTTGGGTTTGAATCAATAATAACGAATTACCATCGATCATAGAATGGATCGATGGTGAACCATTAAAAGGGTGATCCTTCAAATCGATATAAAGTATGCTGAGGGTTTGATCCTGGAATGCGTAAGAAAATTCGGGTCAGCGTCAGAAAGGAGATTCAATTGCAGTCATTTGTGTCAAACGGAAAGTGGTTCTTCAAAGTGAAGAATTGATTTTGGGTTCGTGATGTTCGTGGTGATGGTTGACTCAAATGGAGGTTTATTTTATTCAAAGATAAAGGGTTTGGAAAACTGTTAATTGAATGCAATTTGGTTGAGAAGGAAAGAAGGTTGAATTCAAATGAAACCGTGAATTGAAGGCACAGTGGGATGGAGACAGAAAACACAATAGGAGTGGAACTTTGAAAGCGCCGAGGAAGTGTGGCGAACCTATGTGATTGGAACCGTGAAGCGGTTTTGAAAGACAACAAATGGTTTTCGCGTAGGTTTGAAATGGTAAATGGTATTTAAGAAATTTGTGCGATAATCCTCTGAGAATGACACGTAGCATGGACGAAATTTCAAAACCACTTATTTCGCATTGCTTTGGAGCAATAAAGCACTGGGGCTATTTTTACGCGATAGCCGTCCGATCCTAAACATCGAAGATCTGATGGCGTTCGCATCATCATTTGTGCAGAGGTTAATGGAGGTGTGAACCCGACGGTGGAAACAGGTACGTTCGGAATTTTTGTGGGACCCAGATATAATAAATATGTTTTGGGTTTAATATTATGTTGGTGCCTTGGGTTTTACCCAAAGTCGAACTTTTTCATCAACACAATGTCCACATGGGCTCGAATATATGATGGTTGGTAAATGTGGGTCAAAAGTATATATTAATGTTTATTGGCATTCGAATTGGTGATCGCATTGAATAAAGATTGGTGGAAGGCATATTAAATAAATATTTAATATGGTATTAAAGAAATTACCGATAGTCATTGGTTAAAGGTGAGTTGGTAAGCATGGGCCATTATATTTTGGGTTTTAATGTAAAGTCGAATATTGATTCGAATTTTCCATGAAATGGGTTTTGGTATATGGTTTATAACCAAAGGATTTGGTAAAAGGAAAAAGCTTCCGCTTTTGAAGGTTACCCTTGCCTGGGATTTATTTGAGGTTAGAAAATTGAAAACACATTTATATGTGTAGATGTGGGTAAACACAGTTGAGGCTGCATCAGGAGGTCGAGACATGTCATAGTAGCTCTCAATCTCATGTTCACCCTGGAAGACCACTAAAATTGGGTAAATTTGGGAGGGGTGGTTATAGATTGGTATCATAGCATGGTTCAAATAATTGGATTGGATGGGCTAGATTCATGTTGGTATGCATGCATAGTAAGTCATACATGCATCGTGGTGGTATTTATGTAGTTTTTTTATCATGATGTTGTTGGTATGTTATGATGTTGATATGCTGGCTGAGATGGAGCAGGAGATGCAGATTATTAGAGCGAGGTTGCAACATTGGACCTCGAGGTAAGATTAGATCGTCACACAAGTTTTTATGTTGGGCATGCAAGTATAATGGTTAATGGTTGTTTTATGCATTATGGTTATATACATCATTGTCATTCTATTGCTGTTGTGGTTACATGCATGGTAGAAGCTAATTTATTAGTGTGGTCGTATGCACATGCGTCGAATAGTCATGCATGGTATTTAACTTATTTTTATATGAATTACGGTCATATGCATGATTATTATGCTCATTGCAGCTAAGATCTTGATGTTATATGTATCGTGTTAATATGGATTGCCTTGTGTAGATGGTTAAGGTTATGATCTTCAGGTATGGGTCAATATATTTATGATATTGTGTCGTACTAATATAGATTGACTTGTGCAGATGTGATAGCCTCCCCTGAGATACATTGATGTGTGATTTTGATTATGTTGTCTATTTGGTTTATCTATCATTTTATGTTTACATGTTTTTTGAATATTTGATTAATTTCATGATATGATTGTGTCTATAAGATTGCATGAAGGAATGGTTTTGTTTTAAGAAAGTTGTACTGACACAATATGTGTTGAGACAGTTGATATGAACTTGAGTGAAAGTGGGTGTTAGTTATAGTCTTATGAATAATGATTGTGAGTTTATTTCATATTAGGACATGGTTGTTAGTTTTGGTAAAGGCTGATTTGAAATTAATATTTTTGGAACATGTGGCTGACGTGTGAATAGTTGCAGGGAAACATCCTTGGTATTACCATGACAAGGTAACAATTTATTTTTCATATAACTAACAACTAGGTGGTGTGATCACACATAATAAGACTCAATTACATCAAGGAAAGAGGTAAAATGAATGAATTGGGTGAGAATCACTTTGGCTATGTTTGGAAATTCCAATTCCAAATAAATGAGTGCTTTTCATGAATACATGAAGTCTTATTAAACTTGATTTTGTCTGACATTATGTTGATATGTGCTATATTCATGAACATGTATTTTACAGGTATAACTGTTGGTTTCTATTTATATCTAGATTAGTCAAGGAATTGAAGTCCCTGGAGAGATGATATATGTATGTGTTCAGTTACAAGGTAGTGTGCTTGACACAACAAAGTAAGGTAACCAGTATATTGCTTTGTTTATTTATGCACTAAAAATTGTGTGTTTATGGAAATATGATGAATGGGATTGCATGGAAAAAGTGGTTACCATGACATCTTGGAGAAGGTTGGGGTTGAAATTTCCTTTGGAGTATTTGGGAACCATGGGGTTGAATCATTGTGTTTGTTGAAATTCTTATGATTTCGGTGTTTTGTGATTTTTTTACACTTGATTGGAATTTTTGTTTATGTCTAGTACATGGCCATGCCACTTTGTTTATAGTGTCATATTACTATTGGTTTTTCATGGTTTTCTTCTTATTTACTTCTCGTCCTTGCCTCATATGTTTTGAGGGTATTGGGAATTGGTTGGGGAAAGAGAAAGTTAATGGATCTCAGGGGGGGCTAAAGAAAACCCAAGAGGTAATGTAAAGACCCAGATGAAGCTTGATGCATGATTAAGGGCAACTAAAGGCAAGAATAGGACAACCTGTTGAATTTGTTGGGTCCATTGGGGTAAATGGATGGTGGAAGGACAGTAATGAGAAAGGTAACATGAAAGGTAAAGTGAATGGATTTGAGGTAGAAGATTCCTTAGCTATGTTGGGAATTGTTGTTCCCAATTTTGTGCATGTGACGCATAGATAAAGGAAGTTCTATTAACCTTGACCTTATGCTATCTAGTAATTATGTTGTGATCATGGTTATGTTGATGTATATATATGTATATATGTACGTACATATGTCATTGTCTGAGAGGCTCATCAGGGATCATGATTGGTTTATGCTAATTTTTATATGCATACATGTGTGTATGTATATAGTTTTCTAATAGAGTCGTTAGGGATCATTCTTGTGGAGGAATGATCGCTTATGCAGGTGAATGACGTGAAGAGGTTCTTGGTATTATGAGGAATCAAGTGGGAAGAGTAGCCCTGACAGATCTATGATGTCAATATCATTCATATATACATTGACATTATGTATTTCTAATATGCCTATGTTTATATTATGGTAGGATATTATGAAGGATATATCACCTTAATGAAAGCAGTGTGATTTGTGGTATGCTGGGAGAAGCATGGATAGTAGAAAGAAACTAGGAGCAAGGTTTCTTGGTAGAGACATTGTGGTCTTCAGATGTGCAGTTCTGGTGTTGTACACATGTTGCATATGTGGTAATGTGTACATATGGTGTTGCGTGCATGTTTCATATGCAGTGTTGTGTACATGTTGCATATACACTGTTGTGTGCATATTGCATATGCAGTGTTGTGTACATATGGAGTTGTGTACATTTTGTATATGCGGTGTTGTGTACATATGGCATTGTTTGCATCTTTTACATGTGGTGCTATGTGCATGATTGTACATGTGGTTTTATGTACATGTTGTACATGTGGTGTTGTGTACATGTTTTGTAGGTGGTGCGATGTACATGTGGTGTTGTGTATACATTGTGCAGGTGGTGTCATGTACATGTGGTGTTGTGTACACGTTGCACAAGTGGTGTTATGTACATTTTGTGTTGTGTACACATTGTGTAGGTGTTTCTATGTACATATGGTATTGTGTACATGTCTTACATGTTATGTTATGTATATATGGTATTATTTTATGGGTATGGTGTATTCGTTGTGTTGCAACATGTGTATAATTTTTTTTGTACTTTGTATACGTATATGTATTGTGTTATACATTGGGTGTAGATATATATGTTGTGTTTTACATCGGGTGTAGGTGTATGTATTTTCAGGTACATTGTGTGTGGTTGTGTGCATGTGATGTAAAATATGTGTATATGCAAGCGATTGAAGATATGAGATGGCACCCGGTGCTTTCTGGATGTGGCAATGGATTTAGTGTGTGTACGAAAAGGAAAAAGAACAAAGGTAGAAGCAAAGAACTGACTGAGAGATAAGTATCAATATTTTATTTCCATTTAAACTATGAATATGATGCTGGTCTATAATGGTTACATGGGATCTATGATTCTAATTTATGATGGTTTCATTTTGAGCTAACCGGATGTGATTAGTTTATACATGATGATTTGGTCAAACAACTAGTTGACTTATTGTGATAGGAGGTAAACAGAATTGCAGGTGTACCTTATTAATGAGCTACCAATGAGGTATGATTTGAATTCATTTTTTTGCTAATGGGATTATGTGCTTATTACATGAAAGAAAGGAAATGCCTGGTTTGGGTGGTTGGAACTAGCTACAAGAATGATAGTAGCATCAGTGAAAGGAATTGGAACATGCAATATATGTTTTAAAACACTTCAGGAGTAGGGCCATGATGTTACATTAGCACCCAATAGTGTCCATTGATTTCCATGAACATGCTATGAATTTTATGATGGTTTTGAGGTAGGGATATGCCTTGGTTTTTGGACACTTTGATGCGAGGGAACATTTTCAATGGATGGATCGCTTGAGGGACTATGTAGCAGAGAAGGGGATGTCAGTGGAACTTGGAAGATGTGTGAATGAATGGAAGGGGGTGACTATATTTCTCGATGGACTGTGTAGCAAAGAATGGAATGTTGAGGATGTTATAGAAAATATATGATTGCGAACATAAGTTTCTTCCCTAGACTGGGTGGCCTAGCCTAGAACAACAGAAAGAAAAATAAGCTATTGTTTCTCTTAAAGTAAATATATAATGGGGTGAACCCTATCTATGATCCATCATATTCTTCAATTATTTCTTAGCTTGAATGCTCCAATCCTAGCTCTTGCCGCTATAATTAGAACCTGCACAATTGAACACAAGGCAATGATCTACGATATCTATGTAGCATTATCTAAATAATTCATTCAATGGATAAACATGGAAACGAAATACATGAAATCATAAAATCATATATAAGAAAACAAATAACTCTTTGCATTAATATAAATGGAAGGAGTTGCGACCAAAAATACAAGTTGATATTGTAGAAGAGCTCCTACAGGTTGACTTGTTCCTTCTTTGCCACAAAGTGAACCTCTAATCACCCTAATGCGTGGAATGATAACTCTTCATGGAAAAAACATGAGGGTATAATTCTATATCCAAAATCCAACCCCTAGTTTGTGGATGGCCACAAATATATGGAATAGGAGGGTAAGTTGGATTTATTATCCATTTACCAATCTAGGCTTTGAGTTCCACTCTTGATGGGAGGATGGGATCAAAGTATAAGGGATGGAAGCTCTAAGGAGAGATAGGATATGATTCGATAGTTTTATTTGAGGTAAATTTTTACAACAGATCCTGGAAGCTTCTAGAAATGGAGGCTTTAGGATTCTCTCTCTTTTTCCTCAATGTATATAACTAACACACCCTAACATGGAGCAACATGTAGCTGATCAAACCTACCCAGCATGGAGAAACCTACTAGTGAACGGAGGTTCATAGGAATACATACTATGTTGGTGCTTAAAGAGGTATATTTAAGGCTATTTCAGGTGGAAACTTTGGGATTAAGGAGATTCATGCTTAGGTATTTGTGCAATGATGATGTTAAGGGGTGAAAGGAGGTTGATTGATCTAGTTTACAATTTGATTGACCAGATGTGACAAAATGGCCTAAAACAAAATTTCCCCTAAAGCTAGTGACTGAAGTAATTTACCTTGTGACAAGTCAAGATCCATAACATTCACATCATGATATCTTTGCTGAGGGAGGTATACTCATACTCAAAACATAAGAAAAAATTACATGTAAAAGAAAAAAGACGTGTCCAGTGATGAAAAATGGTGGACCCATAACTAGATGAATGTTTATATGACCATAGACATCATACATAGTGATCTTGTATTAATCATGTTAGCTTTTGTGGTCTTGACCCAGGTTCGGTTTAAGGTTTGCTAACAAACCCCTATACTACCGACCCTTTCGACAATGGCCCGCTTGCGTAGGTCAAGGTCTCACCTGAAGTAGTATGGGAGGGTGTTGGAACCAAGTTTTTGCACCTAGAGAGAGAGAGAGAGTTAATTAAAGTGGGTCCCTTCAGATCTAACACACTTTTGTAGGAGAAGCCCTAATACATAACCCTTTTAACAATAAGCAAATATCATAATTAATAGGTAACTTGAGTCGAGTATTTCAACCAGAGATATGCATTTATCATATCGCATCCACGTGTACTTCAATAGATCATCAGTATTCAGTAAGAAAATATGATCTTAGAACATAAACACAACCTATAATCGTAACAAAGGAACATTAAATCATCATCAACAATCTTCTCATTCATTCACATTCAAATCCAACTTACAGACTCTATTACCAGCCCGCGCACACAACAACGGGGTTCACACACAGCAGGACTTGGGGTCTCCGCCCACACAGTCGGCGGGAGTCCTTACCCAGACAATTGACCAAAGATCCACAAGTTCGTATCAAACTTATCTTTTTATGTCTTAGCCTACTCTAGGCTCGATTTATCTATCTATTTATATCATCTTAGCTTGTGCTACTCTATGGTTCGTAAATCGTGGTTTGCGGACTCTTGGTCTACCCTTTGACCCATTACAATACATCGGGGCTTTCACCCACCCCAAAGCCCCTGCGCAAGACCACGTATTACAAAAATATTACAAAACTGGACCAAAAATGCGGTTAAGGGACCTTATTCCAACAAATCCTATAATAGCAACCTAAATGGATGAAACTAGCTCTGGGGTCTTCTATCTTGTTCACACGACCGTACAATATACGATTCTAACCATGTGAATCAATGAGTTGGAGTCGAACATGGTAGGCACAATTTGATTACCGACCAATGATGTAAGGCATTAACAGACACGATAGAAACCATCGATGATGTTAATAGCTCTCAAGGTATCGCAATACAATCCGTATGGTGTGGATAAATGAGTTGATGTCAAACACCACACAGAGTCTTTCGGTCAAAGACCAATGATGTAAAAATGTCATCGAGAGTGAGGAATATTTCCATTGATGTATGCAAGCACCAAGGTATCGAAGGGTTGTTTCTAATTCAAATTCTTGGTTAATGAGTTGATGTTGATAAGAAGCGACCCATCGCGGGAGGGCCTTGACGTATCCCCCATCAACGAAATGAAATGGGTATCATGATTAGAGACATAATGATGACGAAAGAGAACTATATAAGTAATGGAAGGCATGGAATGAAGGCTTAAGAGAATTGTAGCAGATATAAACTAAATGAATTCTATTGAACACAGTGATGACACTTAATGGAGTTGGAAGAATTGACCCAAAACTGAAAAATGGAGGTTTTGAAAATGGTATGATGAACCAAAGACAAGCATATTACCCAACCCAATATCCATGGATATGATGTGGAAGAGTGTCATGTTCAAGAGAGACTCGATGCCATTAGAAAAATGCAGTACCCTATTTTCCCAATTTCCCCAACCATACTAGTCAGCGCATATTTATTCTTTAACAAGATTGAGGAGGATAAAATATGCTTGAACTGCAAGTTCATCCCTTAGATGAATCCATCCGAGTATGTTTAATGAACCCTGAGAAGCAGTGGTTCAATCTTGTCATGTTCGACAAGTCCATCGTTATCGTTTTCAAGCTTCTGTGGTTGTCGCTTATTGAATAAATCTCTAGATTTTCCACAGTGTTATAAAACAGTGGTCGACGTTTCGAATCCCAACGGGGATCCATCTTCAGGATGAGAGTTGATGTTTTAATGAGTCCAGTGAAGGTAAAAATCAACATCTTTTTCATGTTTAGAGAGTTTGAAAAAACAGTGAAAAAAGAAAACTCCATATGTTCCTTTTCAAAGATATTCCCTTGAGTCTAAAAAGGAAGAAAGAAATACCCAATAGAACTCTTAGCCATGTTCTACCAAGGTATTCCTTTTCATAAATAGTCTATCTTAGTGTATAAAACGGTTAAACTTATACTAAGTAGACTTCTTTTCATTTACTTTAACAAATTCGAAAATAAAATTGCTCAGAAATCTTTTAATATTTTTGGAGTCTGAAAAGAGATGAAATAGGACTCCAAGGGGTTCCTTTTCCATGATTTTATGGAGTTCGAAAAAGTGATATTAGTATACTCGGTTAAAATGATATGTGAAAACATGAAAAAATCTGTTAAACAATTGTAGAACTACTCAAAACATCATAAAAAGGATCAAACCTACCCATTTCATGATAAAATAATGGAAAAATGACCATAAGTAATGAAAATGAGTATTCACTTTTACCATTTCACATTTACCTTCAACAGTGAGAGATTTGAGATGTTTTTCCATTATTCTTATGTAGCTAATTGCGGCCAATCTGGTGGATAATTTCTAGCATTGTCACTTTTAGGTAGGAGCTAAGACGTTTCCCTTTCAATTCATGGTTCTATTTTGTGATTCCATGCAACTTTTCTAGATTTTTTAGAGTCGTAGGGTTTTAAAAATTCTCCCTAGAACCAATGTAGGCCCTCCTTGTTGAAAGGAGTGTTGCACCTAAGTGTAAATACACTACAGACATGGGTGTAATGCTCTATCTTACCTTCTAGGACAACATTGGGTGCAATTCCTAAGAAAAATTTGTTAGTTTTTCTCAAAATTTGTCAGGTTTTTTGCATGAAAATGATCCTAATCAGTCTCGTGTTGAAGTCTTAGGTCTTCATTAGCACAAAATGGATTTTTTTTGGAGAGAGAGGGAACATGAAGATTAGGAATTGAATGCAACAAATGATCCTTCCACCATTTAGGCACTTAAATACTATGGATTGTTGAAATTATTCTGGTTACCTGGGATGAGGAAAAAAATTGAATTACTTGATTTCCTTATTCATTCATGGGACGTACAAGCACAAGAATTCAGGTTAGGGGAACATCTACTCAAGATAAAAGTGGAATACATATAATTTTTGGCAGGTTTATCCATGATAGGTGCCCCCATCTCTCTTAGGTGGGAGAAGGGGTGGAGAAACAATGAAATATTACATTACCACTTATTGTAGACCTCAAGCCTAACCGAATAAAGATGGGAATATCAACATTAGAGATGTGACCTGTTTGCCTCTAAGAAAGATCATATTTATCATCTCCATATTGGTTGGTAGTGCAACACTTCATGTAGTAAGCATATCATACATCCAGTATGGTTTAGAGTGTCTGGAACCAACATTATTCAACTGGAGGGAGGGGATATTGGTTAATATGAAGGAAAAAATAACCAAATAAAAAGAGGGAAAACTAAAAAAATTTAGCTATGGTTCAATTATGATTTCTTTTTCCCTCGAAATAATTCCATTATTACATCCTCAGCATATCACGCTTGAGTTGATTGATCCAATGGTTCCATGGATGAGGAGGTGGATAAACCTTATGCCTTGACATACAGGTCCATCAGGGGTCAGCTTCACACTTGCATTTTTAAGGTGGTTGCGTATACAGTTCATTATGATTGATGATTTTCCTTACGCATGGGTTGAATTTCGAAGATGACCCTGAGCTCTTGCTTGCTTAGGGTGAGTAATGGGGTGTTATGGGTAAGAAAATTTAACCATTTTTATTTTTTTTTTTGAATTTTTATGACTTTTTGTGTTTTTTTGTATTTTCGAGACTAAACTATTGATTTTTTCATGCAGATATTTGGCCTGTTCAACCTCTCGGAGCTTCATATATTTGTCGTGCAGGAGAGCCACAAGCGCCTGTACTACCAGCACCAGTTGTCATAGTAGGCTGGGATTTACTACAGGATCTTGATGTAAAGGATACCCAAGCAAAGGTGGAGCGCCACATGGAGGGGTTGACGCACATGATTGATGATACTATGGTCGATCAGGTCCCTATGCGACTGCATCAGTACACTATTGGAGTGCCTATTTGTATTGGTAGACTACTATGCAATATGTCTCATGCAATAACAAATTATCATGACCACTATTAGTCTATTGAGGTTCATAGTATTATATGCATATATTTTTGTATATAGGCCATGTGGCCATATATGTCTCGAGTAAATTTTTTGTAAAACCAAACATTATATATATGTATATATATGTACATCTATATACATATATATATATATGTACATATATATATATCTATATATATTCAGTGTTTCTATGCTCCCATTGTTACTTTCAATTGATGTGATGTGTATTAAAGTTAAATTTACATTCGTTACAAATGTCTATCTAAAACATTATTAGCTAGTGCATCCGCCAGTGTATTTATATTTCTAGAAATATGATGATACTGGATGAAATCAAAATGTATTTCTAGAAGGAAAACCCTTAAGAACATGCGAAGAATGGTGGGACTTATGATAGCTAATTGTAGTACCACAAGTTGTGAGTCAAGTCTAATTACTAAACAACGGATACCATGTGAAATAACATCAGACAATAGTTCTACTACTTCGCTATACTCAGTGATGTTTTTGGTAGAGTGACTAATACAAATCCCTTGTAGACTCACTAACTTGTCATTTGGAGAAAATATATCTGAACGATGCGAATGATAGGTTATGAGAACTACGACTAGAACCATCATAAATGGAATCAACAGAAACTGTAGGAAACTCTGAAGAGACACACTACAAACACACTTGTCACACCTATAAACAGTACGTACACAATGTACTACGCATGAGATCAAGCATAGTATTTTTAAAGGTACATGCCATTTCTAGGCTGCGCCAATGGGACTCTGCCAAAATCGACTAACTCGTAGGCTCCCTCAGCAAGAACACACTTGAAAATACATAGGCCTAACCATATTGGTTGGAACTTTCCACAAGGCAACATAGAGAAGCAAATCCTAGTCTAATTTACGAGCCTCTATCCTAAGTTGAAGCATAGTTTTAAGAACTTTGTTAATAACCTCAACCTCCCCATTAGCTTGAGGGTAGTAGGGAGTGGAACTCTTATGAGAAACTCCTAGATTGGAGGTAAATTTGGTCATCATATGATTTTTAAAGTGCTTCCCATGATATGTTACTATGGTTTGCGGAACACCAAACCGTGCGATGACATGATTGAAGAAAAAATATGTAGTTGTTTCATCAATGTTGTTAAATTTAGGCATCGCCTCAGCGCATTTGGTAAAATAATCTACTGCTAAAATAATATAGCCATGCCCCCTAGTCGAGTGAGGGTTAGATGTCATGAAATCGATACCCCATTTCGCAAAAGAACCTACAGTGATAACATGATGAAATTGAGTAGGCGGAGCACAGGTCTTACAATCATAAATATGGCATGCATGACACATTTGGATGACAAGGATACAATTGTGAAACATGGTGGGCCAAAAGTAACGAGCACATAAGAGCTTCTGTGTGGTGGCATATTTAGATAGATGACCACCACATTCCCCCGAGTGGCATTCATTAGGGAATTTCATGGCCTCCTCATGTGTGAGGTACCTTCATAAAATCGTATGAATACCATGGCGATAATGAGTGTTTCCGACAATGATGTAGTTCATTGCTTGGTATCGGATACATTACTTCTCGGGGTGAGAGGTATCAGACCTTGAATTTTGGGTGTGGAGATATATAAGGATATCCACTTACCATTGTTCAGATGATGATATCATAAAAAATGACTCATCTAGGATAGAATCCTTAGATGTCGACTCAAAATCAGGAGAGGGAAGGTCACATATTAGCTATGTGAAAACTAAGGATTTCTTTGATTTGGATTTGATGAATTGAAAATCAAACTCTTGCAGGATAACAATCCATTTAGAGTGCATTCCCCCTATAAATTTAAATTACAAGATGTATGCCATAGGGTTTCAATTGAAAATGACCATATTTTTCCGAAGCAATATATAACGAAGAAAACTTTGGACGACTTGAATGACCGCCAAAGCTAATTTTTCCACATGAGTGTACTTGATTTCAGTACCGTTGAGATTATAAATCAATTAATAGATGGGATGTTCGTTCTATAGATCATCCTCTTGGAAAAATACCATTTCTATATTAGAAATGGAAAAAGCAAGATATAGGAAATAACGATGCCGATAATCAGGGGGATAAAGGAGAGATGCCCAAACCAACACATATTTCAAGGCATTAATCTCTTTCTGAGAAATGTTGTCCCAGTGGAAGGAAATCCATTTTTTAAGTAGGAAAGTGAATCATTTGGTCAACTCAACATAATTAGGGACACACCTGCACATAAAATTAGCTTTCCCTTGGAGTTATTGACGCTGAACAAGAGAAGAAGGTGTAGGAAAATAAATGATTGTCTATACTTTCAGAGGATCAATACAACTTGTATGTTTCTAAATGACAAAACCAATAATTCGTCTGGAACTAATCCAAAACACACATTTGTGTTGATTAATTTGAATAGTGTAATGTATACACCACAGGAAAATGTCCCTAAGACGCACCCAGTGATTAGACTAATGTTTAGAATGAGCAGGGATATCTTCTGAATAAGGTTTCACAATATGATTAATATTATGCAAAGTGTAATCCATAGTTCATTGAAACGTAGCCCGATCATTATTTAAAATTGAAAGGAAGTTTTCAATAAGCTAAAGTACCCCAGGGACAAGTAAATGCAGTCTTAGGTTAATGTGTTGGAATAATGTTGATTTGATTGTAGTCAGAGAAGCCATCCATGAACGAATATATTTCACAACCGACACAACCGTCAAACATTTGATCGAAAAATGGGGTCAGATAATTATCCTTTGGAAATGAACGATATATATCCTTATAATCAACGCATACGCATATTTTCCTCTTTTTCTTCATAACAAGTGCTAGTACTGCAATTTTTCAAAGTTTTTCAGATTCTGGTCATCATTCTCCAAGGAATCAATTTTCCTTTTCAGTTCGGTTGTAAGATGAAAGTGTCACTGTCAAAGTGTAGTGGTGAGAAAATTTCATTTCTACCTTCATTCATTTCATTTTCCCTCTTTTACCTTTCATTTTTCCAAAAACCCAAAGTCCAACGTTTCATTTCTTTCAAAAACCTTTTTAACTATTAAAATCCATTTTTTATAGTTAAAAAGCAGCTTCACCCACCCACTAACAAACATATTAGATTTCCTTTTAAACTTACCATATATTTCTTTTATCGCAACTCTACCCGCACCATAGCAAACCTTAGTAATATCATATATCATATGATATAACTTACCGCACTTAATAACATTGTGGATCCCTTACCCTTTCACCACAATCGACTTATTTCAATTTTAAGTTTTAACTTTCATTCACGTTACAATTTTCGTCTCCTATAAAACTCTCGATTCCCCGATTACAATGTAAATGGGCCCCACCTTCCATTCTCATCGCACATTGCGCTTCATGAATCTTAACCTTTAACTCCTATTCATCATAAAAAAACTCCCAATTTATGATTTGCGGTATTGTCTGGGCCCCACCTTCCCTGCCACATCACCCTCTGCTTATCGCACATCGCCCTTCACAAGTTTTAACACTTACCTCCCATTCCTCATAACAAAACTCCCGATTTGTGATTTTTGAGCGGCCCCACCTCCTTGCCTCGTCATCACCCCCATCGCAAATTGCGTTCCTCCCGCTTGTGTCTTTAAACGTTTTGACCCCGATCTGCGATTGCGATATACGTATAAAGGGTTTTTCTACTCCCGCTCATCATTTATTTAATAATCTCTCTCGCTAATAAAATGAAACTCTGCTATCTCTTTTAATCTGCCTCTATCCATATCACAACAAACAAGAAACCAAAGGAAAGGAACAATGACAAAGCTTCTCTAAAACATATTTCTACCATTACTCTCAGCACCATCACATTTCTGCAAGGCACCAAGCAACATTCAAGGAACAACCACACGTCACTTTCACTGTTGTTTACACTTTTTGTGGAGTTTGTTGCACCAGAACAAAGGAGGATTCTTCCTATAGACTGCCACATCATAAAACCATTTTGAATTGTTAGCCTTGATGTTGTTTATTTTGATTATGTCATAGCACTTTGTATTAAAGTTTTTGGATAAGCCTCATCTCTGCACGAGATGGTAATAACTTTCAGGAATAGATTTACTAATTTTGTGGCGATGATAGTTTTATATTTTTGTATATATGTGACAAAATGCTATGAATTAAGGGTTCGTGGTTTTAGAATCTTGACTCATATGCTCAGTACTCTTTTTAGTGAATGAAGTGGACAGAAACTTCTGAGGACTTATTACCAATCTGGTGTGTGTATTGTCAGTTTCCACTTGTGTTTCCATATCTTATTATCTTCAGTTGTAGTTTGCAATTCTTCATGCTATTATGAGTTTTTATCAGTCTCTTGACATGTTCATCACTCATGATAGTTATCTTTTATAATATTTCAGTGATAATATTGTAAGACTAGAAATAGATTTCTCTTGATGAAATATTGTTAAACTGCTACTTGTGTTAATTTATACCAAATTCAGTAGATTTATGCTTTACAGACCTACTATTTCTTCTCTCATTTTAGATTTTCTTCTCCTCATAGGCTACAAACTCACTCTTTGCTACCACATCATGATCCAATACCCTCATTAGTAGAGCTGTGGATTTGACTGAAATATATTTTCAATGAATAAGAGTTTGAACCACCTACCAATATCATAAAACAAATGATTAAATTACCTTAGAGTTTAGGATATGTCTAGTTAGGCACTTGATGCAGTCCAAGTGTTGATTCCAGCGCCAAAATATTTTGGTGTGTCTGTCGGGAGACGAAGACCTTGAAAGGAAGTATTCTCCTGATGTCTCTTGTTTTGAATTGCTGAATGTCAATTATTAAAGGTGAATAAGAATTGATGACTTGAAGAAGACTGCAAATTAGTTCACCTGGCAACTCCACAAAGAGGAAAAGGGGTTTCAAAACCTCCAAATACAAGGAGAAATTAGAGATCACCTAGTGTGACCCCAGTTGCAGACCCATAGAAGACCATTAAAGATGAAAAAGGAAAACAGAGATCAATTGAAGCCACATCTCAGTCAGTGAAGAAGGTACACAAAAATACATTCCAAAGCAAAAGGTACCCTCATCTACTTTAGAATCAAAATAAGTTTCAGTTTCAAAAGATCTTTCTGAAAAATATAAAATTGAAACTGCTTCCCTAGAAGATAAAGTAGATGTTGTTAATATAAGCTCAGCTGAAAGTTTTTCTCATTCCTCAATTGGTAAATCTAAAGTAGTAAATCTGAATTAAGCACTGTTTTAGTGAAAGAGGAAAAAAAAGAGTTGTTAAGTATCAATAAGGAAACAAAAGATTTTGTGATAACTGAAGGGGAGTTAGAGCAAGTATTAGCAATTGCACCTTTTCTTGATAGAGATTTCTTGACTGAAGAATATTTTAAGACCATTTTAAATTTCCTCCAAACTCATCTTGAATACCAGCCTTTCATCACTCCTTAGCAAGAATATTTTCCTTTATCTAGAAATCCAGTTGTAGGTTCATCTGCTTCTCATCCACTAGAAGAGAATGTTCCCAAAGGCCTCACATTCAACTTATCTGACTTCCTATCTCAACAAAATAAATTTGAATTAACCTCATCCCCTCAAGAGAAAACTTTTGAATCTGATTCTTTTGTAGAAGGTGAAGTCAACACATCCTTTGTTCATCTCTTTGAGAATCCACTATTTTCAGTCCCCAAGCCTGAATAATCAACTCAATATTTCCAATTTTCTGCTGTCCTAAATCAGATTTAGAATCCACAAATTGTAATTCCTATTTCCCAAATAGCTACACCATCCGTCCATCTATCAACTGTACATAATCAAAATATGGTTCAGCCCGCCCTTACAAGGATGCAACAGATAGTGGATGCAAGATATGCTCCACTTACTCTTCCTGAACCTTTGCATCCACTACCTCAAGGAAATTACTTGAAATATCTTCCAAAATACACCAGGGTGGGAGAAGGTGTTTCTGCTGAGGAACATTGAGTGGATTTCTATAGTTATGATGACAACCAGAATGTCGAACATGAAGATTTTTGGTTAATACTCTTTGTTCAGATCTTGGATTGTGAAGCTCGTAAATGGTTTAGAATTCTGCCTCCAAACTCAATAACATGAATTGATGAATTGAAAGAAATATTTGCGAAGCAATGGAGTGATAGGAAAGACTATGTGTACTACCTTACAGAATTTGGAACTCTGAAGAAGAAACTAGATGAGTCATGGCTTTACCAAGAGGTTTAATATGTTTTATCAGAAAATTCCCGAAGAAATTAAGCCTCCTAAGAGTACGGCTATGATAAATTTTTCAAATTCTCTAGATTCGGATTTTGCTTTATGATTAAGGGTTGAGAAAGCACATACATTGATGGATATGCAAGAGGCTGCAATTGGAGTGTAGTCTAATCTCATGGCTTCTAATAAGTTGAAAATGGAGGAAGAAAAGGCATTAAAAGATAAAGGAAGATGAAAGAAGAAAAACCTTCTTCTTCTAAGTCTCTTGTAGCATAAGAAAATATTGATCAAATGTCCAATTTGATCAAGGAACTTGCCTCTAAGATGACAAAATTAGAGCTTGAAAACAAAACAGTTACTAGAGCCAATCAAATTGAGGAAAATAGAAATCAGGCTCCCTCCACGAGGCCTTTTCAACCTCAACAAATCCTACAATGCCCAAGGAGGAATGTTGATGATCAAAATGTTCAGCCTCCTTTGAATAATTTTGCTAAAGAAGAGACGCAAGAACACGAGGAAGAAAATGAAGAAATAAACCTTGTAGGAGAAACCTCACAGTAAAATTGTTTGACTTTGCAAGAATATGAAGACCAGTCAATGATTTATTTGTTTTTAGATGATCATAATGTTCAAAATTATGCACAAAATGATAAAAAACAACAAGAATATCAAAACATAAATTATCCTTTGAGGTCTAAAGGCCCTGTTCAACAACCTCAACAAAAATCAGGTTCATAGAAATAAGCTACCAAATAGAAGGCCAAAGTCAATGAGGTTCATCCACTCCAAAATTTAGCCCCAATTGTCAAAATCACTGCAGAAAATAAGGAATTAGTTCCAATTTATTTCAACTTCAAATCTGAATTGAATAAAATCAAAATTCTGGTCCCACTTCTAGAATTGTTGAAAAATCCAACATATAAAGAGTCTTTTAAAAGTCTACTACAACCACCTCTCGCTCCTGATTCAGTCAACCTTAAGGATGAACATCCCACTATTTATCTAGGTTGTCATGTCCAAGATCAAAATGATGAAAAATCACCACCTTTCTACCTGTCACTCAATATACATGACAAATTGATGCATAATTGTATGTTAGATTATGGGGCTTCTCACAATCTGATGCTAAAGAAAGTGATGGATGATTTGGGATTAGAGATCACCAAGAAATACCATGACCTCTACACCTTTGATTCCAAAAAATTCAAGTGTCTTAGAGCAATTAAGGACTTGGTTGTTTCTCTTACCCAACTACCTATGAAAATCTTAGTGATGGACATTGTAGTTTTGGACATTCCTTCTAGATTTGGGATGCTACTTTCCAGATCTTGGTCTAAAAAATTGGGAGGTACCCTTCATATGGACATGTCATATGCCACCATCCTAGTGTTTGGAGGGGAATTCAGAAGGTTGTATAGGGAAAACCAAATGGCCTACATCATTAATGATCAGCATAATCCTTCAAACCATCCCATATATGATGAAAAAAATGAATTGGGGTCATCAATACTACACCTTGCTGCTGATAATAACAATTTCCAACTGGAAATAAGTGAAAAACAACACTTTCAAGGTAAAAATGAGCAACATTTAGAGGGAGGACAGATATGGAAATTGTACTTTGATGGTGCCTAATCAAGAGAAGGATCAGGAGCTGATGTAGTCCTCTTTTCTCCTACTCAGCAAAGGGTAACTATATCATATAAACTACAATTTGATACCACTAACAACACTGCTGAATATGAGGTGCTTGTGCTGGGAATGAAGGCAGAAAAATATTTGGGAGCAGAGCAACTAATTGATTTTGGTGATTCAGAGTTGGTGATAAAGTAGGCAAGAAACAACTACTAAGTGAAAAATTCCAAGTTGAAAAATTATAGGAATGAAGTTTGGGACTTGATTGAGCATTATTTTTCAGCATTTAATATAAATTTTGTCACTAGAGAGGAAAATCAAATGGTTGATTCACTAGCTATTACTACTAGTAATTTCAAAGTTCCTCTAGACGTCAAGGAAACCTATGATGTTCAAATAAAAAACAAACCTTCAATTATTGACAACATCAAATACTGGCAAGTATTTGAAGATGACAAGGAAATTATGAAATTTTTAGAGTGCGTTGAAGAGTTTGTAAACATACAAGTTGATGATGAGCAGGACATTGTTGAAAAGCAAAATAGTAGGCCTTTTAAGAAAACCATGGCTGGGAAGAACATTATAGATATGAAAACTAACTATATTCCTAAGGGCTTAGTTCCTTTATAAAGCTTGTTCGATAATAATGATGTTTTTCTCTAGCCTGAAAGTAAAGTTGATGGAGAGAGTACAATAGAATGTAACGTTGGCACAAAGGTTCAGCCAAAATTAGTCAAAGTGTCCAAATTCCTTTTTCTAGAAATTAGAATAAAATATATCAAGTTGCTGAAAGAATTTGCTGATGTTTTTGCATGGTATTATAGTGAGCTAAAAAATTATGATAGAAGCATAATGGAGCACAAGATTCCTTTGAAAATAGATGCAAAGCATGTAGCACAAAAAAAAAAGAAATATCAATCCCATGATGCTCCCAATCATTGAGAAAGAAATTATAAAATTATGGGAAGCAAAAATAATTTTTCCTTTGAGATTTTCTAACTGGGTAGCCAATATAGTCTCGGTTCAGAAAAATAATGGAGAGATAAGAATTTGTGTCGATTTTCGCAACCTGAATCAGTGTTCATTAAAAGATAACTATCCACTGCCCAAGATGGATTATATTTTGTAGAAGGTTATAGGATCCAAAAGATTGTCAATGATTGATGGATTTTCAGGCTATAATCATATTTTAGTAGACAGGAATGACAGAGAAAAGATAACATTTACCACACCCTGGGGTACATTCGTGTACAACAAAATTCCATTTGGATTGATGAATGCAGGTGCAAATTTTAGCAGGAAATGGATATTTCCTTTGTAGGAGAAAAAGAAATATTTTTACTCATCTATTTGGATGACATCACAGTCTATTCGAAATCTGATGAAGACCACTTGAAACATTTGAAACAATTTTTTGACAAATTCAGAAAGTTTGGTTTGTCCTTAAACCCAAAAAAGTCATCCTTTGTTGTCCAAGAAGGGAAATTATTGGGACATATTGCAACAGAAAGTGACATCTGTATTGATCAGGGAAGAGTAGAAGCTATTCAAAAGATTTGTTTGCCAAGGAATAAAAAATAATTACAGTCAATTTTAGGGAGAATAAATTTACTAGGGCGTTTTGTTCCTAACTTTGCAGAGCTGATTAAACACATAAATGTCTTGCTGAAAAAAGATGCAGAATTTAAATGGTGAGATGAAGAAAAGACTTCATTTTGAGCAATCAAGTCTGCCTTAAATGAAGCTCCAGTTTTGATTAGTCCTGATTTTGAAAAAGTTTTTCTGATTTTTTCGGATGCTTTAGAAGAAACAATTGCAACTTTCTTGTTACAGAAGAACAAAGAAGGTATAAAGCAGGCTATTTCATTTTTCATTCATGCTTTAAGGGATGTTGAATAAAAGTACAACTTGACTGGAAAACGAGCATTTGTACTAGTTAAGGCTTTGAAGTCTTTTCGAGTTTATGTGTTACATTCAAAAATAGTTGCTTTTGTGCCAAATATCACTGTTAAAGATGTTTTTCTACAACTAGATATAGATGGCAGAAGGGGACCAAAATTCTGGAATTTGATATTGAGATCAGACCAAATAAATTGATAAAAGGTCAAGGCTTGGCTCGCTTGATGGTTGAACCTAACTGCAAGGCTTTAAATCTGAATGTAGAGGCAAATGAAGGAGAAGATGGAGAAGAAATTTCTAATTATCGTGAAATATTTCATTGAGATTGGTACAAGGATATAGTATACTTTTTGTTAAATTTCAACTGTCCCCCCTGAAATGGCAAAGTCAAAGAGGAGAGCTCTCAAATTGAGAGATATTAAGTATTGCATTTTAGAAGACCATTTTATTGGAAGGACACTGTTGGAGTCTTATTAATATGTGTAGGTGCTGAATCCCAAAAGATTACGACAGAGGTACATGTAGGAGTGTGTGGAGGGAATTTGTATTGGAAAGCCACTGCAAACAAAATATTAAGAGCTGGATATTATTGGCCAACTCTTTTCTCTGATGTTTTTTCCAAAGTCAGGAGTTGTGTTGAATGTCAAAAATTTCCTGGTAAATAGAAATTGCTACCATTACCTCTTATTCCTATTTCGCAGATGTTCCTTTCCAATAGTGGGGGTTAGAATTCATCAGTGAAATTCATCCACCTTCATCTGGAAAACATAGATGGACTCTCACAACTACATACTATTTTACTAAATGGATTGAAGCTGTACCAACCAGGAATACTGCTGATACAGTGATTATAAAATTTCTGTTGGAAAACATTATGTCAAGATTTGGTTGTCCACAAAAGTTAGTAACTGATAATGCAATGGAATTTAAGTCTACTAAGATGTACAACTTTTGTCAGCAATATGGAATTGAATTGACTCATTCCATGCCTTATTACCCTCAAGTAATGGATTAGCTAATTCATTCAATAAAATTTTGGTGAGTATCATTAAGAAAATGTTGCCTGAAAATAAGAGAAATTGGGACACTCAGCTAGTACATTCTCTTTGGGCAGATAAGGTAAGTGGTAAAAAATCAATTGGAATGTCTCCATTTTAGCTTGTATATGGTATTGATTCTATAATGCCTTTGCAATTATCTCTTCCTATGATGAAGTTCCTGCAAGATGAAGTTGATGATGAAAATCCAATCCAAAGGAGAATGTTGTAGTTGATAGAGGCACACCAAATTAGAGAATTATTGATGGATAAAACACAAAAGTATCAGACTAAAGTCAAATCTATTTTTGACAAAAGAGACAATAAACCGTTGTTCTAGGAGAATGGTTTGATGCTGTGCTTGGATTCCAGAAGAGAAGACCATGGAAAGCATGGTAGGTTTGAAAATTTGAGGTTTTGACCATTTATAATTTTTTTTTCTGAATAAGACTAAGTTCTATTACTGTAAGAAAATATGGTACATACAGAGGTGAGCCTTTTTAGGCAGGACGAGTTTCAGCAAAATATCAAAATAGGCGCTGCCCGCAGGGGGAAACCAGCGTGATATGAGTTTAATTGCTGCCTCAAAGGAGGAAACCAGCATTACACAAAAACCCTGAAAACTGTAGCATTTTGGACCATCATTAAACTTAGACCGAGGACGATAACAGTGGTTAAACAGGCCCGCAGGCCAGAAATTCTGAAGACTCCACCCGGACAAGAACTCTGGCCTGAAAGAAACAAAAAAACTGAAAATTCTAAATACCATAATCGTCGGAGGGGGATTCTTCTTCGATTCGGCATCCAAATTCATAATCATCATCATCCTGAGCGGGATTCGCTGATGCATCTCCTTCATTCTGCTTCATGGGAATTCCTGGGAGTCTGGTGCTGCCTCCGCCATGCGTGCCTCCCTCAGCGTCGCATGAGCAGTTCTGCGCAGCTGTGCAGTAAGCCTGGTCAGACCCAGGTGGGCGGAGATGAGCACCCGGAGACAGGGAAGTTGAACCGAATTGAGGGAGCTCCTTGAACTTCACCGTGATTGTAGCGACCACCATGGGCTGAGAAGTGAGGCAGGGGAAGTGAAACAAAGCCATGGCTGGATTAACAAGGTGGGCAGACTCAGCATTGCGTGGTTCAGTGGGTGGTAGAGGGAGAGAGGCATCGTGCGGAGGAGAGGGAGGGCGATGGAGCGGCAAGGCTCGGCGCCTGTTCGAGGCTCAAGGAGAAGCACGATGAGGAGAGACAGAAGCCGGAGAGCTCGAACTGGAGGGGGAACGACGCCTGGAGGCAGGCCTGTCTCGGGTGCTGCCTCTGCGACATCTGAGCCTGTGCCTAAGCCGAGGCATGTTCTTGCGAGGAGACTGCAACTGGGGCGGGGAGGAAAACATCGGAGGCTGCAGAGACGGGCCAGGCGAGAAGTTCTGAGGCGGACCTGCAAGAAGGCAAGGGCACAAAGTACTTTGAGAAAAATGAGAGCCAGGAGTGAATTCCACACAGCAGTGGATGCTACACCTCCGACCCAAGGCAGTTCGAGAGCTGGCAGTCGTGGCCTCCAGAGGACATCCAGAGCCGAGAGGAGCAATGGAATTATACATTGTGACAGTCCAGATGAAAGGAAAAATGTAGCAGCGAAACATCGAGAAGGCGATTATGCATCTGCAGGTGGAGGACATCGTTGAGTAATGGGAGAAACCTCGGCTTCCCCACCGGCTTGAATGCTGAGTAGTGTGATATGCCATGGAGTAAATACAACCGGGGCGAAATGAATGCGGGTGGCCGGCGACCATATGGCTTTGCCACGCGCCGACTAGACCACCTCGATTCCCCATATCAACAGAATTCACCCGCATCCGGGTTTGGACCATTTAGAATTGCTGAAGTTTTGGAAAACAATAATTTTCTGCTCAAACATCTAGATGATGATCAACTGACTGGAGGCCCAATCAATGGTCCTTTTCTTAAAAAGTTATTTGTTTAGTAATTTAGTTGAGTCATTCCATTATAAATATCCGGTGTGATGTGTCAATAATACTTCATGCCCAATGGTACTTGTGTCTGTATATATGGTCAGTCTTGAGTACAATTAGTCAATGGTCAATCCTAGTCATAATTTCCAAGAAGTCTTCTGAGTTTAAAGAGTTTTTAAAGCACTGATTCTACAGCCCTTGAAGCCTCACAGGGAGGACTTCATCCCCAATAGGAGCCACTAGTAACACTGTAATTTTTCAAATATTTTTAAAGTATGGTCATCATTCTCCAAGGAATCAATATGCCTTTTCAGTTCGGTTGTAAGAAGAAAGTATCACTGTCAAAGTGTAGTGGTGAGAAAATTTCATTTCTACCTTCATTCATTTCATTTTCCCTCCTTTACCTTTCATTTTTCCAAAAACCCAAAGTCCAGCGTTTCATTTCTTTCAAAAACCATTTTAACTATTAAAATCCATTTTTTATAGTTAAAAAGCAACTTTGCCCACACACTAACAACTATATCATATTTCCTTTTAAACTTACCATATATTTATTTTATCACAGCGCTACCCGCACCACAACAAACCTTAATAATATCATATATCATATGATATAACTTACCGCACTTAATAACATTGTGGACCCCTTACCCTTTCATCACAATCGGCTTATTGTAGTTTTAACTTTCATTCACGTTGCAATTGCCATCTCCTAAAAAACTCTCGATTTGCCAATTGCGATGTAAATGGGACCCACCTTCCATTTTGATCGCACATCGCACTTCGTGAATCTTAACCTTTAACTCCCTTTCCTCATAACAAAACTCTTGATTCATGATTTGCAATATTTTCTAGGCCCCACCTTCCCTGCCACATCACCCTCCACTTATCGCACATTGCCCTTCACAAGTTTTAACACTTACCTCCAATTTCTCATAAAAAAAATCCCGATTTGCGATTTGCGAGCAGCCCCACCTCCTTGCATCGTCATCACTCCCATCTCAAATCATGTTCTCTCCCACTTGTGTCTTATGTTTAAACCTTCTGACCCCGATTTGCGATTGCGATATATTTATAGGGTTTTTCTCCTCCCACTCATCATTTATTTAATAATCTATCTCACTAATAAATGAAACTCCACTATCTCTTTTAATCTACCTCCATCCCTATCACGAAAAAAAAGAAACCAAAGGAAAGGAACAACGACAGAGTTTCTCTAAAACAGATTTCTACCATTACTCTCAGCACCAACACGTTTCCGCGAGGCACCAGGCAGCATTCAAGGAACAACCACACGTCACTTTCACTGTTGTTTACACTTTTTGTGGAGTTGGTTGCACCAGAACAGAAGAGGAGTCTTACTATAGAGTTCCACATCATACAATCACTTCGAATTGTTAACCTTGATGATGTTTATTTTGATTATGGTATAGCAATTTGTATTAAAGTTTTTGGATAAGCCTCATATTTTGCACGAAATGGTAATAACTTTCAGGAACATATTTACTCCTTTTGTGGGGATGACAATTTTATATTTTTGTATATATGTGACAAACTGATATGAAGTAAGGGTTCATGATTTTAGAATCTTGACTCATATGATCAGTACTCTTTTTAGTGAATTAAATCGACAAAAACTTCTGAGGAATTAATACAAATCTAGTTTGTGTATTGTCAATTTCACTTGTGTTTCCATATCTTATTATCTTCAGTTGCAGTTTGCAATTCCTCATGTTATTATGAGTTTTTATCAGTCTCTTGACATGTTCATGTGTTTTATCAATTTTTGTTAGTCTCACATAGTGATATATATATATATATATATATATATATATATATATATATATATATATAACAGTGGAAAGAGCATCATTCATGACAGTTATCTTTTATAATATTTTAGTGAGAATATTGTAAGACTAGAAATAGCTTTCTCTTGATGAAATATTGTTAAACTGTTACTTGTGTTAATTTATACCAAATTCAATATATTTTTTCTTTGCAGACCTAGTGCTTCTTCTCTCATTTTACATTTTCTTCTCCTCATGGGCTACAAAATCACTCTTTGCTACCACATCATGATCCAATACCATCATTAGTAGAACTATGTATTTGACTGAAATATATTTTCAGTGAATAAGAGTTTAAACCACCTATCAATCTCATAAAACAAATCATTAAATTTCCTTAGAGTTTAGGATATGTTTGGTCAGGCACTTGATGCAGTCCAAGCGCTGATTCTAGCGCCAAAAATAGGGACGACATTTGACACCCAATCAGTTAAAGGAACGGAATATATGAAACTAGCACAAAGAAGTTTTTCAACCTCAATTTTGATTAAGAAAAATTTATTGGGATGGACTGGACAAAGACATTTCCAGACTAGTCTAGCATCACAGTACATTTTAATCTCGTGCACTACTATATTTGGGTCAATACATGACGTTTATTCATAGGTCCAGGAAAATACATCTCGAAACTCCTAAAACAGGGAATTGTAGGTCTTAATCTAATTAGGAGAACAAGATGCACCGATGTGTATATTTTCGACAATACCTGGTTTAATAGAGATGTCAACATGTATCGTCTCTTTGATATTTAAGAGGTTATTTTTGGAATCAACTTCATGAATAAAGACGAAACTCGTAAAATATTCGACAATATTGGGTAGATACAAGCCACCAAGATTATCCTCTATGGAATCTGGCAAGGAGAAACGATGGCGATGATCGTCCCATGGCACATCGTCTGGTACCATGATCTCTATGATGCTCTCATCGATAGGGAATATGTGAGAGAATATATTAGAAGATGTTCCATAATTTAGTGATCGATAAACATAATTAATCAATGAAAACATATCATAACAATCCACACAAGTCGAATACATGGCCTCATAATCAAGTTCAATGGGCCTAAGCAGAATTTTCTCGCCAAAACATTTGATGTTAGTTTCTTCTTACACTATCCATGGATTTTCTAAGAGAGTAGACGACAATATCATGTTGATATAAGCAACCGAAGGTGAGTTTTTGGGAAAGGATGGAGGAGGGATTGGAAAGGGTATGATAAGCGAGAAATCGTTAAGCAAGCCAAACCGACATGCTGATAAGAGTGTAGAGAATCCCCTACAAGAGGGACACTTCATGTAACATGAGAATCGGAGGCGAAGAAGTCAAGTTGGTCGATGCAAATAATTCCGCCCTTATGAGGGAAGGAAATCATCTAGAAATAAGTCAAAATGACGAAGTCCATAGCGTAAACCCACATGTGGCCCAATAGAAGGTTATAATCAAGATTTCCGTCAGTTACTTCAACTTCTATGGATATAGTTTTTCACCCTAATTATACTTGTAAGGAATTCAAAATACCACGTGGTTTATATGTTCGTCCATAAAAATTTTTCAATGTGTTGGATAACTGACTTAGTTGAGGAGAACCAATCGCATTCTAGAAAGACAAAGACATGATACATGTGGAGGCTCCTTTGTCCACAATAGAGTGATGAACATTTTTATCGCGGACGACAACCTAGATCATAAAGGCCAATTGAGCTGGGAGTTGAGGGGAATAGCTATCATGATTGAAAATGACTAGGTTGGAATCTAAAGGATCAACACATCTGATATAAGAAAGCAAAGCCTTCTTCTAAACATGATAGTTTTGTAACACCTCGAGAGTTATCATAGATAATGGATACTGAACCAAGTCTTCAACTACGTTATAATTTTGAGCATCTCTCACACAAGGGTTAAAAGTAGGCTTATGAATAACACCCTTCAGAGGCTTAATATTTAATTCTGTAGGAATTGAAGGTGGAGTGGGATCCGATGAGGATCGTGTCAAGCTGGAAGTTTGATCAGTAGCCTGAATGTTCAAAGGGTTCACATTACCATAGTCTTTGTTCTGGGTATCCACCATAATATCATATTTAGGCTTAGCAGATGAAATCATTAAAATTGTGTCAAAGGAAGCAGGGTTATAGACAACCATGTGAGTCTCCTGATTAGGAAATAGGTCGGTCAATGCAGAAGGGGATTTGGAAGATTTCAAGAACTGGTTCACTTCCGTGTGTTGGGGGAAGTCACGAGTAAATTTCTCCTCATTGCAGATCAAACATGGATAACGAGTCTTTCGTTTCTCATCAAAGGACTGATTTGTGTGTTTATCCTACGGTGAAGAGTATTTATTCTTTTTTTCCTTTAGTTTTCTTCTTAATTCTTAGTTTTTGTTGATATTTTCTATTATCAGAGTGAATGGCATTGATCTCAGAAGTAGAAGTTGCAGGAGGATATGATGAAGGGTTTTTGGTAGATGCGGTGAGATAAGTACCAGATGGTTTACTCACCGATTGCGAACTGGAAAAATCTATCATGCCATCAACAACATGAGATTACTTACCATGGAGTTGAGGAATATTGTTCAAAGGACTCAAAGTGTTTGGTGTTTTATTGTAAAGTGTGCCCAATTCGGTATAAACAAGGTCCAAATAATATGCACGGGGAATCACTTTCTCTTCGGTCATAACTCCACCTCTAGCTACATCTTATGTTATAGGAGCTAATAGGTATTTAATAAAACATTCCGCTACCAACTGATAGAGAACATACGTTTTAACAAACTGGTGATGACACTGCCAGTCATGAGTGTGAGTGGAATCTGATTGTTTAAAGTTGGTCAAAAGTTTCATTCCAATTTTGTATCTAATGGGAAACTAGAAATGGGTAAGAAAGGTGGTATCCAAGGAACTAAAATCATGAAATGAAGCTCTAGTTAATAAATATACCATTTATTTTTGGTAACTGTAAGTGTACGTTGTAAAATACATAATAGAATCGAATCATCATTGAAGGAGTTTGAAGAACACCATAGATAAATTAATTACATGGGTAGACGAGTCTTCTCTAGGATTCCCATTGAATTTGGGAATTTTAGAGGGAAATTTAGTAGGAATAATCGGCCATCAAGGAGAATGAGCAATGGGGTCATTGGTGAGTCAAGTCAAGTTTGGAAGTTCAAGAGTAGAGACAAATGACAAATCGATGTTAAAATTTGTGGGAGGATAACCTGGCTAAGATGGGATAGATTGAGAAACATGTACTTGTGTTCCATAATAAGGGGGATTTTGATAAAGAGGAACTTGAGTACCAGCATAAGAAGGAGTATCATAACCAATATATGCATATCCTTGTTTTCCCGTTCCAAGATAACCTTGTAAATTTAGGAATGGATGGGTTTGGATTTGATGACCTAAATAAGGCGTTTGAGGAATACCTTGAAAGGGTTGATATTTTTTCCTTGTTGGATTGTGCATCATACCCACATAAGGTGAATTTAGTGGGGGTTTTTCCATACCATATGAAGCTTGTCCTACATGAATTTGAGGGATACCTTGTCCAAGATGTTGAGACTTATATCTTACCTTGCAAAATTTGAGTAAGTTGGATTTGGGAAGTACCATACACCATAGGGATAGATTGAGCATCTTATGTATGTTGGATTACATTAATTTGAGCTTGTAAAGGCACATATTTAGGAATGGGAATATGGGATGCATATGGTATAGGTTGAGAATGTACAGATCTACCCACAACCCGACCAAATGAGATGGGAAAGGTAGATTTTCAAACATTATCAGTCATACCAGGATAAGGTGGATTCGATAAAGGATGAGCACTAACTTGAGGTGTACCCATGGCAGGTTTCCCCCCTGCCAAATGAGGAGGGGATGATAGAGGCAACTCCCCGCCAGATGGAGGGTACCCAACATAAGGATAATTGGAATGTTGAGGGTGTCCACTAATGTACGGACTAGCCTGCTGTCCAAATATAGGTGTAGGTGGAGGATAAGGTACAGATTGTATGGATAATTTCCATACGTAATTCCAGAAAAATATGTCATGGGAGAATTCCAAGGACTAGATGCCACACCAGAGAAGGTACCAGATAATGATTAATAACCATGTGGGACGGACGGACCACCATAGATATGATTCTCTGGTGATGTATCAAACATGGATGTGGAATAAACATTGGATGTCCTAGCCATGGTGGAAATGGACTAGGAAACCATACCAAATTCAGTCATGTCCAATTATCACAATTATCGCGAGAAACTCATGGATGAACTGAAAGGAAGATAATCGACTAAAGGAGATTCAAATGGAGTCTGAAGAAAATGGAAAGGAAGATATTGATAAAGGTTTAACCCTCTCAAATGAACAAGAGAGGAAGGACAAGGTTCTTCATGTGGGATCTCTTCAATACTCACAATACCGTATGGAAGATGTTCGCCGTTGGGTCCAAGATATATGGTTTGCGGTTATGTCTGAGACAAAGGAAGAGAAGAGGGAGTAGCAGGTGCGTTATGCGGAATTGTGATCTACGGATAAGCCAAATTCCCTAAGTGTGACGCTAGTCACTTAGAAAAATAGAGGAAAGAAATACTATCACTTTCTCTAAAATAAGTAGATATACATAATGGTGAAAGAACCTACTTGTGATTCAAGCGCTTCTCCTTCTCCTTCTATCATTGTTGTCGTCGCTCTCAATCCAACTCAAATCGCCAGATCGATTCCTGCAAACACAAACATAGAACAACAAACAACATGAAATATACAGATATCTAATTATCTTACTCAATCAAATCGATTATATATGAAATAAATATATCATTCAAGAATCCATTTCACAATAAATAGAGACATATATAGGGAAAATGAACAACAATCTTTATTAAAGAGTAGAAGGGGAAGGTTACAACCAATGATAGATTTGTTGCCACCAGCTCCAGCTTCATCCCAGCCTCATCACATCCAACATCATACCAGTAGGATATCAGTACTTTCACTCTCTCAAATGAGAATCTAACAACATTTCTTTACTAAATTTCTTCCTTTCCTAGCACTAGAATGAGTGCTCAATTTATAGGGAAATCGATGGTAGTTTCTCAATGAATGACTTTATAATAATAGTCAAGACATGTTCCCAAGTTCAGAGGTGTTATATGGACACTTGGATTTGAAGTTTGAAACATATTGACTCTTATAGAAGGCACTGGCCATGTGGAGGTTCCCGGAACAATGAGAATTTCGCTCCCAGGTGTCCAACACACCCTTGAATGTCGGGAAGTGCATTGCAGTGCACCCTTGAATGGAGGATCTTGCATTTCAATGCACTTAGTCCCTTTTGGGGCTGCGTTGGTGAGTCAATAAGTGATATAACATATACTTCAAACCTTGGAAATATCACAATAGAAGCCATGAATGAATTGTTCTTCTCTTAGGGCATATAGCAACTAAAATATAAGGGGATGATAGACCCTATTCATTGGTCCTGGGGATGATTTCCAGTTTGACCATGTCATGCAGGATGATGCCAAAATTGAACTATAACAACTTCCCCCTAAAGCATGAAGTCAAAATAATAATAATAGTATTTGTATGAGATGATTTACGATGCGATGAGCTGGAACTGAAGTGGAGCGATGACCTACCTCAATCTTACAATACATTACATCATGATATTTTCATATTGATCATGAATTGTTGAGGGAGGCATTCCCATGCTCAACACATAAACTATATAATAACATGTACATAGTTCAGAAATTCATCTACATTGGAATGTTTCCCAATATCGACATGCCTACAGGTATAGGCCCATGTTTGGATGACGATCTGTAGGTAAATTCATCGTACAAATGTGTACAAAAATCCTGAAATCATAGCCCTGATGCATGAAACTAGATCTGGGGTCTTCTTATCTCGTTCACTCGATTGTTAGAGTAAAAGTCTAGCCATGCGAATATATGATTTGTAGTCGAACATGGTAAGACATCATTTGATTACAAGCTAATGATGTGAGCTGTTAACAAACGCGAGGGGACCACCATTGATGTTAATGGCTCTCAAGGTACTGCAGTACAGTTTGTAAGGCGTGAATAGATGATTTGATATCAAACACCAAACAAAATATTTCGGTCGAAGGTCCAGAAGCGAGGATCTTGTCGATGTTGTAACAAGCCTCATGGTACTAGAAGATGATGTTTCTAAGTAAACTTCCTAGATGATGAGTTGATGTTGGCAGGAAGCCACTTTATTGCGAACCGAGAGTTACTGATTTTGGAGACAAAATGTGACTTGATATAGCAATGTTCAGGGATGACTGTCATGAAAATGAAGGTTTATGAGTATATCAGAAGGGTGAGTATTCACTGGATGACTTCTCTTGAACATATTGGCGACACTAAGATGATTTGGCAGCATTGACCCAAAATCTATGTGAAGGTATGATGAACCATAGGTATGAATGAACCATAAAGAAGATTACCCAACCCAAAAGTCACAACGATGGAGTGAAAGTGTCATGTTCAAGAGAAACCTTCTCCCATAAAAGTGTTCTGTTCGCTTTACCAAATTTTCCCCGGTCATTTTCGACCACTACCTCTTTATTTTTTAACAAGCTTGAGGAGGATAACATATGCTTGATCTATAATTCAACCCTTCATGTGAATGCATCGATATTTAATAATTTAACGAGTCTAATGATAAATGAAACTTGATTCTTTCCATGATCGACAATCCTGTTGCTATTTTATGTTTTAACGAGCCTAATGACAGTGACAGCCCGATCCTTTTTCATATTTAGAGAGTTCTAAAAATAGGACAAAAAAAACTCCATGATTCCTTTTTCGTAAATTTGTTGCTCAGATCCAAAAAAGTGTAAAATAATATTTGAGAGAACCTCCTAGCCATGTTCGACTAAGGTTTTCCTTTTTCGTAAATAATCTATTTTAGTTCGGAAAAGGGTTAAACCTATACTAAGTAGATTCGTTTCATTTACTTTTATGAGCTCGAAAAGACAAGTGCTTAGCAATATTTTCACACTATCGGAGTCTAAAAAGAGCTAAAAGAATACTCCAGGGGTTCCTTTTTCGTCATTATCGAAGCTTGAAAAGAGATAAAAGTGTGCTTCAAGTCCCTTTTCATTTTTATCAAATCTCAAAAAATAAGGATAAAAGTATGCTTTGTGGTCAAATCATTCTTGAATAAGTGTGCACAACTAATCTACTATATCAGTTGTAAAACTTGTTCAGAACAACATCAAAATGGATTAAAAATACCTATTTCATAGAAAAAATGAATAAAAACCATAGTCATAACAATAAATATGATTTGCAAATAATCAAATGACTAATTAAAATAGTTTCACCATTCACTTTTACCATTTTGATTTTTGAGCTCTGAACCAGTTTTTTCTCCTGAACTTCAGTAGTTGATTACGAAAAATTCTGAGGATGATTTTCCTCATCGTTTGATCCAGGTTAGAGCTATGAACCTTCTCTTTCCTTCAACAACATTTATGTTTCATTTTATTGCAATTTTTTAGGGTTTTTGACCCCTTAGGGTAAATTTATTTTTCACATAGGGAAACACACCCTTGAATGTCGAAAGGTGCATTACAGTGCACTGGAATTGAAGGCCAGGTGCACTTGCAATGCACTGTCCCTTGACCTGGGGTGTGTTGGGTGCAATTCCCACTTTTGTTTCTTGCAGTGTGCCCAAATTTTGCCTTTTTTTTGCATGAAATGGATCCTTATGATTCTTATGATTGTGTTTCAAGTATTCATCAGACCAAAATGACGATCACATAGAGGGAAAGAGAACATGAAGAAGAAAACATGATTTCCCTAAATGATCTGGGCACTATAAGAACCCTCAAGGATTGTGGTTGCTAAATTACTTCATACTACGAGGTATGAGGCAACAAATCAAACTATTGGAGTTCCTTGTTCGTTCATGGGATCCAGCGATAGAGGCATTTCGACAAAGTGGTCCCAGTATTAGTGGAGGATATTTATTTTCTCACAAGATTATTGAGGAGAGGTCTGCCCATTTCTCTTTCAAGGTTTGCTCTCGAAGGAGAGACAATGAGAGATTGCATATTGCATTATTGCAATCCAGGGACTGAATCTAGTAAGGATGGGAAAATAAACATCCACGATGTTCGTGATTTTCCATTGAGGACCATCCTATTCACTATCACAAAGCTTGCTGGTTCCGCTACACTATACGTAGCAAAAATATATTACATGTAGTATGCACTGAAGTGCTTGGAACCAAAATTTTTCAACTGCGCGAAAGTTGTAATCTCTCATATGAAAGAACATATGAGCAAGGAAAAGGAAGGAAGGAAGAAAAATTTCAACTATGGTTCAATCCTGATTTATTTTCCCTTAGAGCGGATTCCATTGATGCACCCCCAACACGTGACACTGGGTATATCTGGTCCTAAAGATCCAAGGATGCAGAGATGGGTAGAACCGATGGCTAGACATGCCAGTCAATCGAACATCGTGTTCTCGACTGCATTCTTCGCTTGGTTCAGGAGAAATATGGTCGTCGTTGATGATTATGCATATGCAGGCGTCCACTTCCGAGGAGATCCAAATTTGGATTTACCAGACAGTGCTCAATGGGGTGAAATTGGTAAGAATGTTTTCACCATGTTTTTTTTATTTTTCTAAGGTTTATACATGTTTTTGTATTTTGATTTTTCCTAAGACTAAACTAAAGTTTTAATGTAATGCATATGTAGGTCGAGTTCGACCAGTGGGATAGCCAGAGCAGGGAGCAGGCGAGCCAGGAGAGAAGGCTGGCATGAGAGAAATCCTTCAAGATTTGGATATGGATGAGACTCTTGCTGAGCTACAACAGCACTTACAGTGGTTGAATCTCGGGATTCCAGATTGTCGGATCGAAGAGTTACCCATGAGATTGCAGTGCCATACTATTGGTGTTCCTAACTATTGGATGCAGCTATTACGTAGGATAGCTAGATCAACAACATGTTATCATGAGCATCACTAGTTTACTTTTGACATTTTGCATACATTTTGAGGTAAGATGACCAATGTGTCTTGGGCACAAATTTTCTAAAAACCTATAGGTTCTATGCTTATTTGTTTTCAGTGTTTTCCTATGCTTATTTTGCAATCCTAATCAATTATGTGATGTGAATTGAAAATATGTCTTTACATGTGTTGCAAATGTCTTTTTATAACATAATTTTCTAAGGAATCATTTAATGTGTTCAAGCTTCTAGAAATGTGTTGATATTCAACGAAATCAAAATGTATTTCCAAAAGTAGAAATCTTAGTAACATACGATGCAATGCTGGATTTCTGACTGTATAAACACTAGTAAGTTGCAGTACCACAAGTTGTGAGTCTAACCTAACAATGATCCAGTTAATACCAAATGAAATGGAATTAGAGAGAAGTTTGATCAACGTGTTATACACAATTTTTTTTTTGTAGATCGACCGATACAAATCCCTTGAAAACTCCCTAACTCATTGCTCGGAGCGAAAATGGCCCACGCTACAGAGGATAGATTTTGTGTACTACAACTAGCACCATCAACATACCCAACGAATGGTTCCAAAGATTCATACATCTACGATGAAATGTAAAGTGGATTACTAACTTCAAGAAAACTCTAGAAAAACAAACTAAGACAGTAAATGCAAATCAAAAACATATATACAATATAATACAATAGTTTACTCTGCTCATGTTTAAGCATAGTAACATTTCAGATACAACCCATTTTGGGGCTACTCCAATAGAATGCCATCATAATATACCAACTCGTAGGCACCCTTAGCAAGAACGCTTTTGACAGTATAGGGGCCATGCCATAACGGCTCAAATTTTCCTGTACCTATTACATCAATTTCCTAATCATAAAGAAGGACCAGGTCACCTTCTGAGCAGATGCGAGGCTAGACATGTTTGTCGTTTTGCGCCTTTATACGTCTCTTATGCATTTCTTTGGTCGATGCGGCTTCACGACACGTTTCATCAAGATGGATGCAGTTAAAAATACGTGCTTCTTCAGAAGAGGTGTCAGGTAACAAGTCAATTGCGAGTTTTAATGACGATATTTCACATTGGAAAGGCAAGATAGCTTCGAGACCATACACCAATTGAAAGGGAGTAAATCTGGTTGTGTTTCTCACCGAGGTTCGGTATGCCCACAAAGCCGAGTATAGGATCAAATGCCAATTTCGCTTATGAACTCCTATCATTCATTGAAGAATTCGTTTAAGAATATTGTTAAAAGCCTCAACTAGTCCATTTCATTGTGGATAATAAGGAGTCAAACTATCATACAACAGTCCTAATTTGTCAGTCAACTCATTCATCATGTGATTGCGAAAATTATTACCATGATCTGTGACTATAGCCAGTGGAGCACCAAACCATGAGATGACATGATTAAAAAAGAATAATGCAGTTGTTTCATCTATGTTGTTGAATGTAGGCATCGCTTTGGCCCATTTGGTAAAGTAGTCTAATATGACAATAATATAACCATGGCCCCTAGATGAACGAGGATCGCAGGTCATGAAGTCAATGCCCCATTTTGAAAATGGTCCCACAATGATAACAGGATGAATCTGGACTGGTGGTTTGCAGAATTTACAATCAAATATCTGGCATGCACGAGAACTTATGACTGTAAGGATGAAGTCGCGAAATATGGTAGGCCAAAAGTAACTGGCATAGAGTATCTTCTGCGTGGTAGTGTATCTAGACAAGTTTCCACCACAAGCCCTTGCATGACAATCATTTAAAAAAAATTCAGCCTCCTCATGAGTGAGGCACCTCCTTAAAATCGTATCAACACCACAACGATAAAGTGTATCTCCAATGATCATTGGTATCGAATACGTCCCTATTCAGAGCGAAATGTATCAGGCTGAAAAGTCTGGGTCTGGAGATAAATGATAAAATCCCCATAGCAAGGATTAGATGATCCGATAAGAAAAAGAGACTCAACAGGAATAGATGGTTTCGATGTAGTAGAATTAATATAAGAGGGATTGTAACAGAGAAGCGCAACCAAAACTAAAGACTTCTTTGACTTGGATTTGATGAATTCCAAATCAAATTCTTATAAAATGACAATCCATTTTGAATACTTTCCCCCCAGCAATTGACATGATAAAATGTAAGCCATGGGGTTGCAATCCGAAATGACAATGGTCTTCCGGAATAGGATATAGTGGCGAAATCTTTGGACAACTTGAACGGCCGACAAGGTGAGCTTTTCGACGTATGAATACTTCACTTCCATATTATTGAGATTACGGCTCAAATAATATATCGGATGTTCTGTCCCATCTTCTACTTGGACCAATACCATAGCAATGGTCGTATCAGCCAAAAATATATATAAGAAATAATCACTCTGATAATTGGGGGGATACATTAATGACACCTGGACAAGTGTATTTTTGACAACATCAAAAGAAGCTTGTGCAACCTTATCCCATTGGAAGGGAATCCCATTTTTCAGGAGTCGAGTAAATCCTTTAGCCATTTTGGCGTAGTTGGTTATGAACCTCCTTAGGAAGTTAGCCTTTCCCTGAAGTTTTTGTAACTGAAGAAAATTTGATGGCACAGGAAAATCAAGAATAGCCTAGACCTTCAGTGGGTCAATTCAAATTCCTTCTTTTGAGATGAAGAATCCTATAAAACGACCAGAACTTATGTGGATTGAGGTGTATTTTGTAGTGTCGGCAGCGTAGAAAGATATCTCTCAAATGCATCGGGTGATCAATCTGGTTTCATGAATGCGCAGGTAAATCACCTAGATAAGGTTGAACAATGTGCTTCATGTCATTGAAAGCATAATCCACTGCTCTTTGAAAAGTTTCCCCAGTGTTCTTTAAACCAAACGGGAGTTTCCGATAAGAGAATGTGCCCCAGGAACAGATGAATGTTGTCTTATATTGGTATTCTAGGCATATATTGATTTGATTGTAGCCATAAAATCCATCCATGAATGAAAATATTTCGCATCTAGCACAATCGTCAATAATCTGGTCGACAAAGGGAGTTGGATAGTTGTATTTTGGACAAGCAAGATTAACATCCTGATAATAAACACGCACTCTGATTGTCCCTTCTTTCTTCGTGATAGGAACAATGTTGGAAACCCAATCAGTAAGCGGAACATGGTAAATGAAACCAACACGCAAAATTTCAACTTCTGCTTTAATGGTAGCAGCCTTCTTCGGATGAAAAGGATGAAGGCGTTGATGTAGCAGTTTGAAATCAGGGTACATGTTAATGGTGTTTTCAATGATACTAGTATCTATGCCTGGAATTTCCTTGTAAGACCAAGAAAATATATCGTGGAATTCACGAAGGAGAGAGTGATAAGTTTTAAGTTTTGATGGAGAACAAGACAAGTCGACATGAATGTTTTCTACAGTGCCGGGTTTGGTCTAAATATCGGTAGAAATGGTTTCTTCAATATTTGATAAATTTCACTCGGATTCGATTTAATTTGATAAGAAAGTTTTTATTGATGGGTGATATATTTCAATAATATTATCTTCTTCGTAATTTTGAAGATGGGAGTGATGATGATGATCTTCCCATGGTTCTCCTTCTACCATCATGGATTCCACAATATTCTCATCAGTCAAGAAAGTGGATGAAAAAGGATCATGGAGTACCAAAATATAATGAACGATCAACCCAAACGATTGACGATGATGATTTCATCTTCTTTGCCCAAGCCATGTAGATTTATTGTTATGCCGGCTCAATTGGGCTGGGCGGTAAAAACTCATCCAACGTAACAACTTCAGAATCACCCATAATCTTTCTTAAGCCAGATGGAGTGGAAGATATCATGTAGTAGGTCTCTATGTTTGCAATTTCTTCCGACGCCATAGGCGGCGATAATGAAAAGGTTCCCATGAGGGAAGAATCCTTTAAGAGTCCTACACCAATTTTCTGAAGTGCTAGTTGGGGTGCGTGAACTAACAGAACGCTTTTGGTTACCTGGGAACTAGAGGTAAAGAAGGATAATTGATTGATGACTGTGATATCACCTTTATGTGGAAAGGCGGTCATTCTAAAATATGTAGAGACGATCGCATTCATAGCATATACCCATGGCCTTCCGAGTTAAATGTTGTAATCAAGGGATCCTTCAATGACCTCAACTTCAACATTTACTATTATTCCCCCTAGTTTCACATGCAGGTTATTGATGATACCACAAGGTTTATATGTACGTCCGTCGAAAGCTTTCAACGTCATAGGCGATTGAGATAGGCGCGGCGAGCCAAGTGACTTCCAGCAGTTTAGAGACATAATTCACATAGATTCTCCCTCATCAATAATAGTACAATGAACAAGGTGATTGAGAAAATTTACTTGAATGGATAATGTCAATTATACTGGTAATTGCAGCACATAACCCGTATGATTAAAGACTACGAGATTGGAATCTGTTGGATCAATTCCACCAATTGCTGACAACAAAGCCTGTTTCTGGGAGGGATAATTTGGAAGCACCTCAAACACTGACATAGCTAAAGGAGATTGAGCCAAATCTTCAACTATATTATAATTTTGAGCAGCTTAGGCTCAAGGAATAAATGTCAATTTATGAACGACTCCCTTGGGTGGCTTTATTTTCAATTGAGGAATAGTAGTTGGCGGTATCGATTCCATAGATAGATTCATGATTAAAGTAGTAGGTTGATCAGTAGCCTGACTACCGTAATATTTATTACGCATTGAAAAAAAACATCAGTTGTTGGCTTCGTGACAGAAATCATAAGCATTTGGGGACTAGAAGTTGGGTCAGTAGCAACCAATTTGTGTCTGGATTCAGAAATGGACCTGTCAACACAACATATGCATGCGAGGTCTTAATCAATTTTGAGACTTCGGTGCAGTGAGGACAGTCTCAAAAAAAATTCTCCTCATTACAGATTATGCAAGGGTAACGAGGTTTCTGATTTCTAATTTGTTGATTAGATGATCATTCATGTAGGGTAGAAGTTTGCTTTTTATTTGATTTCCCCTTTTTCTTAATTCCGAGTTGCTTGTCACTTTTGCCTTTGTCAAATGACATGGCATGAATTTATGAAGAAAGTGTAGGATTAGATGCAGCAGAGTGATGTGTGATTGTAGTACTGATCATACCATCACCGACATGAGATTCCTTAAATGGAGGAGGAACAGTAAAATTAGATCACAACGCATTGGGAATTTTCTCATAGAGCATGCCAGACTGAGTATAAATCAAATCTGAGTACTCGGCACGAGCAATGACCTGCTCTTCAGTGACGACGCCAACCTTAGCCACATCCTCAGTTATAGATGGTAACAGAGACTTAATCAACCACTCAGCAAGGAGTTGATCAGGAACAAATGTCTTGACCATTATACAACGACAAAGCCACCCATGAATATGATAAAAAATGTGAGTAGCATTAGTCTGTTTAAAAGTGTTCAAGAGTTTCGTTCCAGTTTCATATCGTATGGGTAACTAGAAGTGGGTAAAAAAAAAGTAACTAGGGTAGTTAAATTATCAAATGAAGCTCTTGTTAACTCAATGTATCATTTCGCAGCTGGACCAGTGAGCGTACGTTGGAAAAGACATAGTCGAAGAGAGTCATCATTTAGGGAGTTAGATGAACACCACAAATGATAAGTCATAACATGCATCGATGGGTCTTCCCCAGGGTTTACATTAAACATAGGAATATATGAGGGTAATTTATGAGGTATCACCGGCCATCAAGGAGCGTAATTGATTGGATCATTGGTAAGCCGCTTTAAATCTAGTAACTCTAAAGTTGCAACAAAGGGAAACTGTTGATTTAATTTGTGTTGAGCATAGCCAGGGTATGATGGAATTTCTTAGGAAGCAGGCCTTTGAGCACCAGCATAAGGCATTTTTTTGCTGATAACCCAGATAGGGGTTATTTTGATAAGCAAACACTTGAGGATTCTGTTGACCAAAACTTAGGTATGCTACTTGTTGAAATGAAGGTTATTGAATTTTCACTTGTAGCTGCCAAGGGGTCTGCCCACCAAGGTTATAAACCAAACTAGAATATCTTGGATTCGGTTGTGAATAGGTATTAACTCGGTTGTGGATGTGACTTCCCATAATAAGGTAAACCATCTTGTGAATAAATAATTCTGGATACAAGTGGTTGTTGTAAACCAGCCGAAGAACTTGGAGTCTGAGGGCCCAATACTTGAAGGTATTGGGTTGAAGGACCCGCCTGAGACGGTTGAGGTACAAAAGTTTGAGCCTTTAACAAGGGTAACGATGTATTAATAAGTGGAGTAGATGTGGGTGCAACAGGTTGAACCGGTTGATATGATTGTAAAACCGTTTGTGGTTGGATGGGTAGAGTGGGCTGCCACTGAAAAACATTCATTCTGACATTATGATGACCAAATAAAGACATATTACTATCAAAATGGGTTACCATAGGTTTTCCCCAGCATGAGGAGTATAATAAGATCGAAAATATTGTTCCCCAAATGCCGGGAGTCTAGTTGAAATTGTACTAGATAGAATATATAGAATATACCCAGATGGACCAGCTTGATATTATCCTGATGATGTATATAAAGAATCAAGTTGTTCAATACTCATTAGAGATGTACTAGATAGAATATCTAATGATGACATTGGTGAAGTCCATGGGCTTGAGGATGCACTAGAGAAGGTTCGAGATAAATATTGGTAACCAGGTGGGACCGAAGGGACACCATATAAATGTGACTTTGGTGATGTTGTGAACATCGATGGGGTAGAAAGAGCAAGTGCTGTCGCAAGTGGAATAGATGGCCCAGCCAAAGATGTTGGCTCAGGCATGGTTATACGATCCAATGTATACCCTACTGGATCGACATGAACTCGAATAGACACAAGATAAAAGAAAGCAGAGTGGGGTGATTGATGAAAATTCTCGTAAAGATAAAGCTCCAAAGTATATTTCAGGAGGTTGATTGTGCGATATGGGAGACTCAATGGCTACAATATATTTTGGGGAAATTGATACATGAACAAATTCTGGTTGTTTGACTTCGAGATTTAGATGTTCTAGTAAAATAACGACGGGATCCAGATCAACTTCCAGTTGAACAACGTCGGGTTCAGGAAGTATGGTCTCACTGATTGGATGGATCATGCCCACGAGTAGCTGTGAGGACTCAGTCTCAACAAAAGTAAATGAACCAGGATTTGTAGAAACAACTTGATATGACTCTGGTATATGTGAGGATGATGTCGCACCGTGGTATTGATAGTACTAGTTTCGGTAGAAAGATGTCGCCTTCGTCGACTAGAAATGGCTTCTAGTGGTAAAGGTGGTTTTAGTGCTATTCTACGCAAATGACGAGGAAAGGGATATTCTTCTTCCACGATGACTTATTTATTTTATGACCAAAAACAAATAAGCAAAATAAAAGGGTAATTCTAAGAAATTTTTTTACCAAGTAATTATGAACTGCACAATACCTCATGGCGAACCAAGAATTACAAGCATGAAATCTCCCCGAATGTTGTGTTCAGTGTATCACAAGTCACAAGGTGGACGACTCGATTCACTATGGATGGATAGAAACCTAAATGTTTCCTCCCAAATATACACGGAGGTACGTGGAGGGCCAAGTCCGTATTAGCTCTGTCTAATGCGAAACCACACAGTGAGAGCTCCCCCTTATACTTTTTGTACTAGAACACTTCCTATATACCCGAAGGTACATGGACAGGCTTCGATATACTTACATACGTGGATTGAGGTATCACACTCTGAATGTATCGCAGACAAGTTAATGACAACTGTTATGTTTAACGATGTTGGAACACGTCTCTAGCCTAGACCTTCTAAATTTTATCGTTAATGTTCCAATGCTTTCTTAGGTAAATTGATGTAAATTTTATGTTGATCTTGTTTAAAGTTTTTCTTTGAGGTTCACCGCGTGATGTGATGCAGGCAGAGCCTGCAATACCCAGGATCTCCACATTCATGCATATAAAACATGCACCTAAAATAATTGCCCAATTCAACTTCATTACACTGCAATTTTTCTCAAATGTGCGGAAGCTTGGAATTTCACTTACATACAAAATGTAAATCAATTTCAATCATACCATTCATTAGTCAATTCCATATTCTTTCCTAAAAGCTTCATCTGGCAATCCTTTCAGTACAAGTTCACACAACCATTCTCTAAGCCAATAAACTTTGTTCCATCACTTTATGGTTTATGAAAACCATATTCTCATTCAGCAAGATTCTTCAAATTTCAAATCAAAACTCATCCATTAACCCTCATTTCAAATGAAATCCCATCAATTCAACAACCCCAATGTTTCTGAAATATGCATATACAAATTACCAAATAAACTTTAATCAATGTTATGAAATAATCTATCGCTTCATGTGAGTAAGCCCAACTCACAAATTTCATTTACAATAATGTCAGACTTTTAAATTCAAGAATGCGCCCTTGCCACCAGACCATATGGAATTATATATTCCCATCTAAGACTTTTACAGCAATTCATTTTAATCATTGACTATGTAATCGAATTTTAATGTAATCGCCTTTTACAGCAATTCACTTACAGAATCTTCCCACGTTGACCATTGTTGTGCAATTACACAACTCATCATTTAGCTCAGCTTCATATCTTACCCGTTTGAATCAATCTCTCGACTGCGCCATCCCTAAACTACGCCTTCTGGCTTATTATTTCTGCACCAAATGTTAAAAATGCGTCTTTTCCAGATATTCTTATCAACTCACAAAATCGAATGCCCATGCTTATTATACCATCCAATCATGTAAATGTTTTAATTCAACATTTCATCCTTCCAACTCAACACAGTTTGACTCGATTCAAGTTTCTGGAAAATGCAGATCAGAAACTCAACACAAATCGAATTCATTTAAGACTCTGGAAAGCGCAGATCAGAAACTTAACACAAATTTGAATCGATTTAAGATGCAGATCAGTACTAATCGATTTCAACCAGACTCTGATTGAAATCGAATACCCACATAATAACTTACCTCTCTTTGTTCCAACCTCGCAACACGCATTATCAAACCAGCATTCAATGCTATCAGACCTTGAATTCTCCAGCGCTTACTGTTCTGACTTCTCACCACTCGTTTGCTTTGCATTACACCTTATGGATTTATAACAGCGCCGTCATTCCACCACAGGATTCAAACGCAGACTATAATTACTCACTGATCTTTAATTAAAGCGTATTTCACAAGGAATGATTAAATTCCTTTCGTTTCAATCCACAGGTATCTGGCATTTGCAAACAGATCTTCAAATATGCATACTGACCAATTTGAATACTGCAGCGTGTCATGGGAATTCCCAATCTTTAGCAGATTAAGTTTTTCTATTTTCCCTACGGGCCAATAATGCCATGCAAGTTGCGAAGGCTCCGTCAATCATTTAAATTGATAAAATGGATAACAAACATTTATGTTCGATCACAGCAAATCGATCACAACAATAGCCTAAAGGCATTTCATAATCTGCAGGTATATAAAATCCGCTCAGTTCTCTCGGAGCCGATCAAAGGCCAGAAAAGATACGAATGAATAAAAAGTGATTCAATAAATAAGTCATTCAAACACACAAGGAATTCAAAAGCCTCGATGCTTCTGTTTCATCCGTCGAACTCCCATACCATCACTAAGTCGATCCATCATTACCAATCTAAATTCTGTATCTCATCACAACAGTTTAATTTGATTTCACCAAAGTGAGTGCGCCTTAACAAATTCGAAGTCGATATACAGAATATACATTACTCAATGAATTAAACACAAAATTCTGAAACACTTTCACATTAACGATGAAAATACTTACAACCTTTTCTTCCTGGCCAAGTATTCAACGTTCATGGCCCTTAAAAATTGCCAGAGGCTTACAACCTTGGCTGTTCAAACCTACTCTCAATCACTCACACACACTCACACTCTCAATGTTTTTTTCTCTCAACCCCTTCCTATTTATACAATTTTTAAAGATCATTTAATTAAATGCTCAATCTCAACAAACCCCTAAATCTCTCAACATCCCTAAAGGATAGATCTTTATCCCTAAAATCCTTCAACTAATTAAATTCCCTCATATCCTTTTTCAAAAATCCTCACCTTCTCCTATTTTATTAATAAAATATTAAAAATTAACACACCCCCTTTTCTAACATATTTACAAATAAAAATACCCTTGATGCTCCTGCATCAGACTTCCCATGTAAGAAAATTCATGACCACCTGGTCATAAGTCTGGATAATCATTTCCTCCTGGATCCCAAATTTTATTTTGTAATCTTTCCTTGTTTGTCAATTGCTTTACTGCTGTTGTTATCTGCTATTGTCCTCCAGGTTTCCATATTTTGTGTTGTAATGCTCCACTCACTCTGCCTTCCAAGTCTGCTACAGTCTTCCTTTTGTTGCTTCTCTTTTGTCTTACTGCTGCTGTCTTTAATCCTCCTTCATTCTGGCTTTCTTCAAGATCAATGATCTTCAATGACTCAGTGTATTCAAAAATTATTTTGCCATCCTCCTTATTCTGCATATGACTATGAGTAGTCATCTCTTCATCTGTTAATACAACAGTCTCCAGTAACTGTTTGTCTTTCTTCAAGTTGATATGACCTGAAAACACAAAACAACCTTCAGTTTTCAAAATACAATACCTTCCATTTTGTTTTGATGCTTCAAGCACCAATCCTCCACCATAGATCTTTTGGATTTCAACGGATTCTTCTTGCAGTGACTTCAAATCAATATGAATTTGTTCTAGTTTCCTAAACTCGTTCATCAGCTTGCCATTCAACCTCTGTTGCAATAGCTTCCATTTCACCCTTTTCTTCAGTCTCCATCTGTATCTTCGGTTTTTACTTGTCTTTCTTGCTAGACCAATTTCTAGTTCTTCATTCTGCTGCCAGCTTTTATACTCCTGCAATTTAATGCTTTCCTCAAATTCATTCTCATGTAGCTGATCATTCCTTCCAAATTTCTGGTTACTTCCACATTCATCTTGCTGAGTTAATATTTCTGTCTCTTTTATGCCTTTGAGGACATAACCTCCTTGCTGCTTCCGATCTTTCATCTCACCTTCATATAATCGCTACTCAATTTCTCTGATTTCAACATCATATTTATTAATGCTATCTTCCGCACCTTTTCCTCCATCAGGTTCTGTAAGCTTTGTTTCTCCTTTGGGTTCCTCGAGTAATCTTTCCAAGAATTCTATCTCCTTGTGAAATCTCTCCAGCAGATCATCACAATTTCCATTCTCAGCTTCATTCTTTTCTTGGCAATCCTCCTGAGTTGACCTGTTTTCCACATTATCATATTGCAAGCATCTTTCATCAATTCCATTAAAAGAATTCATTGGTTTACCTTTTTGTAGTCCCACTATGGAATTTTCTTCAGACTGCTGGTCTATATCAACCTCATTTGACTGTTTCACACCAAACAAGATTTCATTTATGAACTCCTTCTGTTTCAATAGATCAACGCCTTCTTCCTCTAAAAGGAATTCACCATCATACTTTACTTCAAGAGCTTCATTCCTCCTGGTTGTGAAAATTTCATCAAGCTGTTCATCATCCTCTGCATATCCTGCAAACATACACAAACTGTAAGAATCAAAATCACAAGGCTTCATTGCCTCATCTGCTTCCTTGGTCAACATATCTTCGAATTGTTCTGAACTCTGCCAATAATCCATGAGATCTTCAGCTGACCTCTCATTATCCTCTTCCCCCAACATTTCACCTTGTTCTGGTCTGCAAATGGAGACTTCCAATTCTACCTCTGCTTCTCTGAGTTTCTCTGATTCCTTTTGAACACTCAATATCTGCTCAATCTTTCTCAATTCTTCTACTAGCTCTGACTTCACTTTCTGATTTCTCCTTTCTCGTAGCCTTGGCCACTTTACTCTTTTCCTCATGGTCCAAACACTTTTCTGCAGCATCTTCATCAATATTCCAATCTGGAAATCTATCTCAGCTTTCTCTCGGTCAAACTCTTCTTGACTTATCCTCATGCCATTTGCTTTGGCATCTTCCCTTCTGCTGTGGCTTCCTTGTGGACTTCTGCTATGACTATCTGTAGTCATTTTCTGCTCCTCTCTTTCCATGAGCTACTCGCACCTCTGCATCAAGCCTCTGCAACAGTAAGTCCTCCTTACTGCAATCTTACCTCACTAAGCTCTCCTCACTCAGTCTTTTGGTAAGCACGATCCCCTATCTGGAATCTTCTCTTGAGCAACACCTTTTCTCCCTCTAGGCTTCTGCAATCTCTCACTCTCTCTTTTGAAGACACTTCAATTGTCCTCTCTATCCAATCTCTTGTTGGATTCTACAGGTTCACTGCCACTTCTGCTTTTAAGAACGCATCTGGTTCTTCTCTCACAGCTTCTCTTGATTTATATTGCTGCAGTCTTCACTCTTTCTGATGCTGTCACCTGTGTTTTGAATGGATTTCCTCACTGCTGTAATCTGGTACTAAACTTTATTCAGAAAAACAAACTTATTCAATTTCAACAGAGCCAAGCTTTGATACCAAAATGATGCAGGCAGAGCCTGCAATACCCAGGATCTCCACATTCATGCATATAAAACATGCACCTAAAATAATTTCCCAATTCAACTTCATTACACTGCAATTTTTCTCAAATGTGCGGAAGCTTGGAATTTCACTTACATACAAAATGTAAATCAATTTCAATCATACCATTCATTAGTCAATTCCATATTCTTTCCTAAAAGCTTCATCTGGCAATCCTTTCAGTACAAGTTCACACAACCATTCTCTAAGCCAATAACCTTTGTTCCATCACTTTATGGTTTATGAAAACCATATTCTCATTCAGCAAGATTCTTCAAATTTCAAATCAAAACTCATCCATTAACCCTCATTTCAAATGAAATCCCATCAATTCAACAACCCCAATGTTTCTGAAATATGCATATACCATTCTATGACCAATTTATCAATGTTATGGGAAATAATCTATCGGCTTCATAGTCATGCTTCCTAAGGGCTATTCTAATGTCGGACTTTTAAATTCAAGAATGCGCCCTTGCCACCAGACCACCTTAAATTATATATTCCCATCTAAGACTTTAAATTCATTTTAATCATTGACTATGTAATCGACTTTTAATGCAATCGACTTTTACGGTAATTCATACAGAATATTTAGGTGACCATTGTTGTCTCGCAATTACACAACTCATCGTTTAGCTCAGCTTCATATCTTACCCGTTTGAATCAATCTCTCGACTGCGCCATCCCTAAACTGCGCCTTCTGGCTTATTATTTCTGCACCAAATGTTAAAAATGCGTCTTTTCCAGATCTGCTTATCAACTCACAAAATCGAATGCCCATGCTTATTATACCATCCAATCATGTAAATGTTTTAATTCAACATTTCATCCTTCCAACTCAACACAGTTTGACTCGATTCAAGTTTCTGGAAAATGCATATCAGAAACTCAACACAAATCAAATTCATTTAAGACTCTGGAAAGCGCAGATCAGAAACTTAACACAAATTTGAATCGATTTAAGATGCAGATCAGTACTAATCGATTTCAACCAGACTTTGATTGAAATCGAATACCCACATAATAACTTACCTCTCTTTGTTCCAACCTCGCAACACGCATTATCAAACCAGCATTCAATGCTATCAGACCTTGAATTCTCCAGTGCTTACTGTTATGACTTCTCACCACTCGTTTGCTTTGCATTACACCTTATGGATTTATAACAGCGCCGACATTCCACCACAGGATTCAAACGCAGACTATAATTACTCACTGATCTTTAATTAAAGCGTATTTCACAAGGAATGATTAAATTCCTTTCGTTTCGATCCACAAGTATCTGGCATTTGCAAACAGATCTTCAAATATGCATACTGACCAATTTGAATACTGCAGCGTGTCATGGGAATTCCCAATCTTTAGCAGATTAAGTTGTTCTATTTTCCCTACGAGCCAATAATGCCATGCAAGCTGCGAAGGCTCCGTCAATCATTTAAATTGATAAAATGGATAACAAACATTTATGTTCGATCACAGCAAATCGATCACAACAATAGCCTAAAGGCATTTCATAATCTGCAGGTATATAAAATTCGCTCAGTTCTCTCGGAGCCGATCGAAGGCTAGAAAAGATACGAATGAATAAAAAGTGATTCAATAAATAAGTCATTCAAACACACAAGGAATTCAAAAGCCTAGATGCTTCTGTTTCATCCGTCGAACTCCCATACCATCACTAAGTCGATCCATCATTACCAATCTAAATTCTGTATCTCATCACAACAGTTTAATTTGATTTCACCAAAGTGAGTGCGCCTTAACAAATTCGAAGTCGATATACAGAATATACATTACTCAATGAATTAAACACAAAATTCTGAAACACTTTCACATTAACGATGAAAATACTTACAACCTTTTCTTCCTGGCCAAGTATTCAACGTTCATGGCCCTTACAAATTGCCAGAGGCTTACAGCCTTGGCTGTTCAAACCTACTCTCAATCACTCACACACACTCACACTCTCAATGTTTTTTTCTCTCAACCCCTTCCTATTTATACAATTTTTAAAGATCATTTAATTAAATGCTCAATCTCAACAAACCCCTAAATCTCTCAACATCCCTAAAGGATAGATCTTTATCCCTAAAATCCTTCAACTAATTAAATTCCCTCATATCCTTTTTCAAAAATCCTCACCTTCTCCTATTTTATTAATAAAATATTAAAAATTAACACACCCCCTTTTCTAACATATTTACAAATAAAAATACCCTTGATGCTCCTGCATCATGATGTGATGGAAATTCCTAAAAATGTAAACTAAATGATAAGAAAACTTTTCAATTTAGCCTTTTCAATGAAAATCCTAGCTACTAAGGGAAAGAGCAATCAGTTTTAGAGCAAACAAAAAAGAGCAAAAACTAAAATGTAGCTTTCCTAACTTGTTCCTATGCAACACACACAATTCACTATATGCACATTCATGTTTTTCTTTTCATCTCCTTTGATGTGAATGCAAGAAAGGAAACTATATGCATCAATCAATAAAACAAATGTTTTCTTCCTTGAGAAACGAGGAATTTAACAACAATTTCTCTTTTAGGAAAAATGAAGAATGGAACTACAATTTTTCCTACAAGAAACGAAGAATGAAACAAAAATTTCCTTTATGAAAACAGATTGATAAATGTAGAAACAAAATAATTTGAATTTGATTTTCCAATGATAAATAAAACCACTAAAGAGACATTGAACAAAATTGCTTTTCAAAGCAGGAAGAATCTGGAAAGTTTACTGGTGTCTAAGAGGTATCAAACATTTGAGAATACAACAAAAAAATGGTTGAGAATGATAGCAATGACAAATTTGAATGGAATTTCATTGGCTAAGGTGGAAATGCAGTCTCTAAGGGGAGATAGTGCATTGTAGTGCACCCTTGAATGGGAGGCAGTGTACTGCAGTGCACTATGTCTTGACCAACAGTGCATTGGGCGCAGCAGGGATTGAAAAATCAAGCTACAAAACACACTTCTAATGCAATTATTTCATTGAAATGTCTAATAACTTAAAGTTGATGCTACTAATGAGGATAAAAAGAGGAAAAAACACCAGGAATGAGAGGATAATTCCTAGCGGAGTCGCCAATTTGTTATGTGGAGTTGTGATCTACGAATAAACTAAATTCCATAAGTGTGGTGCTAGTCACTTAGAACAAAAGAGGAAAGAATTAATATCACTTTCTCTAAAATAAGAAAATATACATAATGGTGAAAGAACCTACTTGTGATTCAAGCGCTTCTCCTTATCTTTATGTCGATGTTGCCATCACTCTCAATCTAACTAAAATCACCAGATCGATTCCTGCAAACACAAAAAGAGAACAACACATAACATGAAATATACATATATCTACTTATTTTACTCAATCAAATCGATTAGATATGAAATACATATATAATTCAAGAATCAATTGCACAAAAAATAGAGACATATATATGGGAAAATGAATAACAATATTTATTAAAGAGTAGAAGGGGGAGGGTACAATCAATGATCGATTTGTTGCCACCAACTCCAGCTTCATCCCAACCTCATCACATCCAACATCATACCAGAAGCATATCAGTACTTTCACCCTCTCAAATGAGAATCCAACAACATTTCTGTACCAAATTTCTTCCTTTCCTAGCACTAGAATGAGTGCTCAACTTATAAGGAAAATGATGGTAGTTTCTCAATGAATGACTTTCTAATAATAGGAAAGACATGTTCCCAAGTTTAGAGGTGTTACATGGAAACTTGGATTCAAAGTTTGACAAATATTGACTCTTCTAGAAGGCCATGTGAAGATTTCCGGAACAATGAGAATTCTGCTCCCAGGTGTCCAATGCACTCTTGAATGTGAGGAAGTGCATTGCAGTGCACCCTTGAATGGAGGATCTTTCATTGCAATGTAGTTAGTCCCTTTAGAGGCTACGTTGGTGAGTCAATAATTGATATAACATAAGCTTCAAACCTTGGAAATATCACAATATAAGCCATGAATGAATTGTTCTTCTCTTAGGGAATATAGCAACTGAAATATAAGGGGATGATAGACCCTATATCATTGGTCCTAGGGATGATGTCCAGTTTGACCAGGTCATGGGGGATGATGCCCAAATTGGCCTATAACAAGGTGAAGATGAATGAGGCTCCTCAGGTTGAATAAATTTAGGAAATAAAGTATCAAACTCAATGAATTCAAGTTCAATGACCTCAGGAAATAAAGATTCAAGTACTTTTGTTTCAATTGTGTTAGTTTCATCGTCAAGAGTAGATGTAATTGTTGGGCTACTAATTTTTCATTATTATTATCACTTCTTAACATCTTTTTATTTATTTATAATGTTCTTTTATCACATTATTTATCATAATTTATTACATAATTCCATTTGAGAATTATTTATGCTCTTTTTGGATAAATAATACTTGTTCTCCTTTATTTTAATAAATTGATGATTATTATGAATGATTTTTCCAATGATGGTTTATTAATGAATTTTTGATGACATCACTTACAATTTTAGCCTCCAATATTGTTTGGTCAATTTAGTGTGTCCTAAATTTCTAACATAAATTATCAACCAGGGATTCGTAAGCTGACGAAGTGTGGCGCACTATATGTGCAAGATAACCTATCTCTTACTTTTTGTCGTTTTTGGATTTTTATTGATCTTGGTTGGTTTCCTAATGTGAGATGGAAATTCTAAAGACAAGTATGGTTATGAATATTCAAGGCAATGATGTCCTTTATAATGATTTACCAAACTTCAAACTTAAAAAGGAATTTGAAACATACAATGAAAAAACTTGAAAGGAAATGAAATTGTACTGCTAGCCTAATAAATCAAATAGTGAACTATTGAGCATGAAAACCAAATTATCCTTGCTGCTGTCTAAACACAAAAGAAACTATGCTTAAAGAAATCCAAGAATTGCAACAAAGTAAATCTATATCAAATTACATCAACTTATATTCTGATCCCTCACCATTAGTCCAGCTATGGCTTTCGGAGGTAACCATAAACAACTTGAGCAATCTGATATCTAATTTGCAGAAAAAAGAAACTAATATCAAACTACACACTCATACTTCAATCCCTCACCATCAGTCCAGCTGTGGCTTTCGGAGGTAACTGAAAATGACATGAGAAATTTAATATATCTAACTTGCAGAAAGTAAACTAATATCAAACTACACCCTCATACTTCAATCCCTCACCATCAGTCCAGCTGTGGCTTTCGGAGGTAACTGAAAATGACATGAGCAATTTAATATATCTAACTTGCAGAAAGTAAACTAATATCAAACTACACACTCATACTTCAATCCATCACCATCAGTCAAGCTGTGGCTTTCGGAGGTAACTGAAAATGACATGAGCAATTTAATATATCTAACTTGCAGAAAGTAAACTAATATCAAACTACACACTCATACTTCAATCCCTCACCATCAGTCCAGCTGTGGCTTTCGGAGGTAACTGAAAATGACATGAGCAATTTAATATATCTAAATCTTAATACTAAAACAAATGTGCAAGACTGAAATAAACAAAGCATTACTAGAATTAAACAAAAACTAAGAAAAAGAAATCAACAGAAGGACAATATTGATTCCATGTCATTAGTCATAAAAAGATGTGCAAATGCCTGGGCTGCCATGAAAAATTATGCTAAAAGCTATGATTTCAGAAAACAATCTAAGTAAGGAAATATGACAAAAAAAAATTGAAAGCAACTTATCTAGAAAACATGCAAAACCTCCTTGAATAGCAGGGGCCCTCTGCTACCAATTTGGTGTAATCCTTCTTCAGCTCCTTAAAATTGTAATCAAAACACCATCAAGGAACTTCTTTATTGAAAAACTTCACAAATCTACATCTCATTCCATCTTAAGCTTTGTTACAAATCTACTTCCTCATTACTTCCTCATTACCTATGATAGGAGAAAGCTTCTCCTATTTATACAAAATATGAGGAGTCATCTCATTAATGGGAGTCCATGAATCTCTCCCTCCATCTCTAGAGTTGCAATCAAAATAGGAAATGATAAGATACATGTCTTTCTAGAGTTTCAACACAACTAAGAAATGAGACACATATCCTCTTAGAGTTTCAATACAACAAGGAAGTGAGACACATATCCTCTTGATCCCATAATCTTCTCCAACCAAATTCGAATTTGGCCTTAGAGTGCCACATAGGGGTCTTCTAGAAGTCTCCTTTTGACCTACACATGTCACAAAACTCATAACACATATATAGATATATGAAACTATGTTAATTTTCTAGTTTCTAATCATAAATTCACTTAAAATACATAAAATAAATAACTTTGGAAAACAAGGATCTAACCCATATATTTATGAAAATGGTTACTTGATGTAGGGTTTTAGGTCAAATGGCTATGAAATAAGAGCTAAATGGTTATGACATAATGGAAATATGTATGAATATGGAGAACACTTTTGAGACTCAACAAATATCTCTTCCAGATTGCAGATTTGATCTTTCGTTGATAATTAAATATTCCAACCCAAAATTTTTTTGGGTTAAAAAGTGACAGTTTTGCATTTTAATTTTCAGGACAACGAAAAAGAATCATGGAAATTCGAGACACAGGTTTTGTGCAGAACAAAAACAATTATATTTCTTATGAGAAGTTTTCTAAAATTAAGTCTTGATTGAGAGAAACACAAGGTTCTTCGATAGAAATATTCACACATTTTCTATTGTAGCCGTTTTCCAAATTTCCCCAATTGTAATTACCAGATTAGAATTGTGCCAGCTGAATCATGATGGAAATATCTTTCACATCTCATCTGGTATGGAAATAATTTTTTAGTCAATTTGTTGTAAATTTCCCTTTTCTATTTGTATATTTAAAAGACACAAATCAATAGAAAGGGGGATATAATGCATAGATGGAGCAGTTCAAATATTGAAGGTTTCATGGGAGAATGTAACAACAGACTTCTGTATTTTCCTTTTGATTAATGAAATCTTGATCTTTTGAGTATTATCTAGCCTTCGATATTTTTTCCACAACCCTGATTAGGGAGTTGGGCCCACTCTCCTGATCATGTGTAGTTGGAATAGTGGTGTGGGTAGATTTATTTCTATTGTGATTATTTCTTTATCACTATAATGGTTCATTAATATTGTTCTGTTGTTACATTCAAAATTGTTGTTACTATTATTTTCGTTACAGTTTATTGTTGTTACATATGTTTTGTTTGATTAATGACCAATGTGGAGTTGTGTAATAATTTCCTGCATATATTTTGCACAGTAGCCTTGAAATAACTAGAAAAATCTCGGATTGACATTTAATTTGGGGAAAAGGGTGAATAATATTATTCATACTTCGACACCAACAGTAATCTTGAGCTCAAAACTCAAATGGAAGGATGATTCAGGTGGATCAATATATGGAGGAGGACCAGAAGTAGTTCCCTAACTTCCTTATTTGGTAGTTTGTGTCTTCTTATGCTTCTGACAACAGCCATGAGTAGTCTCTGGTGGAGGACGAGGCTTATTTTTCATTCTAAGAAAATGATGGTGTAAGGGTGTTTTTTCTTCCACTTTAGATTAATAAATTTTAGAATTTAACACAAAATAAATAAAAAAGGGGTAAAACTAGGAATAAAGGTTTACCAAGCAATCATGAACTGCAATATATATCTTGGTTAACCAAGGACTTAACATATGTGTAGTAAATATCCCTGAATGTTATGTTTTGTGTATCATGGTATACAAGGAGGCCTACTCAGTTACCTACGATGAGGATAAAAAAATATAGGGGACTCCCAAAATATACTCGATGGTACATGGGAGTGCATTCCAGAGTAGTGTTGTCTAATTCACAATCATTCGATGAGAGCGTTCCCATATACTTTTCATGCGTGAAGCACCATCCAATATACCTGAGGGTACACAGAGTATGATCCTATACACTTACATAAGTGAAACGAAATATCACCCTTGGGATACAATGCTAGAAAAAAATGAAATATCCTACATTTAACGATTTCGGAACATGTCTCTAGCCTGGACCTCTAAATGTTTGTGTTAATGTTACAAATGCTCCTTAGGTTGATTCAATAATTTCTAATGTTTATCTTTGATTAAGTTTCAATTTCAATACTCACCACTAGTTTCACATGAATTCCCTAAAATGAAAACTAGCATGAAGAAACGAAACCTTTATTTTTTAATGAAAATATATCTAAGGAGGGGAAGAGACAAAGAGTATGCATCAAACAAGATGCAAGACAAAATTCCCTTTTCAATGCAATTGTTCCAATATTGATGCACACACAGAACCATCTATTCCAATGCAAAAGATTTTGTTTTCAATTCATCTTAATTCTCAAATGTGATGAGAACTAAGATGTGTTTCTAATCATTGATTCAAATTAACATTTCAGAACAATGAATAAAACACCAATTCATTCAAGCAACCAATGATAATAATAAAAAATCAGTTTTCCAATGACCTAGTGATAAGAACAAAATAAAATATAAATAAATCCTTATCCAATGCACTCAAAATATAAAGAAAACCAAATGGAGGCTTAAGAGGGACCACAAGACATTCAAAGACTCAAGGAAGAACTATTGGAACAAGGCTAATCAAAGAGAAAACCAATACAAAAGAAAATTCACGCAAGAATTGACTCCAAAATGAGTGTAAAAGAGGCACAAGTGTTATGAAATGTTGGCACAGAGAGGGCTCAACAATAGTGCAATGCTCTATCCCTAGACCAGAGGAAGTGTTGGTGAATAAATAGAGAGTTCTGAGACAAAATTTGCAATTGAGACTCAATGAAAGGGCTTCCTAGGTTTTTTCCTTATTGAACATGATAGTAAAGGTCCGAAGAAGAGGTAAAAAAAGCACTAAGGACAAAGAAACCACCAAGAGCATACACCGTTCCCCAGCGGAATCTCCAATTTGTTATACGAAATCTACAACTGTGGATAGAAGTATCTTCCCTAGATTGGGTGGCCTAACCTAGAACAACATAAAGACAAAGAATCTATTGTTTCCCTTAAATTAAATAGATAATGGGGTGAATCCTACATGTGACTTGTCGTATGCTTCACTCCTTTCTTAGATTGAATGCTCCAATACTATCTCTTGTTGCTATAATTATAACTTGCACAATCAGACAACACAAGATAGCAATCTATGGTATATATGTAGCATCATCTAAATATTTCATTCAATGTATCAATATGGAATCAAAATACATGAAATCATAACATCATATATAGGAAAACAAAGAACTCTTTGCATTAATAGAAATGTAAGGAGTTACAACAAAAATAGGAGTTGATCTTGTAGAAGAGCTCCTCCAAGTTTAATTGTTCCTTATTTTCCAAAAATTTCACCTCTAATCACCCTAATGCATGGAATGACAACTCTTCATAGCAGCAGCATGAGGGTAGAATTCTATCTCTAAAATCCAACCCCTAGATTGTGGATGGCGACAAATATATAGAATACGAGGGTAAGTTGGGAGTTCTTATCCATTTACCAATAGAGGCTTTGAGATCCACTCTTGATGAGAGGATGGGATCAAAGGATAAGGGATGGAAAATACAAGGATAGATAGGATAGGATTCGATATTTTTATCTGAGGTAAATAATACAACAGATCTTGGAAGCTTCTAGAAATGGAGGCTTCCAGATTCTCTCTTTATTTCCAAAATTTATAGAACCAACACAACCTAACATGGAGCAACATGTATTTGATCAAACCTACCTAGCATGGAGCAACCTATTGGTGAACGCAGGTCCATAGGCATTTAGACTACATTAGTGCTTAAAGATGCTAATTCAAGGCTATTTTTGGCAGAAACTCAAGGATTAAGGACATTCATGCTTAGTGCTTTGTGCAATGATGATGTTAAGGGGTGAAAGGATGTTGATTGATCCAATTTACCGGTCGATTGACCAGATGTGACAAAATTTCCTATAACATAGGTAATAAATTTGTTTTGTTCGTTAGAATTGCAAGAGGGAATCAAAAACACATTGAGAGTGTGCCCTAAAACAATGAGCTAGTAATTGTTCATTGGGAGAACAAGTAGCACAAGTATCACAGTGTTGGACATTGGATGCAGGTTTAACTTTGGAAATGGATTATGTTAGTGTCTGTCAGTCTTGTCAGTCACCAGTGATCAAATTGTACCTTTCAAGTTGTTGATAGGGTCCTAGTTCAACTTTTTATAGTTTCAAATAGGTTTTCAAATAAAAATTTGATCATTGGCTAGTATGTCTAGGTATGTTACTGCTCCCATTATCTCATGGTCAAAATTGTCGTCTTGGTCATGCCATCACTCATTGTGATGAGTCATCAATAAAGTGTCTTGATCACCATTTTATTCATCATCTCATGGTCATTCATACTGCAAGGTTCAAAGGCCCAAATAATCAGTTCATAAATCCATTAGGTGTCATTATAAGTTCAAGTCATCAAAAAGGTCATAAAAAGAGTCATGACATCACCTAGGTCATAATTATGGGTGTAGTAATTAGGGAAAGTGCTCAAAAATGTTTTCTAAAGTACATTTTATTCTCTATAAAGATGTAATTATGCATACTAAAGTTTAAAGCTGTAGTACACTAGCCTATCAAAGTCATTTTGAAAAAAGAAAAAGTGATGTCACATCATCACCCAAGGGAAAAATCGACCTCCATCCTATAAAAAGACCAAAAAAGCACACCATTTGTCCATTTCACTCGCATAAGACATATCTCCACCAGAAAAGTGCATTCTAGCCCTTAGAGAAACCAAATTACTCCTTGAAAACCTAAATTTTCCTCCTATGCTACGCTTCTAGCATCCATTGATGCATTGTAAACTTGGAGGAAAAGAAACCATCTACAAGGTTTCATCTCAGCAATTTGGGGCTTCCAATACCTTTTGGACAAGTAAGTATTAGTTGGCACTCCTCTCTTGCATCAATCTTCTCAAAAGTTTAGTAAATTTCCCTCTCCTAGGGTTTTTAATGTGTTTTTCATTTCCATGTGAATTTGTTTCAAATCAGTGGTTAAAACCTTAAATTTTCTACTCCCTTACACTCATCTACACCCTTCCTACTTCCCTAAAATACTCCCAAACCCTAAATTTTCTACTTCCCTACACTCATCTACACCTTTCATACTTCCCTAAAACACTCCCCTCACCTACTGCCCTTCATCTCCTACATTTCCTTATAAACACTAGACTAGGTTTCCCAATTTACAATTTCTTAGGCTAGAACTATGTTTTTTTCATTTTCAGACCTTCCCCTTATTTTTTTTAAGAATTAACACTTCCCTAACCTCCCTAACATCTATCCTTATCCAATAAATTTAAAAACTCCCTAATCCCTTCATTCCTTTCCTTCAACACCACAGTCCCTTATCCCTTGTTTTCACAGTCATGCCCTCTCCCTTTCCTTCCCACTTAGTTAGAGTTCTAAATCATGGAAACTAGAAATAGTGACACTAAGAAGAAAAAGTAAAATATGGGTGGGAAATTTTCTAGGTATGAGCTATCACAGGTCAAAGAAATCATGGCCTCACCTTTCATCAGGAAAGCCTTTGAGGATGTGGGTTGTTTAGATTTTTATGAAAAGATTCAACAAACATGTTTCCATTCTCAATTTCCAAGCTTCTTCACCACCACTTTTAGGAAGGCCACCACTTTTAGAAAGGATGAGGCCATTTTAGGAAGGATGAGGCCAACGTTGTAGGGGTGGACTTCAAAATTACAGAAGATGCCATTTCCACAGCTATAGGTATTCCAAATCATGGAGAAACCTAGTTTAAAGGCATGGATTTAGACATTGAGAACTACAATTCTTTCCTAAAGCCACATTATAAAGATGCTCTAAAATACATTTTTCCCTTTATAAAATTGCTTGACAGGTATGCTCCATTAATGAAGATGATAATGATGTACTTTACCTGTGAAGTGTGAAAATTATACTACAGTGTATTGGTTTATTTCCTCCTACTTGATTTAATTAATACAAGTCATTTTCAGAAATTGGATTCAGAAAATATTGAAAATAAACACAACTACAACCTACACATGCATATCATTTCCTGAATAATACACTCATGCAAGAAAGTGACACATGGATTTTTGGACATAAGTCCCTGGAAAAACCCAAAGTGGGAAAACCGGTTCAACAGATATGAGGGTTTATTATTAAGTATTTTTTAGTATGGAAAATATGGGTTCCACACTTGGAAAAACTAGCAGAGAATAAAAGATATCATATCTGCAGCTAACCTGAAGATCTAGTGCCAAATATCTTATTGATCCACACCCTCAAATGAGATTTACAGGACTCAGCCCAGATCTAAACCTAGAAACCCTCAACGCTGCTTCAGAAACCCCAAAATTTCCCTATAGGGCATGCGCCAACTACTGCGTGGATCTAGAAGGCATGTGTTATCTTGGAGGGTCTACATTTTCCCTGCACTACCTCTGCTAGGCCAGCATCAGCCCTGCATAGCCCTAGCTGCCTCTGCGCTGCCCCTGTTGGACTGCGTGGCTCTGAAGTCCCTCTATGTTGACCTTGAGCTGCTCCTCTTGCCTCTTGCTGTCTCTTGGCCCTAGAATCAGATCATTCCCTTGGCCAATGCTATCCCTCATTACAGGAAATCCCTTTGAAAATTCTTAGCAAACCCGCCCTAGAATTCCAGATCTATTCCTCAGTTCTACCAAAATTGTGTGTCCTCAACTGAACCTCAAGCCTTTCTCTTATACTTTTTCATTGAACCCTTCAACAACCAAGATTAGATCATCCATAAACAGTTGAGATTAAAATACTGCTTGATCCATGTGACTTAAGACAATTTCATCACATGTGCTAATTAATTCACTTTAATGATTTTATTTTCCTAAGTTATACTTAGGAAATCCATTAAAAATAATTAATTATTTGAATAACTTGAACACCAACTGAAATTTCTGAAATCCATTTCTGGGTCTTGTAGATCAAGTGTACTCTAGTCACTCCACAAAATTTGGGAGCTAGAGCACAACTGATGCTACCCCAAATACACAAAATCTCAACACTCCCTCTTAACATCAAGAGTGTGCTCTAACAATACATCACACCATGCATTACAAGATCTTGAGTACTAGATATGTGATGTTGATACTTGGCCTGATGCCCTCCATCTACTGCAGTGCTGCTCTGTACTACCGCTCATGCCACTGCCACATCTGTACTGTAGCTCCCTCTCAAATTGCTGCATCGTGCTAACCATAGCACTGCCACTGCTAACTGTTGCACTGCAACTTAGTTACCGAGAAGTAAGAAACTGAATAAATCCACCCAAATGTTTAACAGATAAGTCAAGTTGCCCTCCATCATTGAAGCTCCTCAAATACTGAATTACGTTGTCCTCCTGGAGACACTGTCATGCTGCAACATGGCACTGCGTGAGCCTAGCTTCTCTATGCTGCTGAAGTCCCATCAGCCTCTCTGTGCTGCTACTTCCATGTTGTTGCTGGCTTTGCATTATGCTTCTCACTCTTCAGCTCTTCAACTCCCTCTTCCTCTTCAATGTGTTCATCTGCAACCATCTCTCGACTCATCTCGCTAGCATCTTAAGGCTCACGTAGCTCGTACATGATCCAAGAGTAGCGCTGACTCAAGGATCCCGCCACTGTCTATGGATAATCTATATATCCATGTCACCCCACCTCTTATCTTGAGGTGCATGATCACTCATGGTTGCATCATCATTAGATCCATCATCATTTTCTTCTGTAGCCTTGGAATCAAAAGCTCCTTTGTCCTTCTTCTTAGGACAACTGCTCACAAAATGACCAAGATCACCACAGTTAAAGCACCGAACCTTGGAGGGGTCCTTCTTCTTCTTCCCTTGCTTCTTTTCCCTTGATGCAACAGTTGCATCCTCCTCCTCTTCTTTCTTCACTCTGGATGATTCGCTTCCACCATTGATAGACTGCTTCTTGGTGATCCTCCTGATCTCCTCTTGGTGAAGAATAACCCACATATCTGCCCATGATGGTAACACTTCCCTTCCCAGAATGCTCTGGAAAAAGGTTTCCCATTCTTTAGAGACACATTTAGGGCCGTCCTCACTAGGAGCCCTTCATCTGGATTAGCACCCATTCCAATCAGTTGGTCTCGGATAGCTTGAAGTCTGAAGAGGAATGGATCTATCTCTTCACCCTTCATCATTTGGAACATACGCATCTGATTCTCAAGAAGCATTCTTCTTTGCACCAAGCCTCTTTGGTACATCACCTCCAAGGCTGACCACATGTCATGTGTTGTATTCTTACCTGCAGTATGAGGAATCACATGGTCCTTGACTTCCTCTATGATCAAAAGCTTCGTCCGCGCTTGATTTTCATCATACTTCTTGAGTGGATCTGCATCGGTTGGTACATCAAGTGTTTTCTCTGCATGATCTTTGAGACTATATTCATCCAGAACTGAGAGGATTCCGACCTTCCAAAAAAAAAATTTGGACATGTCGTCCAATCTATATTGATCCCTATATCCATATCGACCCATCTTTGCTCACATCTGAAGAAAGCAATACTTCTCCCTCTGGATCTAGGTTTCTTGGTGACTATAAACCCTCTAGTAACTGCTTCTTCTGCAAAATGACTTCCCTCCTGGAAATCTTCCACCAAAACTCAAACGGATAGTATTCTCCAATCCCCTTGATCGAATCTCATATCTGTTTGGCTCAGATCTTCTGAATGACTGTCTTCCTCCTGCCTTTGTTGCCTTAGCTAGGCATAATTCTGCACCTGCAGAATCTCTATCCCACCAGAACTTCTAAAGATTTGAAGCATTGCTTTCAGATCTTCGCAATTTTTTTTGAAACAAGAGAAGTCACTGGACAACATCCTCTTGGCTAGCCCAATGCTGCTCAAAAGTGGACTGTGTAACCCTAGAATGGGTGACGTAGTCCTTACGCTGCCCTGGGAAGGGTCTAGGTAAGCCTAGAGGCCTTTTGCATATTCAACGATGTCTCTTGGATTTGATTTCTCCTGCTGTCAAGATGCCTTTCTGGATTTTTTGCCTCTTCTACCAGCCTGTAGAAAAAATAATTCTTCAGTTGATTTCTGGAGATTCAACTTGATCTATTATCCCTCTAATACCATGTGAAAATTATACTGCAGTGTATTGATTTATTTCCTCCTACTTGATTTATTTAATACAAGTTATTTTCAGAAATTGGATTCAGAAAATATAAAAAATAAACACAACTACGACCTACACATGCAGATCATTTACTGAATAACACACTCATACAAAAAAGTGATACATGGATTTTTGGACATAAGTCCTTGGAAAAATCCAAAGCGAGAAAACCGGTTCAACAGATATGAGGGTTTATTATTAAGTAGTTATGAGTACAACGAATCTGGGTTCCAGACTTGAAAAACTAGACATAGAATAAAATATATCAGATCTGCAGCTAACCTGAAGATCTAGTGCCAAATCTCTTACTGATCCACACCCTCAAACGGGATTTACAGGACTTAGCCCGGATTTGACCCTAGAAACCCTCAGCGCTACTTTAGAAACCCCAACGTTTCCCTAGAGGGTCTGCGTCAGCCTTTGCGTGGCTCTAGGAGGGCTTGTGACACCCTTGGAGGGTCTATGCTGCCCCTGTGCTGCCTATGCTAGGCCAGTGTCAGCCCTACGTGGCCCTAGCTTCCTCTGCGCTGCCCCTGTTGGACTGCATGGCTTTGAAGTCCATCACTAGGTCAAGAGGATTTTGATAAGTTGATTGCAACATAGATTGAACAAGACTAGTAATTTTGTCTTGGAAAGGTAAATGATCATTTGGAAAGGGTTCTCAAGACGGCCAAAAGGAACACCAATCTCCAAAGGCACATGGCAATGCACTATTGCACCAGAAACAAGGTTTCTAAGATTAGGGTAAAAAACATGAAAAAGAGGCTAAGGAAAACGCTAATAAAGACAAGGAAGAGAGACAAATTAGAATTACTTTCTGATGCATCCTTGATTGTCTGACCCATCACCCAAGGAGTCAAAGAAACAAATTTCAAGCAATTTTGAAGAAATTTTGGGTATTTTGGCAATTTTGTGATGTATAGAAGCGCAACGAGCTCACACTTCGCTTCTTCCTAAGGGAACTAAATGAGTAAATAATATATGGTTTCATAGATTATGACTTGTACATATCAAATATATACTTAGGTTTCCATTTCATGTCATAGGTTGGAAGGAAAAGTCAAAAATCATGCTAAAAAACAAGTTTATGCCAGTGTTTTAGACCCCATGCTGTAATTCTTGATTAGTCTTGGGAAAAGTTATTTTTGGAGGCCTAGAAAAGGGATTTTTTCAGGTTTAACGCTTTGGGAGGAAAGTAGACACACTGATCTATCATCACTAGCTTCTAGATAAGCAAATGGACCAAGAAAAACCCATCAAATTTGCCTACAAATTCCACATTGTGCTTCTATCAACAATGTCATTTTTTGGTTTTTATCATTAAAACTCGACTTTTCTTGATGTAATTACTCAATTTGGGTTTCTACATGATGTAACTAAGTGTAATTTAGTTTTTTAATGTGAATTTGATGTAATTAGGATGGTCATTAATGTCATTAAAGTCATTCAAAGGCTAAATGGAGAGTTTGTTCTAACCTCCCTAGTTGTAGGTTTGGTTAGAGAAATTAGTGTAAATCAGTTCCTATCATGAGGGATTCGACCCTTAAGAGAGGGGAATGTGGTTTTGGTCTATATGTAGCTTTTTTTTTAGTTAGATTCAAGGTTGGACATCAAAGAGTAGAAGTCTTGGAGCTTTGTGTACAATATATTTTTGCAGAAATACAAGGCTTGTTGCACCTATTATATAGGGATTCATGTGGTATGATTTTGTGACATTGTTTTATTCTATAAATCACTTTAATGAATGTTTAGTTATCCTTGTTTCCATATATTTCCTTTAAATTATCTTCCTATGAGTTTTTAAATATACTTCTTAAGCTTATTCTCCATTTTGATAGGAATTTCATGTTTATGTTATCCATCTTCTGATAAATGAACTCATGCTTGTCATGCTCATTTTGAACCTTTGCTTTTCCACCCTACACTACATTGACGAACTCAAAGTAACACTGAAAATACCTGCCTTGCCCCTTTGTATCCCTGCAACTGAAATCTTTTGAGACCTAACCTAGTTTCCTTGACCTCTCCTCTCGATCCAGCTAAACCCTAAATTTCAAATCCCTAGAGCTCAATACCTAGCCTAATATCTTTTTACTCTCTCTAGTCACCTTGTAGGTTGTGAGATCATAGAGAGAGTCCTCTCTAATTTGGTAGGGCTAGCTACCAAATCACAAGTAGGTTTGAGGTTACCTTCTTCAGTCTCCTTTCTCAGCCTTGGGATGTTGTGGAGGATAACATATTCTAGACATCCTGGGAAGGAAGTGAATACTGGTACTACTTTTGAGTGTGGAGGTGTGAGCCTCTGGATTCCATTTTTGATTGATGTGGGCACCGTATCATTTTATTTTTAGGTTAGAGAAAATTTACATATGTATATGTGTATCTTATTGGAAATACTATATCCATTTGTGGTTATAAATATCCATAGATAGTATGATTATTTGATGGTAGAATAAAATGTGCATGAGTATATGTGGTTTTGATTGTAAATATCATAATGAGTTGTGTTATAAATCTCTAGTAATGAGTTGGTAACAACCCCTAGTTGATTTTCCATGTAAAAAAAATATAAGACCAAGGTTATGGGACACATATTCCAAGATGAATTTTGGAAAAAAAAAACATAGTGATGGGGATCACCGGTGATTAATTAATGACTATGGAAATTGGCAAAGGCAAAGAGAAAATAATTGGCATTTATTTATGAAAAAAAAGGAAAATAGGAGAAAAGGGAGATGAAGGGTCACATATTTTCATGAGAGGAAAATTAGAAGGCAAAATGAAGGAAAATGAAGAAAATAGAGAACGCAATGATAAAAAGGCTTATAAGGATCAATTCACAGTATTTTTTCAGTTACATGGTGGAGCTCTCTTCTATTATCTCACACTCTCATACTCTTGCACACTTAGAGTTTTCTTAGAGGATTCTTGGAGCACTTGGGTTATACTTTGGATTTGGAGAAAAAAGGAAAAGGAAATCAGGAAAGCGCAAGGGAACAATTGGATCATCAACTACATCTGGATTGATTTTTAGGTAAAAAGTTGAATGTATGTTTTTCTTGATAGTTTTGGCATGCATGGCACATTCATGTTGTTTCCTAGTTATGTGTTGTCATTAGAATGAAGATATTACTGGATTGATAGTGATTTTAGCCTTGCCTTTCCATTTCCTAGATAGCCACATTGTTGTGTGTTTTTCCACTTTTTTTTAATGGTTGGTGCACATTTTCCTTATGGTTGTGGGTTTAGTTACTAGTTCATGAAGTCGTTGGTTGGAAAAAACACTATGGAATCCGTAGAAAAACTTGGGTTGAGTTACTAGTCCTGGAGCCTAGGTTGGGATAAAAGCTCTAGATCCCTTCATGGGTTGGTTTATTGATCCCTGGAGTTGGGTTGGAAAAATGGTCTGGAGCCTTGGAAGGTTGTGCGTTGAAATATTAATTCCTGGAAACGAAGTTCGAACAAACACTCTAGAACTATGGACAACATGGGTAGAGACTGATCTGGTTGGTTTTAGTGATGTCTGACCGTATGGTGGAATCACTGGTTGAGGTTTCAGGTGGTTTGGCCTTTAGAACCGCTAGTTTGATTTTTTCTTAGGTTATTCATTGATATCGCACATCCATGCTTGTAATATGGCACAAGGGTGATTGGCTGAAAGAATGATTTGCTTCAGCTCAATATATGGTCGGGTGGTACATGTAAGTCCCCGACTTGGTTGGAATTTTCATATGTTAATGTGAGGCATTTTATATTTTGATCTATGATAATAAGCATTGATTATGGTGGTGATATTATGGTCCATGGTTTATATGTTGGTTATTTGTTGATTATATGCTAGTTATATGATATATATTGTCTATGGTGCTTGACATGTTTGATGAACATATATGGTTGATGAATACATGGACTAAAAAGTGATATTTCAGCTAGCTAGAGATGGTTGAGAGTATTCTTAGTGATTCTTAGGTGAACACTATCAGTTTATGAGCAGATATGCATTCATAATCTGTAGCTTACATGTTCGCCATATGTTTGACGAAATGAATGTCATGGTTATGCTTGGTTAGATCAATTTTTTTATTCAAGTTTGATTGAATGGATTTTTCAGCATGTAACATATGCTTCTGGAAAATTTCAGGAAGTTTTGGGAAGTGGTCTAGAGGTTGGCCCACTGATCTTGGGACGGCATGGTCTGAACTGGAGGAATTTGGCTATAACCACATGGATTCAGTGTTGTGCATGTGGTTTGAGGCCTATAACCGCATGAATGGCTTGTTGTGGGTGTGTTTGTGGGCCCAATGTAGTAAAAAAGAGCCTCAACTTAGGGATTGGCCACCTAGGGTGGTTCTTTGGCCCCTAAGTGTCATGTAGGCCCTGTAGGATTTTAGTTTGTGGTCATTAAGTCTCAATTGTAGACCCCACTTCCATAAATAAAGCTTAGAGGTCTGGTCATGTCATAGTAGCATTCGTCTCATGTTTACCCTAAAAGGCTAGTGAAAATGGGTAAATGTGGGAGGGGTGGTTACATGTTGGGATCTACTTTTTTGGTTCCTTCTAAGATGTCTTCTCTGCAAGAAATTAAGTAGGTGATTTTGTTGACCCTAAATTTTCGAGTGTACATTTCCACTTCCATGTCATCTTTTAGCTCTGTGTTAGTTAGAGGGAATATTAATTGGTCATTAAGTTGCAAGACCACTTATGGAATAGGTATTGCAGTATTTGACTAGTAACTTAACTCATCAAAATTGTTGAGTGTAGTTGTTTTTATACTAGATCCTTGGTTTTCACTTGGTATTTATTAACATACCATACTTTGGTCATGTTGAGATGTAGTTGTATGAGTGAATATGTAGGCAAGGAGCAACGAATGTGTCAAGCTACTCTCTAGTGATAAGACACATTCTTGAGGTTTGTGATCCAGTTTCCTAAAAACATTATCTATAGGAAGGGATTTCATCTTCCCTAATCAATTTTCAGTCAATCATTTTTAAATTTTCATCAATAGAACCACCTTTCTAGGGAAGATGATCTCCCTAACTAGTGAAACGTTTTTCATAGAAAAACCAAATAAGTAAGGATGGGAACCTGATTTCCTTGCTTGAGTTATGGTAATGCTTGCAAGTTATTTTGACAATGTTGGCCATGTTATTATCCAAGATATACTACTTCCCCATTCTGACTATTTGATAAATCACTTCCCTAATCATGTCGAGTTTAATTTCTAATGGCGTACCTGTCGGAGTGAAAAAAAGAGACAATATAATTTCGGTCCACTTGATGGTTGGGTATTTTATCTATATAATGATAATCCCTTTAGAATAATTTGTAATAATTATTCTTGTAAACCATTGGATCCACACTTTGAATTCAACTATCTATAGGATTTTATCATTAGTAAGCGGAAGGCATGTAATTTTGTGGGTTATACCCACCACAATCATGATTGGGTGGGAAAACCACATAACCTCTTCATGAAATTGTATAAGAGTGAAATTGTTGAATTCTTCCTTCCAACCTTGGAAGTTTATAATTAATGGTGCAGCTAAATAATCATGAATTCTAACCACCTGGAGTAATGTTGACCCCATTCTCCATATTTTGTGGACCATTGAATTTTTCCCACTCCTCATCCCATGGAATTTCTTCCATCTTTCTTGTTTAATGTTGTGTATCTCAACCTCCAAATTTGTTTTTATATACTTTTCAAATCACACCTTGGTGCATGACTCCAAAAGGGTTTCAACCCTTTGTTCTTGACCTCTCATCCTTGGAATTTTGAAGTATTTACCAAACTCTTTGTTGAAAAAACACTATAGAAAGAAGCTAGAATTACTTGGATCTAGTAAATAGTGCAACATAACTATGTATGATAGCTCAAGCATTGTAAGAGGGTACTCTACTTGTCAAAGTAGTGATAATGAAGCATTGGTGGACTTATTTTCAAGTTTTTTGGCAGATTCTTCAACAACCCACTGCATTACCCCAAGTGTTTGATTTCTAGTCATGTTTAAGATGGATGTGTGTGAGGCAAATTATGGGATTTGTGGTTGTTTTATGGAAAATAATTGTCTTTTCAACTCGAACTCGTTAGTAGGGAATTCCTCGTTATTTCTTCTCATATCAATTTTTTGTTGTTCAACTCATCAAGGTTTATCAATTCTTCTTCTATAGTCAACTTGTTTAGGTTTGTTGATATTCACTTTCCAGTTAGTTTTATAAAATCATTTTTTACGCTTATGTCATCACTCTTTTCTTCATGGATGTCAAAGCTTTCCTTTTCATATTGGAATTCAATCTTGATTTTTCATATTTTTATTCAGGAATGTGTCTAAATCTTATTTTTGTTCTATACATATGATTTTATTGTAGAATATTAAATGTTGGTACTTATTGTTGGAGCGTTTGGTTGTTGTACCTAATAAAATTGTTGGTTTCTTTGTTATTGATTATACAACTTAGATTTTCTTTAATTAATGAAAAAAATTAATTCTAATATACAAGGTTTGGTAGTTTAGACTTCCACAAAGCGATTTTCATCCTAACCCATGGTTACTAGCACCTCAAGGAGGTTTTCGCCAATAACTATGCCAAAATTGTCGGATTTTACTATTTAAGATAGGCTCCTTTTATAACAGAGTTGAAAATTTTCCCTTTTAGTGTCCTTGGCTAGGTATCTCCTAAAGGTCAAATGTCTTCAATAACAAAGAGGCCTAACCATGCAATTTCCAGTTTACTTGGCTTCCCTTTTATTCAAATGTCATATAGTAAAGCTAAATATCCTTCCTTCTAGTATTTTGTTTTAATTTTTCTATCACGCCATGCCTTCTGCTACTTATTTTGACCTTCTTATTGATATACTACATGGAGCTTCTCTTCATTGAGTCTATTTATATGGTGAAGACATTCTTTTTTAGTTATATTGAGGCCATATGAGACTTTAGCTACATTCGTTGTAAAATTTGGGGGAATGATAGCTTCCATCCCATAGACTAACTTGAAATGGGTGTGATAAATTGATATTTTGTATGTTGTTCCTTAAGTCCATATTTCTATATGTGCCTTGTCATCCTATTCATCTTGGTTGATTCCAAAATTTTTAGTTAAACCTCTATGAAGAGTTTTGTTGAACAATTTGACTACATCATTATCTCATGGGTGGTAGTTCGTCATATTAGAGTGGTTGATCCTACACTTTTGTAATAGTAGTACTTGTATTGTTGCATTAATGAAGTGATTTCATTATCATTGATTAGAGTTAGGGACACCCAAATCTTGTGATGATATTTTCATAGATAAAATTCACTGCAAATTCATTTGTACACAATTCAATAGATTCTACCTCATCCTGTTTATTTATATATTCAATTGTAGTTACAATGTACTTTGTGCTTATTATTTTCACTCTTTGGGAGAATAATTCAGTGAAGTTGATACCCCATATTTCAAAAGGTAGACTGGGATTACTCAACTTTAATGGAATTTCATTTTTCATAATAATTGTTCCATATTTTGCAAAATGTCACATTACTTGATTCTTGTCCAACATTATTTGAATAGAGTCAGCCACCATAAACCTACTTGCAACATATCTCTCATTGTTGTGTCAATTTCACAATGACCACCAACAAGACCCTTACGTGCTTCATATATGATGTTTTTTCATTCATGTTCTAATACGCATCTTCTAGTTACTCCATTAGGTCCCAAATTATACCAATATCCATTCATTAGTGTGAAATGTGTGTCTTTCATAACTAACACTTTTTAATTTTTCTTTTTGAGCTCCTATGGAGCCTTTCCATAATATAATAATTCGACTATGTCTACTAATTTGGCCAAAGAAGCTTCAATTCTGAACAAATGTGGATTAGGGAGATCATCTTCAATACCAATCACATATTATCCTATGTCCATTCATGATAAATGATTTGGACCAACATTTTTCTTACTTGGTCAAACTATTATGTCAAACTCAAACTCTTGGAATAGTATCAACCATAAATCCTTCCTTGATGTACAACCATATTGACGAGATACTTCAAGGCCTGATGATATATAAAGAATGTAAATGTGTTGGCCAACAAATAGTCTTAGAATTTTTGAAGAGAAAAAATCATGGCAAGAGTTTCTATCTCTATAGTTGAATAATTTCTTTATGATTTATCTATATTTTAACTAGAATATGCATTTGGGTGGTATATTTGTGTCATTTATAGGTTGGGGTAGTACAACTCCAACAACTACATTTGATGCAACAACATGCACATGGAATTTCTTGGTCCATTTAGGAAATTTGAGCATAGGTACCTGCACCAGTTTCCTTTTCAACATCTCAAATGGCTCATTAATTTGTTTGCTCCACTAATATTCAACATCTCTGCTTAGAAGCTCATCATTGGGAAATGTAATATCAAAATAATGTTGGATGAATTTCCTATAATATCCAGTATGTCCCAGAAATATTTTTATTTGTTTTTTATTAACTAGAGGCTTTAGGTCAAGGATCACTTTATCATTTCCATGTTGATTTTAATTCCGTCTTTAGATACAACATGGCCCAATAGTATTCCAATAGGTGTGGTGAATATTCATTTCTTGATATTAAGAGACAAATGAATTTGTCTACATATTTCTATCATCATTATGAGCCACTTAGTGTCCAATTGTCAAAACAAATTGTGAATTTTTTTTACTACTACCCTTGAAAAAAGGCTAGTGTGTTTTTAAGTCCAAAAGGCATGAATTTGTATGCAAAGGATCCAAAGGTTAAGAAAAAATTGGTTTTCTTGATTATATTCTACAATTATGACTTGGTTGTAACCTGAGAAACCATCTGTAAGATAATATAATTCTGACTTTCCACCTAATTTATTATTCCATCAGTGAAGGGAGAGGGAAATGGATATGTTACTATGACTTTATTGAGACTTCGAAAATCGACACATATTCTTAGTTTCTTTGGGTCACAATTTTTGGGATGAATGAACATATAAATTTCCCATTCTTGTTTTTCAATGGAATATATGATGCATTTTGCTAGCACCCCTTTTTTTCCTTTTGTAATACGGGCTTGTATTTGTGAGATAATTTATCGGGTCTTTTATTTATAGGCGTGGCTCCTTGAATAAGATCAATTTTAATTTCACCCATTTTTTTAACAATTCTATCTAAATATTTGTAATATATGGTGAATACATCTTGATATTCTTTGATGAGATTAACAAATTTGGATATCTATTTGTTCGGCTAGTAATCCCTCGTCAAACCATTTTTTGTCGATTGTCATTAGACATGTTTACTTCTTTGATTTTAAATTCTGCATACATCCAATTGGGAGCTTTTTCTTCCTTGAGATCCTAATCACCAATTTTTCCTTCTTAATATGCTAGTGGGAAGGTGGGCTTCTCAAACTTTTCTTTGTCTTTCTTCACTACTTTGAATATAATTTTTACTCTCCTTTATGTCTCTCGATGATTTTCTTTTCTATCGAAAGCTCTAGCCTAGGGTTAGAAGGTTTTCTAAGTTGAGTAGGACAACCATTTGGTCGACTTGATAATGGAATGCGAGTTTATCACAAGTCAAAATCAAAGCGATTCCACTTTCATTTTTCTTTTTCTTTTTCTTTTTGTTTCAATCGAATCTACACTTTCTATGAATTTTCATATTTGTTTGGGAGATTGTCATAGCTCTTATTGGCCTAGTCAAAATTCAAATTCTTTTCGGAAAATTTCCTTTAATTCCTTCAACTGGAATTTTTTTTTGTGAGGCATTGCCTAATAACATGAAGTACATATTAATTCATGGATTACTGGGATGGTATGTCACTAGGAAAACCAAACCAAACCCAAAATATTAGTCCCTTCAAATAATAAGAGAATAGATTTATGCTTGTTAATATAAAACTAAAAAATTTCCCACATAAGCCAATTATAGACTTAGATATACAAACAAAGATAATGTAGAAATAATATAGAAAGATAATGATCAAGGATGATTTTCGAAATATGCAGCGTCAATAGGAATGGGCTCCTTGTTGTTTCCTAGAGAGCAACCTGGTTCAGGAGGAATATCCAAATTCCTTTCCATGCAACCTATCCTATAATCCAAAGTTGTCAATTCATATTGCATGTGATCCAGAGAGAGAATAATTTCCTCATTTCTCTCGTTTATTTCTACCAAGACTCGACCAAGGAGGAAATTTAGGTGCTAGCATATGTCCATCATGTACATGTATTGGTTGTAGCATCTGCGAGTGTGCTTAGCATCTAGAACCTAGTTAGCCACTTTAGCTAAAACCTTTGTATATTTGAGATTGCATTATTTGTTTATTGATTCCTGCTCAAATTGAGCAAGTTCCTCTTGTTTAAGTTGAGGAGTGAGTTCTATGAAAGTTGCACTAGAGATTTTAGTCATCACTTATACCCTTGAGTGCCCACACTCCTGGTAGTACGTGAATCCTTGTCGAACCTGAGCCCTCTAACTAGCATACTAAAAAATATGAGTCATACAGGCCCAATAGCAGATGGGAGAACCCATGGAATTTGAAGGAATAAGAAATAATGAGGGGCTCGTGCTGAGAGAATTCTCAAAGGACTAGATTTTCCCCGAGCAGTGACCTAGGTACCAATTATATCACTTTAGAGTGAGATACCTCAAACAGTGGAAGGGATACACTAAAAATAATTCCACCTACTCCCTACCTCTTATTAGAAATTCTAACATCCAAAAAAATGGGATTAACATGATAAAAGAAAACATGGTGAGCTAAAGGAAAAACCTACCTCATTTTTTCCTCCATTTGATCATTGGTTGTGGGCTATACAAAATGAAGCCTTGGATACCAATCACAATTAGAAATAGAAATTTCCCAAAATAGGAGAGAACCTAATAGGAGATAAACAACACAACTTCCTAGATTAGAAGTCGTGGGGGTAGGGGAAACAACAACAAAATGCTTGTAGTTTTGATAGGCCTTCCCTAAGCTTGAATCCAACTGAAAAAAGGATTGATATTCCAACCATATAAATTGAGGTGAGTGTAGATTCATCCTAGCCATAGATATAACAAATAAAATGTACTCTCCTCCAAGAAAATCCCAACTCCCCGACTCCTTGCTGCAACTCTGAAGCATGAGATGGAATAAAGGGTTGTTATGATAATACTACCTAGACCACCAATTAATCTGCATGCCATCATAATCTTGATTAGCATAATAATCATTGAATGCCTTATTAATGCCTCCCCTCAATGGTATGTGTTAATTGGGCAGGTGAATCTCCTCAGGGCCTACAAAATCCACTAAGTTTGTATCAGGAGCCATCGAATTACAGTCACAACGAGTGAAGGGAATATTCTATGGGTCAGAGGGTGGTGGGTAATGAAGATACCCTTTTCCTTGTGCATGCATCATCATGATATTGATGGAGGTGTGTTTCCACATCCCTGGGCCTATGGCCCAGTGGGACAGTGACAACTCGCCCCCCACCCTTTCTTAAGGCAACCACCCTGTCTCGGGATCCTTCCACTAGAATGTTGCTCCTTGTGCCTCCTTGATTTTATACCACTTGTTGTGAAAGTTTTCCAACATTTCTAGGAAAAAATGGGATTATAATCTTTTGTCTCTATGGTCAATCCTTTTCTAACATTTTTTTTTCAATTTTTGATATAAGCTATAGGATCACATCCTAGCTCAAAATTTTGGATATTTGCCTTCACTCGAAATTTTTTTCCTCTGAATTATTTGAAAAAGTGTCATGGTAGTTATCCAAGTTCGAAATTAAATTTCATGACTAACCCACCAATGATTTGATTGTCTTGTAAATGTATAAATAAGACTTTGTATTCTTCGTTGGTTTCCAACCATTTTAAACACTTCGTTGAAATGACTTAATGAGGAGTTAAACTCATTGAATCATTAAGGAGTAAACAATATCACTTTTAGGCCTATTGGAAGCGACGTTGGGGTATTTTTCACTTTATTTTCATAGAGGAAGGATACTTCATTTATAGAAAAGCGGTGTTGAATAATCCTATTTGGAACTCCTTTAAAAGACTAGCATTCTTTATCTTTTGGCCCATAGTTCTCTAGCTACCATTCGTACCATTCATATGTGAGTTTTTACCAATGGATAAGGGTGAACCAATTAAAACATTTATTGTTTTTTCTAGTTCAACTTTATCCATGTATTCATGCATGACTTGATAGAGTTGTTTTATTTTTGATTAATCATATGCTTCTATCTAGGGCTCCCACTCTCATGGGTTGAGGGGAATTACAATTTTTCTATGATTTTATTTAAGTTTTATTCTATCTCTTTCCAAGGAAATAAATTCTTTAATTTTTATACCCCATGGTCATCCAATGCAGTTTTACTATGTTGGCATTCCCTTAACTAGTTTGTTAACATCAAAGTTGAAAAAATAGTCAAAATACCCATTGTCAGGAACCACAATTGTTATATCTAATGCATATTTTTTCTCATATGATGTCTCCATTATTACCTTGTTTTACCAGCTTATGAACCTGTATCTTTCACTTATACATTCATTTCATGAAATAGTGAATATTTACATTTGGTTTACATTTTATACCTTCGTTATATGGATTTCCTAGGATTTATGTTAATTAAATGTTTTAATGGAGGTCCTGCACTCCATAGAGATCCTGCACTGGAATGGAAGTATATGGAGACCAATTGATCATATAATATTCCCATGGAGGAAAATGATAGATGAAATTTGTTCATAACTATTTTGGATCCTTTTTTATAGTCACAGACATACTTATCTTTCATTGACCTATTCCTACACTAAAGAGAAACCAATTTGGATATTTGACATCTCGGTGCACTTTCAAAGGAATCCAAGAACGTTTTTTGTTAAAAATATTTTTTTAACACCTCCACATAAGTTAGAATGCACCCATGTTGCACGTGTGGGTTTCTAGAAGCAAATCAACAAATCTGCTCAAAATTTGCACATTTTTCAAACTGCAAACTTTGACCTAGATTTTCTTGCAGATGGAGGAAAATATAAGAAATATGAGCATGTGGGTTTTTTCCTAGTATATAAAATTATCTATTACCCAAACCATTTCAAAAAATTCACTATGGTTAACAAGATAAATGAGATTATTTGAGACAGTTTTATAAAAAAACATTGTTTTTCCAGAATTCTAAGATCTTGTCCAGATTTGGAGAAAATGGAATTTTTCAGTTTCTCATACACCAAATTTCGATTTCTTGGGTTGGAATATGACTACAACATAATTATGTCAATGTAAAACTATTTTATCTTCATTTATCTTATTTTTTATTCAGTTTGTAATGTAAAAATTTGTATATAAACAAGATTGTGGCTCCGAGCCTACCTAACAGAGAGCCATTCCACATTTTTATGCTACTAATTTGAGATTTGGGGGTTATTACCTGTATGCTGAAGTGGATTTTTATCACTGAGCCCATCATGCAATCAAAGAGTGAACAACATTAATATAAGTTGAATGACAGGTTCTTCTTCCAGATTTGTCATTTTATTTTAATGCTCTATTCCATTCTGTGATTAAGTATCATTTTAAGAGGGTGAAAGATGGTTGTTTAGGGCCCAACCAACCCAGCGTGACACACTTCCATTAAATTATTATCGTGTGGATTATTTATTTTAGATCTAGTACTAGTTTCAGTGTGTTTATATTGAATGTGTGTTGTATATTTACATGCTTTGACTCTTTTGAGAAACTTCTTTTCATGCTAAGTCTTTTTTACAAGATATGTTTTACACTTTGGCGTGTGGTTATTTAGCATTGAAAACTAAAGGAACATCCCCATAAGTGTGTGTAATTTTTTTAATAACACATATAATTTGGGTTGTGTTATATTTTATATTTGCTCAGAGGAGACGATGATTTGATGCAGGATTTCTTTGCGAGTTTGGTAAATCACACAATTAAAATATTTTGTATGATACAGTGGCTTATCATTATCATTAAATGGGATCTAGATCTAAAACTCTTGAGTCATTTTAGACTCAAGATTTGAACATATTTAAATTTCTTTTACAAACCCATTGTCTTCATATAAACTTAATAAGGATGTAAATACTAAAAACATACTCGCTGAAATAATAAACAGAGTTGTGCATTTTATGAGTAACACTTCCAAAAAATACAAGAGTAGTTTGTGATTATGTTAATTCACATCAATGTTTGAGCTTAAACTCTTTTTATTAATTTGGAGTGTTCTTATGAACATAACCCTTCCTTTTTATTAAGTTGTGAAGCGCATCAGAACCTCTATTTCCTTAACATAAACTCTGGACTGTTGATGATTTGTATTGATACCATTAAGAGAAAATATGATTAGCATTGAGAGTCATTGATTGATTCATTTATACAATTGTTCACTGTTTGATTTTATCTTTCGAATATATATATATGAATAAGTGCTTTGTATATGTGAAGAGTATGTGTTCACAATGTTGATAAGTTGTTAAAGTGCAAGAATGATTATTAAGAAGGAGTTTTTGTTAGGTATCCCTTGGATTGGAAAGTTTCGTTTTCCTTGTGTTCTTGTATTGAACATCGATTTTTTTTTAGGATTCATTGTTTGGGTGCGTCTCAAAGCTTGAAGGAGTGTTAAGGCGGAATGTGATCATTTAAAGCATGTGCACAATAGAGGTTTGCACTGTTGATTGATGTGCTAGAAGTAATTATAAGTTTCACTTTTATTTCATGTTCATAGAGAGGAGTGGAGTGTTCATTTTAGTGCAGGAACCTCTATTATTCTTTCTTGATTGCAATAATCTTTGTGGTTCTTGTTTGGACTTTCAAAGTGGTACAAGAATATGTGTGGTTCTTGTTTGGAATTATTGAAAAATCAATTGGAATTAATTCTTTACAATCTATGTGACTTGAGTCCTTTGGTTACTTAAATAAATAAATAAAATAAGTTCATTCTAATAAATGATTTGAAGAGTGAAGTGAAAAGAGTTCTAGTTCATTTCTTATAATATTTTTAATAAAAATTGCTAAAACTAGTATAGGAATTTATGCATTATTTTGGAAGAGTGCTATTTTATCCTTTTCAATTGCTAATAACTAGGGTTTTCTCACAATTTTTGATAGATTGAAAGATTAGTATTTATGGTTTCATTTCTAAAGACTTCTTTTGAGTGCAGAATTAGAACAAGGATTGACTAGTGCAAGAATCTGAAGGTGTGAGCGATTTCTAGACAAGATAGGGTTTTGTTTTGCAGGTTGCTATAGTCCTTCTCAGGAATTTCCAGTGCTGCATCTTGAAGTCCATAGACCCCAGATTGAAAATTAAATGTTGTTCCATTAATATTCCATATACTACACCCAAAATTTTGGTGTCGTTTTCGGGGAGGCACTTAGGGGATTGACCTTGGTGACCTGTTGTAGTTTGGTTTTCTCTTTACCTAGTTTTTATTGCGACTTTTTGTTTCTTTCCTGCACATTTATTTTCATTTTTAGGGTGTTTTAAGAACCCCCGATATATAAATGCAGACAGGGTATACCAACTAGCTTGTTGAAGACAAATAAATGGTATTTCGAGGCATTTTTCAATGAGGAGTTTGAGGCTAATATCAATCATCCAATGCACCTATTTCACTAATCAGTTGGCATGAACATTCAGAGGATTCTCGAAGTAGTACAGGGAGAATCTCTTCTATTTTTAAATGAAATTACACACCTTCACCTTTGAATTCCGTATAAAATATCCAGGAGGAGTGGTACAAATGCATAGTATTCCCCCATCTTCTCTACCGAAATTTCATGGTTTGGAAAATAAATACCCAGATACATTCTTACTTGATTTGAAGTACTTTGTAGAGGATATGGTTATTTTACTAATGCTCAAAGGTTGCAAGTTTTTCCTTTTACTCTTAAGGGAGAAGCTCTTTGATGGGTCATGAGCCTTGGAGGGAACTACATTCAAATGTGGGAAGAGATGAAGAGTGTGTTCGTGAAGAAATATCAAGACTATTTCCAGGTCAGTGAAGATATTTTTGGAATGATACAAGGGGAAGATGAAACTTTGGAGGACTATGTTGAGTGATTTCGATACAACCTTCAAAAATAAAAACATAAACATCTGGAAAAAGAAACATTGAAAACACTCCTACTCAAAGGAATCAAATATGATTTTTTAGAACCGTTAAATCTGATATGAATAGGTGATTTTTTCACTTACCATATGATGATGTTTGTGAATTATGAATTAGGTATTCAAGGGGAATCTCCAATATTGGTAAGAATTCTAGAGAAATTTCCTCTCAATTTTTGAAATCTGCTATGAAAGCCTCTCTAAATTTAAAATTGGATGATTTGCAAGACGAACGGAAGCAATGCAAGGAGGATCAATCGATAAATTTCCCATCGTTTCTAGGGTTACAAACAAGATTTAAGTAATCAAGTAAGTAAATAAATCAACCACCAGGTATAACTCAAAACTCATCATCATTTAATACTTGGACTAACATTTATTGTCCGAAGCAGGTTCCTCAACAGATCTATAACCTTGCAGTTCCATGGAAGACTTATAATCCTCCTCTAATTCAATACCCCACCTTATGGACACAGTGTCCCTTTCCCTTGAACCCTATATTCTCACAACCTTGAGGATGGTTTGTAGCCTCCTCTCTAGGGAAATTCCCCATGAAAACTCGATTACTTGAGCCACAACAGTTACAATTCTTGTCTAATGCAGCACCATGTTATTCTTCTTTATGGTCCCAACCATTTGTGCAACCAAACCCTAATTCCAACAATAAAGTTGCACCTTAATTTAAAACACTTATTTTTCCTACTCACTCCCATATCGAATGTAATTTCATATGTTTTAGAGAGGGGAGGGGAGTGAATTCAAAAACTTCCCCTAGTACCACAAAGCATTTACCTCAGGAATAAAATTTAATCCATAAACCATTAGAGGAGCAATCTATGATTGGAAATTGTTCTAAAACTGTTGTTGAAGCTCATGAACAATATCAAGAGAAAATCCCTAGACTTTCCCTTACCCATCATTGTCAATCTAAAGAGAGAAAACATCAAATTGTGAAATACTTGTACAAGTTGGATAACCATGAATATGTGGGTACTATTGAAACCTGGTTCCAAAAAATCATTGGCACACCTCACTCCATGATTTGGAAGCTCTTGGTACCATATCAGTTAAAGAAGTTGGTTTCTCATACTTCAGTGTGCGTTAAAGTCTACTTTTTAAACATGAGTGTGAGTATAGTCAGTATTTTTATAAGCACATGGTTACACTGGAAGTACTCCTACACTTGAAGGATATCTTACTCTCTCTAAATTAGGGTAGGGTAGCATAGAAATAACAAATAAAAATTTCATTTGGAATAAAATTATTATATCATTACTCTTGAAATTTCATTTCTATAAGGCACATCTATTGGATTTTCCATTATTATGCACTCTTATGGTAAGTATTTTCAGAAGCAATTCATTCTTAATGCCTAGTTATTTTTTAAAGTGAATATAATTTATGGGTTGGTTCCTCTTCATAATTGTTTGGTCATACATTGAGTCAGTCATGGGGACTTGTCATTGTTATGCTTAATACTTTCCACTCATAAACCCCCAATCCTAACCTTGGCCAAGTCACTTGATAAAGCTGATGTCCAAGAAATATTTTCAAGTTTCTCTTAGAAGGTATTGTTGAAAAACCTCCTATGGTGGACCATTCCTATAAAACCCTAATGAGATTTCATGAGAACCCTAGCATGATCAACTTGAGGAATCTTTCAATTATTATTTGAGATGATTTATTTAAAATGATTCTTTAGGGTATCAAGATGAACTAGTAAATATTAGTCATTAAAAACTTTCCATGCCATCATGTGCTCTTAAGGAGCATATTTACCTCCCCACCTATTAAGAAACATATTTAAGGTTAATTATAATAATAATTTATTTTAAAAGGATTAATTGATGGATAGGTTTCATTACGAGCCGACCTAAATTTATCATGGGTCTTAGCGAGAATGACATTACCAATACTGGTCACCAAGCCAGGGTAATGGATTTGAGTTTAAAAGTTGGAAGACAAGAGGCCTCATCATAAGCTGGCTTGTTCATTCATGTTAGTTCTTATGATTGGCATTGACCTTAGCTAGTTACCAAGCCAGGACAATGGCCTTTGGTTTATTTATAAAGTAATGTAAGTGATTTTAAATAGATTCTATATCTAATAGATGTGACACAATCATTTTATTGGGTTAAAAGGCATCCTTGTCGAGGCTATAGACGCCTGTTGGAAGCAGGGTCATGCCTGTGGTATTAAAGTTAATCTCACACTATGATTTACTTGGTTGTTTTTGTCTTTCCCTAAACTCATTATCATATCTCTCAAAGAATGGCTTTAAGATATTTTTGGTATTATGCTATGGAGTTCTATCTTTTGGAATAATTTGGGTTTCATGGATGTGGGACCCTTAGTGCAGGTGATTCAGTTTATCTAAACAAGAGGAGCTTCAGATATATGCTTAGATAATGGTAATATGGTCACCTTGAGAAGGTATCATTTTTTCATATTTATTTTTCTCAGTTTCCATCCATGTTTAACGTCGTGACTTTCAAATCATGTCAACTTTATTTGTAATGAGGATATTGAGGTGAAGACCTACTGATATGTACTTCTCTTGAGATGCTTTGTGGAAATTTTGACAGTTCGATATTTCATGATGACATTATCCATGGACTGAAAACATTGTTAGCTTACCCATGGGAGCCCTCACGTTATATTTTCTTTTAACTAGTCTTAACGAATAAAGATGGACCAACAAGCATTTTTCTGTTAAAACAGTCAAATCTAGCAAGGAACAATATCATGAGTGTAGGAAAATTTATGTTTTAATTCTAGTTTTTTAGCAGGGGAGCATCAATATAGAATTTTATTCCATTGCATGAGGACATGCAGGATGATCAACATGGGGGGATGTCAAGCCCTAGAATTTTTGTATCTAATCCATCTTTTTGCTCATATGATGCCTCGATTATTCCCTTGTTTCACCAGTTTCTAAACCTTTATCTTGTGATTATACATTATTTTCATGCAATAGTGAATATTTAAATTTGCTTTGCATTTTATACCTTCGTTATATGCATTTATTAGTATTGATGCTCATTAAATGTTTTTAATGCAAGTCCTACACTCCATAGATATCCTGCACCAAAATGGAAGTATATGGGGATCACTCGATCATCTGAGCTTGCCATGGAGGAAAATGATATATGAAATTTGTTCATAACTATTTTTTGTCCTTTTTTATAGTCATAGGTGCACTTATCTTTCATTGACATGTTCCCGCACTAAAGAGCAACCAATTTGGAGATTTGACATATCGGTGCACTTTCAAAGAAATCAGAGATTTTTTTTTGTTAAAAATTATGTTTGAACAGCTCCACATAAGATAGAATTCACCTAGGTCACACGTATGGATTTCTAGAATAAAATTAGAAAATTTGCTCAAAATTTGCACAATATTCAAATTGCCAACTTTGACCTTGATTTGCATGCAAATGGAGGTGAATATCAAAAATTTGATCATATGGTTTTTTTCCCAGTATAGAAAATTATCTAAAACCCATACCGTTTCCAAAAATTCATTATGGTTAAGAAGCTACACGAGGTCATTTGAGAAATTTTTATAAATAAAATTTGTTTTTCCATACTTCTAGGGTCTTGTCCATATTTGAAGAAAATGAAAATTTTTGAGTTTTTCATAAACCATATCTCAATTTATTGGTTTGGAATATGGCTACAATAGACTTCCATCAATGAAATTTTTTTGGATATTCATTTATCTTATTTTGTATTGAGTTTGTAATGTAAAAAATTGTATATAAACAAGTTTGTGGCTCCAAGCCTACCTAACAGAGAGCCAGTCCACATTTCTATGCTTTTGAGTTGAGATATGGGGGTTATTCCCCCTTTGATGAAGTGTATAAGTAATACTGAGCTCATCATGCACTGAAAGATTGAACTTCATTAATATATGTTGAATGTGAGGTTATTTTTCCAAATTTGTCATTTTATTTTAATGCTCTATTCCATTATGTGATTTAGTTTCATTTTAAGAGGGTATGAGCCGGTTGGTTAGGGACCAACCAACCCATCTCGACATACCTCCATTAAATTAGTATCGTATGGTTTATTTATTTAGATCTAGTATTGGTTTCAGTGTGTTTATATTGAGTGTGTGTTCTATTTTACATGCTTTGACTCTTGTGAGAAACTTCTTTTCATGCTCTCTATTTTTAACAAGACATGTTTCACACTTGATCTTGTGGTTATTTAGAATTGAAAACTGAAGTAGCATCCCCATAAGTGTGTGTAATATTTTTAATTCCTCATATAATTTGGGTTGTGTTGTATTTTGTATTTGCTCAAAGGTGAAGATGATTTGATGTGGGATTTCTTTGTGAGTTTGGTAAATCACATAATTAAGATATTTTATATGATACAATGGCTTATAATTATCATTAAATGTGATCGAGATATGAAACTTTTGAGTCATTTTATACTTAATAGATGAAGATATTTCAATTTCTTTTACAAACGCACTGTCTTCATATAAACGTAATAAGGATGTAAATACTAAAACCTTACTTTCTGAAATAATAGTCAAAGTTATGCATTTTATGAGTGACACTTCCAGCAAATAAAAGAATGGTTTGTGATTTTGTCGATTCACATAAGTGTTGGATCTTAAACTCTTTTTATTAATCTGGAGCATTGTTATGAACATAACCCTTCCATTTTTGTTAAGTTGCAAATCACATCAGAACCTGTGTTTTCTTAACATGAACTCTGGAGTGTTGATGATTTGTATTGATACCATTCAGAGTAAATATGATTAGCATTGAGATTCATTGATTGATTCAGTTATAAACTTGTTCACTGTTTGATTTGATCTTTCAAGTATATATATATGAATATGAATAAGCATTTTGTATATGTGAAGAGTATGCGTTCACAACGTTGATAAGTTGTTAAAGTGCAGGAATGCTTGTTAAGAAGGAGCTTGTGTTAGATATCCCTTGGATTGCAAATTTTCCTCTTCCTTATGTTCTTGCATTGAACATCGAGTTTTTTTTAGGATTCATTGTTTGGATGCATCTCAAAGCTTGAAGGAGTGTTAAGGTAGAATGTGATTATTTTAAGCATGTGCATAGTAACGATTTTCACAGTTGATTGATGTGCTAGAAGTAATCTGAAACTGCACTTTTATTTCATATTCACAAAGAGGAGTGGAGTGTTCGGTATAGTGCAGGTCCCAGAAACCATTCTTATTACTTCTTGAGCGAAGGAATGTTTGTGGTTCTTGTTTGGAATTTGAAAGTGGTACAAGAATATGTGTGGTTCTTGTTTGGATTTATTGAGAAACAAATTGGAATTGATTCTTTACATTCTATGTGACTTGAGTCCTTTGATTACTTAAATAAGTTTTTTTTTTAGTTTAGTTTAATAAATGATTTGAAGAGTGAAGTGAACAGAATTCTAGTTGATTTCTTATTTGTTTTTAATAAAAATTGGAAAAAATAGTATAGGAATTTATGAATTATTTTGGAAGATTGTTATTTTATATTTTTCAATTGCTAATAACTAGGGTTTTCTCACAATTATTGATAGATTGCAATATTAGTGTTTATTTTTTCATTTCTAAAGACTTCATTTGAGTGCAGGATTAGATCAAGGATTGACTAGTGCAGGAATATGAAGGTGTGAGTAGTTTCCAAATAAGATAGGGTTTTTTTTTTTGCAGGTTGCTAGAGTCTTTCTCAGGCATTTCCAGTGTTGTGTCTCGAATTCCATAGACCCTGGATTGAAAATTAAATGTTGGTCCATTTATATGACATATGCTACACCCAACACCCATTATTATGGTTTTTACTTTCTTTAAGGTGCCATTTGGCTGCAAAAATTTTCGATATGCTAACTTTAAATAGCTTTTCATTCTTTTCAACATCGATCTACCCAATTTTTCCAAGTATCTTAAAGGATATTGTTTACTTGTGATCTGAATTCAACCACAATGTTGTTTACCATATGACCATTAATTTCCAAGTTAACTTGAGGGTCAAAATATTCATGAAGCTTTTATTGATATAATTAGTTAATATTCTTGTACAGGTGTTGATACTACATATATTCGCTTAATATGTTTACTAATTCAATCAATTGACCAACTATTTTGTTTTATTTTAGTAACTCTATAAAGTACTCAACAATATTGTATTTGTTTAACATTACATTGTGATTATTTTGGTTAACATACCTATCATAATATTTTTTTTTTGAAGAATATTATTGCTTAACTCATGAGCTTTTCCTAGTACTGGATGTTTGGATAGGGAATGCTCTACCTTGGTAGACGCCATATTCTTTGTAAGGGGAAATTTCTTGCCCAACCCACAATCTTGTAACAGCGTGTATATTTTTTGAATTCAATTCTTCTTTATTTCTCAATGAATTCAAAAGATTGGAATTTATTTTATTCATTGTTTTTTATAAAAAATTTGGATGGTCCTCTAATGAATGATATTTGGATCCATATATACTACAAAAATGAAGGTTGGTTTTGTATTTTAAAGGGAAATCACATCCGATATGACCCTCCTACCAACATGTAAAGTAGTAGATTCACCCCCAACCACATTGAAAACTTGTACTAGATCTTCCATTCAATCCTCCATGACTTCTTCCACTATGGTGACCACCATGGCCTTCTTGATAACCATTTCCTCTATCTTCATAATTGCTTCCTCCTATTTTCATGCTTTGCTAAATAAACTAGTCGACTGTTTGTGTATGATATATTGCATGATAATTTATTTTATTATAAATTTTTAGCTAACACTGCTATGTTGAGTGTGTAGCACATTCACATATGGAGCACCACTTTGGCTTTGAATTCTTTAAATGATATTGACAATTTATTGTGGCTTGATTAGTCAACATTTGATATATTTTACAGTATAAGTCGAGTTGTGCCTAATGTACATCTTGTTTGATAATAAATCTACAAATTTTTATGTATCTTTAGTATTTCCTTTATTTATACATCATAGCACGAGACTCTTTAAATATTTTTGTAATTTCTCAAATTTTCCTTCCAACATTTTTTTTATCAATGAGGACGTTGATAGCCAATTGTCATGAGTTTCAATATCTTGATCCCTTTTTAAGGCTTATTCACATTAATTGATGACATATACATAGTGGTTCTCTAATAATTTGTAAGAGTCTAAGTATGTACCATTGCATCAAGAGTGATTCATCAATGGTTTAAGGTATTTGACATAACAAACCCTTAAACATTTTATCATAATCATGAATTGTTTCCCCTATATTCTGCTAGATTTATTTGAGCTTTTGGGATGAAATATTTTTGACATATTGGACCTTAAAAAATGAAATCCTAGTTGCTTTATATTTATTTCCCAAATCTTGTTTGATTATACACAAAATTCATTAACCATATTAAGGCTCTTTTTCTTAAAACGTTCCTGCAAAATGAGTCATTTGCTTATTTTCATCTCCTATATCATTGGAATTGTTATCACCAAACAATCCTGCACCCAAATGCACCAGCTAGGGAACTCAACACTAAAGAAATTAATGGGTTGTGAAAATTCACTAGTGATTGTTGAAAAACATGAAAAATCAAGAAAAAAACTAAAGGTTCATAAGGTTTTCATTTAAGAAATCTAACTATTCAAAGTCACCCAAGAATTTTTGCATGAATAACTGAAAATGTGAGTCTTTAATAGTTTTTTGGATCCATAGAAGTGACATCGGAGTAGTATATACGAAAAATAAATTTAAATGGGAAACGACCAATTGAAAGGACAATTCAAGGAGCTCAGTATTGAGCCACTGCATCATTCAAGTGGAGCTAATGAGCCTCCAAAGGGCTCTTCTTATCTCCCAAAAAATCACTTAGAGATCAAATATCATCAATGAGATAAGGGGAGACAAGGTATGACCTTGGGCCTATAAATATCAATGCATTTGTGACCATTAGTAGAAGGAATTTCATAGCAAGGTTATGTTTCCAAATCTTCTCACAATTGAAATTGCCTTCTGTTATTAGAACTCACCATTAGAGAGATTTCAAGTTAATTCTCGAGGATATATCATTCTTACAAGGAGAGGGGGGAAAGGGACCTTCCTTTTTTAGAGTCACAAGGTTCATTTCCCTATCAACTCCCTTTATTATCTCTAGGAGATATTGTAACTCTTATCATCAAGCAATAAAGATATTTCTTGCTTCCTAACCTCCATTTTCTTTTTTTATTTGTTCTAACATTGTAACTCATAATCTTGCTTAGGTATAATTTCTTTCTTCATTTATTTTTGTGTTTTACTTTCTAACTATTTTCTTTTTGGTTCTATGCGGGGAACAATAGCCTAGAAATAGATTGGATTTTGGGAAACCCTTGCTCCAAAAGCCACACAAAGAGCATGCCAAAATTTATCACATACACACCAATGTAATTGTGTGCCCTCCTCACTCTCATAGCGGGGATGTGGATCAACCTTATAGCTTTCTTTGTCGAAAACTAGTATCTAAATATCTTTAGTTAGTGATGATGATTCGATGTTTTTTTAAGAAGAATTAGCCGACTCAAGTACTTGCTGGATTAGGCCGGTTGTCACGTTGATCAAATGATTGAATACCAACTTCTACGATAATTTAATTGAAGAATGAATTTTATCACTTTCAATTTCAAAAAATATGGTCGATGGCACTAGATTATCAGTATGAGACACTTTATCTATGTGTTTAATGAACTGGTTCAAATGAGGGCATGATTTTTCATCAAGGCTATCTACAAATTTTGTGACGTCTTCTGCATTTAATAAATTGGGCAGGGGCATATATCTCCAATATGGAGAAGTGTATCATTGATTTCTTCATTAACCACCCAAGCTTGATTGATCAATGGAATTTCAACAATAGTTTTATCACTCAAATTCCGTTGGCCATATTTTCTTTGTTATACTAAGGAGGGTTCTAAGTTAATATCTAGTCATTTATTAAGAAATTCTTTGGCACTTGTTGTAGTAAATACAAGACATTGATCCACTGCCATTTTAGAGTCGTCAATTTCCATAAATTTGATTTTCCTTCTTGGGATTAGACTTAATTGTAGAATTTATTTCCTTTCTGGATCCATCAGTGTTATGCCATTTCAATTTGGGTGTCCTTAACCATCCTCAGATGAGTCATGTGCTCAAACAATATTCTAATCCATACTTTCTTCTTGACTTGACTAATGTGACATATTTGCATCATGCAACTCTTGTATTTTATTTTTTATGTTTGTCCCTTTCAAAATTTTATATGTCAACTAGCATTTTGTAAATTTTATACAAAATTGTGCTTTTTTTATAAAATATTAATTGATCAAATACTCTAATGTCTTTATAATTAAATCATGCCCTCTTATACTAAATCCTCGTTACTTATCAAAATTTTAACTCATTATGCACATATCACAAACATTTTCCCCCTCATTATCAACCCCAAATTACTCTTGGATTACAATGAGGCACACCATGAACATGATTATTTGTTTAGAAAATCATCCCAACCTTCTTCATATCCTTCAGTGAGATTCTAAAAAATGTTGCTAGTTGGCTTGCCTATTTTCCTTGTTAGAATTTCAATGATTCATATCGTGGTGCTCAATATGCAATTATATTACCAACACCCTTATCTAGGAGGAATTTGTGTGATAAAAAAATTGTTGTATATAAGAATACTTTGTGGAATTCGGTGTAGAATTTATTTGTAATTTTATGACAAAGATTTGATATTAAAGTGCTTGTTCTTTGCAGTAGTATTTAAGTATCTTTTTTACCCACTTGTGTAAATTTTTTATTTGTGTGTTGATAATATTTGACATTTACCATTGATCAGTGGTGAGCCGATGCATTATAAGGTTGGTTGATATATTTATTTATTTCTATAGGGATGGATTCGATGAATTTCTCATGGGAATTAATGAAGAAGTGCAACTTTTCCTCTATGACAGTCAATTCCTACATGCATAATTCTTAAACTAATTGTTCATCTTTCTCTTCCGCCACTCTTGTATTTCTTCTAGACTCAACATTTATGTGTGAATTTATAGATCGATTTGAGTTTAGGAACTATGAACAATGGAACCAATGCTTTAATCTATTGAATCGCTTGCACAAGTTACCATTAGATCCATACAACAAGTAGATACTATATAAAGATATGCATGTAACAATAGAGAACATAAAGAGAACAAAATGAAGGGGTAGACCAGAAAAAGCACTTTTTATTAATCCAAAACAACAATTCCCTACATTATCATCAGATACATACATATTCACATTAGAATCTTTAAAATTATAATGAATTAATTCTCTAAACTAACTTAGTCAGTTGACCCACCTTACATATTTATTTGACTATAGAGTCTAGTCAATTATCTCAACTAGTCGGGTTTAGTTGACTAGGTCAAATAGCCCCTCCAACAAAGGTAAATTTTCCCTACAATATTTTTAAGGAATACCATTTCACTCATCAATGCCCAAAATTGGAGGATTACTAATGATTTTTTGCATAAAGGGATTCCCATTAGCATTTTGTAGTCTTTACTAACACATTTCCTCGAAAAGGTTAAGAAATGGACGATGGAGTTCCTCATAATTTTGCACCTCCACAAAGGGGTAACCAAGGTGTTACTCTATAAAGGGGGAAACCTTAGAATATCATCATGTGTGAATGAGATATTAGTTTCCATGCTTGAGCTCATAATTATTTTGTTCCTTAGACTAGAGCTTAATGAAAAGGAACATCTACATCTAAAATGTCAAACATTCTACACATAGAAAAATTGGAAATTGAGGTGATGTCATGCATATTGATTTAAATGGTCGACACATAACCCTAATGCTAGTGATGTTAAAAACACACAACATAGTGTTATATCTATCCCAAGATCCATGTGTTATGTTTTCCTTTTACATCCTCCAAATCTACCCTAAGTTGATTCTTAGTTGATAAATTTTGAACCTAATGACTTGAAACCACTTCTTCTCCATTATGCCACTTTTCATATATAGATTTTGTCATGTGGAATGAGAATCTTCAATATAATGGTGGATGAGGGAAATTCCATGTGTGTTATTTAATTATCCTATTTTTGGGTCATTGGATTCCCTAGTATTGTCCAATAATCACCGAAATGCTAAAATCTGTTGATAGACATTCTTTTAAGCCTCACAAAATTATTCCTTCATTCCCCATTTATATTGGAGGAAATACTATGAACATAGATATTGTAGAGGTTTTTTATGCTCCCTTAGATTACAATATCCTATCATGTCATAGTTAGATGTATGTCATGATGATTGTGGTCTCTAAGGTCTTCCACATGATCTATTCCCCCCACGAGGAGAATATTTTTACTATTTACTAGTTGTATTTTTGTATACTTGACGCAACTACCTTTTTGAGACTTACTGTTTCATTGTTTGATAATTCTGCTAGCAATTGAGAAAATGTGGCTCTTAGAATGTGCCCTACCCTAACGGTAACATTCAATATTCCCCTACCCATATCTTACATTGACTTTGTAACTGTGTTTTCATTCTCATTAATTTTTATTGAGTCCACAACTATGGAATCCTTTTTCTGAACATGATATTTTCAAGATATGCAGATCTTACCAAATATTTTTGCCACAATAGAGGAAAATGAACATGTAGGGATGTCTTTGTCTCTCTCTATATCTAAATTGTGTAGTATACCATGCAATCAACCTAATTATAAATATGTCAGGGTTCTTATTATGTGCAGGAATTTGATCATTTCTCTTTGCTCATGTGGGATTCTAAGCCTCATTCAGCTGTGGAGTCATTAGATATTATTTCTCCTTTGGATAAACCCATCATAGAATCCATCATTAGCACCAAGAAATAATATGAATACATGCACCACATGTCACTTTTTATTCTTGAACTAAGATAAGGTGCAGATTGGAGATTTGGGTTCTTCATACCTTCATATTTTGATTGGTATGTGGGCCCCCTCCTAACACATGGCATGTGCATCAAAGCGAATATGGTGAATATTTCATAAAACATGCCATTGAATATATTTAGAAACCTATACATCATTGAAAATGTGGTGCTTGGTTTAGATTATTCTCCAGATAAGTTCCAAATATACATGACCGTATTCAAATAATTTCAAAAAAAAATTTCTTGGACACATAGAAAAATTATTAGCATTGACCTTAGAATTGTTAAAAATGAAATCAAAATTTATGAAGATGTGAAACCAGTTTGGAAAAATATATAATAAATTGATCCTCAAAAATATATTTCACATTTAGCTTCATCTTCCCAATCCCCTTGATTGAGAGGGGTTCAAGCCCTTTACCTATTGATAAGAAGCAATGGACTCTTTGTTGGAACACCTAATCCTACATGGGTAGGTGTGGAATATGAAAAGTCACAATGGAGTCCAAGTGACCTTGGAATATGAAACCAAGAGTCACACCATTGTACTATAAATGTACATCTTTGTATAATGGAAAATAAGAAAGCCTCAAGCTTATCTTTCATTGTGTGTTGTTTCTCTTGTGTGTGTTCTTCTCTCTCATACACCATGTGTGTGCTTCAACATGGTGTTTAACATGGTATCAGAGCGGGCGATTGTTGGCCCTGCTCCACTTTGAGTGAGCCATTTGTGTTTATGGCTTGTGCATATCTGCATTTTTGCAGCATTTAGAGAGTTTCTGCAGCAGTGTTTTTGCTGCCATTTAGAGGTGTCTTGAAGAGACTTTCTGCAGCATTCAGAAATCTGCTTTGGAGAAGGAGCAGCATTCAGTGATTTGGAAGCATTCAGCGTTGGTTTTGAAGAAGGCAGCACTGCCCATCTGAAGGTTTTCACTCTAATGTTTTCCTGCGATTTCTGCATTTTAATTCTGCTTTTGAAGAGTTGCTGGAAAACACTGTTTAAAGAGGGTTTCTGAAGTAAAAGTTTCTGGTTTTAATGAGAAAGAATTTCTGAGTTTTTCATTCGAAGATTCCTGCAAAAATTTGGATTTTTACTGCTATATGTTCCAGAAAAACTCTGCTCTATATTTGAAAGAAAAAAAAAATTATGCTGCTTTCTGCAATTTTGGAATCATTCTGCTGCTTTCTGCAATTCTGGAATCTCTCCATTCTCTGCTGTTAATTTAAAAATAAAAAATAAAAAAAATAAATAAAAAATAAAAAATAAAAAATCTCTGCAATACGCAAACCCTCTCTCTCACTTAGCCTTTTGGCCCTCCACCATTCCCTGCACAATCCCCTAATGCCGCACTCCATCCTCTATTCCTTCATGTTCTCCCTTATCGCTCAACCCACTACCCACGCTGCACGCTTTACATCCCTCGAACCCCAGCTCTACGCCTCTTCCCAACGCACTCAAACATCTCACACGGACCTTACACCCTCCAATATGCATATCTCACTCTTGGGCTCCCCTGCGGCCACCTTTCAACGCCCTCTCTGCGCCTTACAAAACCCTTGCAGACCGCTCATCCCTCAAACCCGCGGCTTCAGCACTCACTCTCCCTCTCCCAGCCACCCGCCCTCACCCTTTGCAACGGCCTTTCGGCCTCCCCTCACAGTCGTTTATTTTTAATTTTTAAATATACCCACCCTTCATATATTACCGTCCCTTTCTCATTTCAATACATTCCACTCCCATTTAAAAATTTTCGATTTTTAAAATTTTTAAAATCCCCTCCCTTACAATACGCACACTTTCAAACTCCACTCTACGTTGACCCCCCACTTAAATACATCTCCCTCCTTTTTAATACATCTCCCTCCCACGATTTTTAATATTTGACCTTATACTTTGAAATTCCCCCATTTTAAAATTAATCCCTTTCCCTTTTTTAATATACCCCCCTCCCATTTTAATATTTCCCCTTTTAATTTTTTAATACCCCCCTCTCATTTTAATATTTCCCCTTTTAATTTTTTAATACTCCCCTTCCCATATAAATATCCCTCCCATATTTTATTAATCTCTTTTTAATACCATTAATTCTCTCTCTTTTAATTAATCCCCTTCCCTTCCATTTTTTATTATCCCTATTTTTTAATTAAAAAAAAAAAAAAAAAAAAACAACAGAGAGAGAGAGGAAGAGAGGAAGAGCAAAGAGAAAATTTGAACAGCAGAAAAAGAGGAATAGACATATGAAGCAGATGGATAGACAAAATTGAAGATTTGCAGATTTGACATTGATAAAAGGTTGATTTTTTGAAAAATTGACATTTGAAGACAGTTTGCCATCATTTGAACAGCTCTTTGAAGGAAAATTCAGCTGCATAGTGTTTTCAGCTGCACATATTTTGCAGAGATTTTGTATTGAACTCACATTGTGAGTGGACTTTGCCTCTTCATTCATAGTTGGAATCAGTGAATTTGAGTTGTTAGATTGTTGATTGCCCTCCATCATTTGAGGAGCAGATTTTGTACTTGAGATTTCCATAGCTGGAAATTCTTTGGAGTCATTTGTATTTGTTGATTGAATCAAATTGTAAACGGGTGCATTTTCGGTTGAAGCCGACACCCTTTCATTTTTTGAGCCTAAGTTGTTGAAATGGCCAAAATCAATGAGGTATTAGTGTTGTTGAATAACCTCATTCATTCAAATGTTGATGATGTGATAAAAATGAGCAAGGATGCTCTTTGTAACATTCAAAATTGTTTGCTAGATGCACAAGAAAAGATTGAGTTTTTGCAGTTGGAATCTCAGCTTCAACAAGATGAACTTCAGCGAAAGAGTTACCATTTTGAACCTGTTTCTGTTCAGAAGATTGTGAAGGACTCTCATCAGAAGAAAGAAGATAAAGTTGCAGTTGATCCACATTCAGTGCCTTCTACTAGAGCAGATGTACATGTAGATGCAGCATCTCAACCTGCACTTCTCAAGCCCATCATCAGACCTTGGGAAGAGCTTGTCCACAACAAGCTCAAAACTGGTCTTGGATATGACAAGGATGTGTCCTTTCATATTCCAGACTACACCAAGCCTATCAAATTTCAAAGTGCCGGATTCATGTATGACAGTTCACCTACAGCTGTTCCAGATCCTGCTCCACTTCCACAACAGATTGAGAAATGCCAACACTGTGATCGAGTTGGCCATATGAAAGATCACTGTTTTGATCTTCATCCATGCAAGCACTGTGGTCGGCACACCCATTCTTCAGACAGATGCTTCAGACACAAGTCTCCTGCAAGAACAAAGATTCATCTTGGATGGATCGCTTCTTGGCAATGGGCATCAACAGCCAAGAAGATGTTTATGACACATGTTAGAACTTGTTCATGGATATTGAACAAACTTGCAGTTGAGTTTTCGCCATCATCTCACCTTGTCCCTGACAGGGGGGAAAATGGTGGTCATGTACAAGCTTCGACGACAGATCAAGCGAGCCTGAGCCACAATCTCTCATTCCATGTTCAAAGTTGTAGCCAGCAGTTCAAGCGAGCCTGAGCCACAATTCGTCATTCCAGATTCAGAGATGTAGCCAGAGATACGGATGCCCATGAGCATACCTCGGTTGGTGGATAACCTAAAACCATCATCTTTGGTTGGTGGATAACCTAAAACCATCATTTTCGGTTGGTGGATAACCTAAAACCATCATCTTTGGTTGGTGGATAACCTAAAACCATCATTTTCGGTTGGTGGATAACCTAAAACCATCATCTTTTGTTGGTGGATAACCTAAAACCATCATTTTCGGTTGGTGGATAACCTAAAACCATCATCTTTGGTTGGTGGACAACCTAAAACCACCACAGGTCGTAGACCTCCCTTCTTTTAGGTCAAAGGTCTCCCTTTTTTATGAGGGACAATTCCTCTAGCAGAAGCCTTCAGCTTCTTGCCAGTTTTGGAAGAGTTCCGGGAACTGCAACAAGTTTTGCGTTCCAGTGTTTGTGGTCATCCTAAAACCACCTCTTTTTTCCAACATTTCGGAGAGTTGATTCAGCCCAAGTGCTGCCATGTATACTTTGCAGATTTGTATTACAACTCTTTTCTTGGACTCACACATAACCGTTCGGATTAAGGGGGGATGTTGGAACACCTAATCCTACATGGGTAGGTGTGGAATATGAAAAGTCACAATGGAGTCCAAGTGACCTTGGAATATGAAACCAAGAGTCACACCATTGTACTATAAATGTACATCTTTGTATAATGGAAAATAAGAAAGCCTCAAGCTTATCTTTCATTTTGTGTTGTTTCTCTTGTGTGTGTTCTTCTCTCTCATACACCATGTGTGTGCTTCAACATGGTGTTTAACACTCTTCATATGATTTTTCGAACCAGAAAAGGGCTTGTCTTAAGGAAATTTAGCCTACCCCATTCATCAATATTATTATTAATGAGTGTGTTGGGAGTAAGATATTCTCATTTACAGATGTTTTCTCGAGCTACAACTAGATATAGATTTTCCCCAAAGACTAGCACAAGACTACAATAATTTGTCCTTGGGGAAAATTTTCCTAATATAAAATGTCACTTGGCCTTAAAAATGATGGAACATCTTTCCAATGAGCTATTTCATATGCCTTTCATGACACATTTTCAAAGCCTATATTGATGATTTGGTTGGTTGCTCTCAAAAGAGGGTAGATCATCCTACTCATCTTTATGTAATTTTAAAAAGGTTCAACTATTATATGATTCATTTGAATCCTCATAAAATGTTTATTGTGTGTAATGTTTAGATGATAAATAGGTTTCCTCATGTACAAGTAGGGAATCACGGTTGACCACTTAATATTGAGACAATATTTAAGTAGCCTCCTCTGTGTAATATTCATCATTTGCAAAGCCTATGGGGAATAATGAGCTTCTTGAAAAGATGTATTGTAAAGTATGTTAAGGTTAAAAATGGTTTCATCTGACTTTTAAAGAAAGAGGGTCTGATTTTTTAGTATGATTTTGAACAAATATAATTTTATGCTTTGAAATAATCCCTTAAGTCTACCCCCTTGTTGAGTCCTCTAGAATATAATAGAGATTTCGTACTTTTCCTTTTGGCATCAGAATAAAATGTCAGCATCATATTGGTTCAAGAAGATGACCCACATCAAGAGAAAGTTATTTATCATCTAAGCAGGAGTCCTTTTAGACCGACACTATGATGCAGGGTCAGCAAGCTAACCCCACTTATTACCCACTTTATTCCTTTTTGAGTACATACTTCTCCATTAACCCCCAATTATATTGGTTTTCCTCTAATGTCTCTTTGAGTTTACAATTGAACCCACTTTACACTTTATACATTATCCTTTAACACCCTTGCGGAAGCTTATTTTAAAATTGGTTCTTTGGTTCAAAAAATCATACATACACTTTTACCCTTTATCAATTAATCTTACCTTTTTCCTATTTGCCACTCATCCGTGACTATTCACCTTACCTGATGAATCTCTTGATACGTGGAATCGCATATCCTTTCTTTTGGCATCGCGGCTCCCATATCGCATGCATCCTTCAACATATTCTAATTCCATAACGCATACATTATAGCGCAATACCCGAACTATAGCACAATTTTGTAACTTTATCGATTTCTCACATCGACAAACATAAGACTTTGCATATTAGCAATTTTAATATATCGCAATTCGCAACCCATAGCTTATCACATTTCATGGAATTTAGCCCATCGGCTCTTCAGCTTGTCGCACATATAACCTCGTCGACACTTCACGAGTTTATACTTATCGAACTTTGCCACTTTTATAGTTACACACTTCCTCGCTTCCCCATATCACATGATATATGCTTTATGCTCAGGAATCACGTGTTTACACATGTCCTCATTGCAACTTTCCCAACTTATATTGCGAAGTAATATAGGTTGTCGATCTTTGCCCTAGACTTTGTGAATTAATCTGCACCATCCATGGTTCTCCGTTTAGAAATATTCTTAAGTGTTTGGGGAAAACTTAACATTTTCTGTCTTAGTCGACTGTTGCCTTACTGTAACTTCATCTCTGTATCCACGCGTTAATTCCCTCCTAAGATATCTTCTTGTTATTGGATCTTATCCAGAATTATCATGCTCGTTGTAATGCCTTGCACATTGTTTCCAAGCCAATCCTTCATAGGCTCGCTTCGAATCACTGCCTGCGACTTCAAGTATCTTATTCGTTTCACTTCCGACATGCACAAAGGTTATTTGCACTAATTCACTCCCATTAGCTTCACTCTAAGCCAATTTCTCCAAAAATGGAATCACACAATGATTCTACCCAGCTTCTTCTACAGTAAGTCCTTTTTCACACAGTAAAAGAATTATACACCCATCAGAATTCATGCAACAATAATTTTCTACACAGAAATTAGATTTTCTCAATTATGGATCACTCAGCTCGTAAGAGAGACAAAAACACAATCGCAATGAACTCAATTTCTCATTAATTAAATAAATTGTGCACATACAATAAACACCTATTTATATTCTTCCTTTGGCCTAATGCGCCTTTACATGGCCCTTTTTCCCTTCAACATAACCCTCTATGTTCTCGAATCTCTCCTCTTTACTCTACTTTTCTAAGAATATGGTCCCTTAATTCCCTCAAGGCTTACAAATATATACAAAAGGTTCTACAACCAATTCTGGTTCAGATCCTCAATCGTCTCTACTAAATCCTAAGAATCCTCTAAATCCTCTAAATCATCAAATAATTCCTAAGTCTAGGATTCACAATCCCTTTGAAATCTCAACTAGCCTAAATCTCTCATGTTCTCCTACATTCGAGAACATTTACAAATATGCCTCACAATATTTAATTAAATCCTATTCTAAATGTCTCACAAAAAATCACTTAAAACATTGAAAATTACATTAATTAAATACTTTAGGGAACCAACTCCCTTGAAAATATAAGACCCCCTAGATTCTACTAAATGTACAAAATTCGGAACCATGATGCTCCTGCATCACACTAATATTCTCTCTTGTTTAAAATTTGGCATTATTAGAAGTTCATATTGCATAGTGACTTTGTTACTATATTCTTCTTTGGAATAGGGAAAATTTTAGGGGCTAATATTCATAGGTGGGCTATTATTCCATGCTTTTTCAAAATAATAAATTCAATAATTTCCATTTTTTATAAAACAAATTGCCCAAATTTTATAGTATAAATTTATATTACCTTAAAATTCACCAAAATTTTAAATAAGTTATAAAAAATAATTATAAATTTGAATATTTTTACAAAAATATTGGCAAACTTTTTATAGTTTGCATGCTAGGGACTAATAAGTTTCGACAAGGTTTATAAATGTTAAGAAAGGTTTCCATCATTAAAATTTTATTTGAATTGGAATATCATGATTATCATAGAAACCAATCAATTTCAATACATATTAACCTAACAAGTAATCAAACGAAAATAAAATAAGTGGATTCTGATATTTTAAGGTTAAATATAGACTCTACGTTTTCTAAATCTAAAAATTATTTTGTTTTTGTGAAGTTAATGTCATAGTTACCTAAGCATGGTGAGGATCAAATTGAAATCGACTCATTTCCTAATGATAACCTCTTCCTCGTCGCCTTTAACAACCCTTGGTGGGGATACATCTTGGTATATCTCTATATTCAAAGGTTTCTACCTAGCTCATCTCATGAGAGACGATGTTACATTTGTCATCATGCAAAGAACTACTGCATTGTAGGTTTATGGAGTTGATCAAGTATTGCACTATTTCTTGACACATGAGGAAGTAGAAAAAGTTTTTAATGATTGTCACAGTGGATCATGTGGAAGTCATTTCTTAGGGTTGCAACATCCAAAAAGATTTTGCATATGGGATTATTTTGGCCCTTAATTTCAATATGTTGAATCTAAAAAGAAAATTAATTTTTGATAGGTGTTCTCAAGGAAAATGTACATGCACCTTGCTCCAATCTATCCAATCGTCATCATTAACCCTTTTACTAAGTAGGGCATTTATTTTAAGATGTGTCATCTAACTTTAGTGTAAATCCATAAGTACATCATTATTGTTGTAGACTACTTTACAAAATGTGCTAAGTTGTTGAAGTAGTATTTTGAGGAAATATTTTTGGAACTCTGCATAGGAGTAGCGCACAAAAGGGTACCACACAGGAAATTCAACTATGGGTCAGTGCACATAATGCAGGAAAGAAGTGAATCCATTAGGCTTAGGTTTTGGATTTCTTCCCATGGTAATAATTATTGCCTATTGTTCTTTGAAGGAAGTTATTGGCTTAGAAACTATGTCAAAGCATTAGGATGAGGGGTTGGTTTAAAAGGTGTTCACTTAGGGTTTCAAATCCTTGATTAAAGTAATAATCCCTCATTTTTATGCTTTAATAAAAGTTCTAGTATTCAACCATAGCAGAGTAACAACTTATAAGACATGAATAGAAGATTTAATAATATATCAAATAACATACATACTCATATTCAATATTAATATTAGCTAATAAGTATATAAAGTCTGAAGAAGGACCTTCAACAGCTCAACAACAATACAAATTGCAATTATATAGAAGGAAACAATGTCTAGATGCAGAAGGACTAATATAAACAAACTTTCTATTTAGTATATGCAATGATGAATATAACTTTGTTTGGGGGGCTAAGGGAGGTTGCTACTTAGCCTAAACTCTCCTTATTATCCACCCAAAATGTATGAAAGAAAAAGATAATGAAACGCAATAAAGTACTCACATATAAAACAACGTTGTCATATGCTAAAACTAGAAGCCTTTGATTAAACTTTAAAAATTTCATGGTTTTACAAAATATAGGTGTATTTTTGTCCCAAAAGTGAACCCTTATTACATCAATAAATACAATATGTGTATACTATTTCAATGTTCAAGCTCTACGAGATATTAGGAAACCAAATTTATCAAAATAAAACAAATTGTGAATTGTTACAAGAAATATGGAACTTCCTGGAAATTCTCTACCTCAAAATTTGGAATTTATTTGTTGATTGCTCAGTTTGTACCTTAAAGTTTGGATATAACTTGATTTTATGCCTCCATATAGTCTGTTTTTTGGAATGTTGTTGTTACAATTTAATAAATCTGTGGAAGAACTCCAACAAGACTATCCCAGTCTGCTCCAGTTGGATATGTAAAAGAGATAAGCTTTCTATAAGATTCATCTAACGTATTACATCTCTGAAAAACGGGTTTTGCTATAAAAAGGGATCTAACTTCACAATGCAAGTAAAAATCGTCAATTAATTTACTGAAAATTCTTTCACCACTCAAGGTTTGTGTTAAACCATCACATTTTGAGTCATTACTTCTACAGAAATTCAACGGCTTCTTATCTTCATTTAAGGTAATAACTTTCCCTTTTGAGTTCTTGAATGATGGTAAACATTTTTGCTATAAAATATTGAGTATGTTATTGAATTTATTAATTTTAACTTCCACTATCCTCCACTTGTCCCTCACCTACCTTACAAAATTCCTCTTAGTTAAAACCTTCTTATCCTCCATTATTACATATGTATTTCTATTAATCCCCATTTCTCTAAGCTACAATTTTGTTCTTGAATTGAAGAATTTTATAATTTTTTTTATTTTGTGTTGGTTTGTTCCCTAATTAATTTTCAATCTAATCATTTTTTGTATTAGCAAGGTCCAATATTTTAGTCTCTTATGCAATGATCCCAATTGATTCCCAAATTTCATAGATGAAAGTAATGATGTCTATCCATAAGTATCTCTTATACCAAATCAAAGGTTGAGTGTTGATCATTCATTTATTGTATCAATCAATTTTTTTCTCAAAGTAGTACTCTTTTGAAGTTCATTAATTAGAAAATCATCCTTTCTTTTTTATTCTTCTAAATATTGACTTAAAAATTTCTTTAAATTACCAATTTCAAGATCCTTCAAACTAAGGGATGACAAAGTTTCTGCTAATTTTTCTAAAGAATATTCTTCCACATTGTTTTTTTGAGATGTAGGAATGATTATACATGTTTTCCCTATCATTTCATTTAACAAATTTTCAACTTGCAATTATAATTTCTCTGTCTACTTATTTTGTTCAATCATCACTAACAGAAGAATTCTTTCTCCTTTTATATATCGTCCAATTCTCTAGTTTGAGGATGTTCAATAACTAGTAGTTCATGCTTCTTTCTGAGTGATTGAATGTTTGAATCTCTAGTCTTCCTTATTTCTTGAACTTTATTTACATCATTTGGATCAGTTCCAAAGTTAATAACTAATCTTTCTAGAAACTTAACTCTGTTATCTTTAGCAGTAGAAGACATTATCTCTCTCTTGAGTTCATTGGTTAATTTTGTACCGATTTCTACAAATTTGCCACATTAATGATTGAATATTTTAGGGTATTGTATAACATTTCCCCCATTTGTCTATGGAGATCAATTTGGTCAATGGGAATAGCTTGTTTTAAATCAAAATAAAACATTGAAGATTTATAATATTTTGCAGAATTAGCATTTTGGACCTTTGGCTCTAAGAATGTTAAATGTAACTTTCCTTTTTGGGCATCTAAGGCTCACAACAATCTATTATTTGTAAAATATCCTCGTTTCCATAACTCACTATAAGTAATGGTCCTAAGACTTTCATTTTTATTTTTTATTTCCATAAATTGTGCAAAGAAATATTGACTAAGGTATGCAGTTGATGTTAACTATTTTTTATTTGATGATAAATGCTCCAAAATGAAAACAGGTTCACTAATGTGTCCATTTCCTTGGTTGAAACAACTTAGTCTGAAAGAGTATATGAAACTGACATTCCTACTTCCCATGTTTTCTATATTTTTAATATCCTGAACTTTATTTCTTATTACTCTGAACCAAATTATTGAATGTTTATGACATTCATTTCCAACTCTTTCTCTCTCTCTTTTTTTGTGGAGTATCTAACATACTTTATTTAAGAGGTTTTTTTTGTTTCTCATTTCTTTGATGTGTCCACCAATTTTCCTTGTTCCTAGGTTTATTGATTTGCATATTCCTTTATTGAACATTTTGAGAAATGAATGTAAGTTAATGGCCCCTATTCCACTCTTAAAGCTAAAATTTTGTCTAGAGGATCATAATGCCATTTTTCTCCTATCGGAAATTTCATCTCTTATAGCATAAGTTCCACATCAACACTTGTTGTTCTAGTGTTTACCACAAAAGTCCCAAATTTTACTTTGAATTTCAATAATGTAGGACGTTTCCCTGGTAGGAAATGTATCTAACCCACATTTAATCCTTATCTAATGAACTCTACTACAAATATTCTTATAGGTAGAAAATTTATCACACCCATGTAGTCTGATCTCTGTAAAAATTCTCATACAAGTACCAATATCCCACTTTCACATATTTGTTGACCTACAATAATGTTTTAATCTATAGAAAAACTCTTGGAGGTGTTGCACCATTTAGAAGAGTAAAAACTACTTGGAAAAAGTTGATTAACAAAATATAAAAAACAAAGTTCTTTATAGTGTTTTCTTACTAAAAAAAGTGCAATGAATAACTAGAAATTCATGTCCCTCTAAATCCTACTTTTGTAAGCAAATATGAGGAAATATTTCTAATTGAAAATACAAAAAAATATACCAAAAAAAACTTACAAACTTTGGTTTTTAAACTCATGTGGTCATTTTTTAAAGAGCTTCCTGGATTATCCACAGTACTAGGGAACGAGTGTCAATGACCCTAACAAAGTTAAAATTTGAAATAATCCAGGAAGCTCTTTAAAAACTTACAAACTTATATCTAAACGACCCTAACAAAGTTAAAATTTGAAAATTGATTATTAATGACATCATATAAATATTGGTTGAAATGGAAACTGACATAGTATTTCTTTGTTGGGGGAAATTGAAGATAAGAACCCAAAAAAAATTTATGTAATATTTGGTCATCATCATATCACAATGGACAATAGATCATTGAAATGATTTTCGAAATTTCAGGCAATATACTAAAGGAATAGGATGGATTACTGTGATGAATTTCAAATTTTCTAGGTAAAAATGACTCTTAACAGATAATTTCTTTTTTCACAAGTTAATTGTTGTAATAGTTATTGTGAAGTTTTGTTGGACAAATTTTGAAATTCAATGGGAAATACAACGTTAAGCATTTTAGAAATGGAATATCTGAAAAAACTGACTCCCATATTTGGCTATGATAGTCAGTTGACTAGAAAAATAACGTTCAAGCCACCAACCAACTAGTTCGGAAAATGGTGAGTTTGTGAAACAAAAAATTGGGCCAAGAAAGACTCCCAAACTAAAAATTCATCCTTTTGATCTTGATAGTGTTGTAATTCACAATTTCCTAATTCAAACAAATCAAAATCAAATTTGGTTTCAATCACGCCTGCAATATTTATTGATTAATGGTAATTCTTCTAAATTCATAGAGACTTCATGCAAGGGTTTCGTCTTAGGTTTAGACTTACCATTTTTCCCTTCATTCGATACATATTACCAGCAAATGTTAAGAATAAGAAGAAGGAGTACCCACGTTGACATTTTCCTAGGCTTGTAACTATTGTATATTTCCTAATGACCTTCACCTTTAACCTTTGTACTCTAAACTTTTCATTCTAGACAAGTGGCAGAAAATAATTTCGCAAATTTGTACAACTAACTTCCATTGTTGGGTCCCCCCATGGAGTTGGCATGATGCAAGCATGATTTGACATCACACCACGGTGGAATAGCAGAGGGGGTGTGGCAGTTTTGAAAACCATAAGAGGGGGGATCTGTTATTTACTAGTGGTTTCCACATACTCCCACAACTGTTTTGAGAAATCCACGAATCAGGTACCCTCACCCCTCCCCCCTTCATTAAACTCTGGACAAGTGAGGGGGTTCACTATTAAATTTGGTCTATCAATTCATGAAACAAGATCAACACCATTGAAAAGAGTGAGTACTTTACCAAAATGTGTTTTATTTAATTTATATAAATAATCTTTTATGAAAACTATTTATCCAATTTTTTATTTATATAAATAATATTTTATGAAAACTATTTATCCAGATTTTTATTTATAATAGCATTTAAATATTAAGAGAAATATTATATCAAAACATTATATAGGTGTAAAATTAAAAATATATTCAATATTTTTTTTTTAAATTTCCAAGAAAATGTTACAACACCACCCATTGTAAAAATAGGTTGCTTGTCAGCTTTGCATCCTCATGTAAATACATAAATATATAAATATTCAATGTAATAGGTGTTAGGTGAAACAAGTGTTTCTTTAAATCAGAGCAACGGATCCACTCTTACACTTAATTATCGATCTAGGTAGGGTTAATTTTTACAACATTGTCACACAAAGTCTATGCAAAGGCAAATGATGACTAGTCTAAAAATAATCTCAACTAAAATTCATTACACACTCAGCAATCAAAAAAGTTTTTACACACTCCACACGAATACAATGCAAGAAAATATTGCATAATAAGCTATTATGCCACTCAAATACTCTCACAAATCTCTTGGAACCCATCACTCATTAATTATGCACACATAAAAGAAAGTGCAATCCAAATTGTAACAGCAAAGCAAATAATTTACTACCACACTAATATGAGGGACTAATCCATGACTCAAGTTGTCACACCATCCACAACTTACTGCAATAAAGTAAATTACACACATAATCAAATGTAACGACAACAGTAACATAAATCACATAACTAAGAATAAATTATGCAATTAAGTATTTTACTCTAACTAACTAGTTATCCATGCTAAGAAGTAGGGCCCTTCCTCCTCACCGGGGGCTAGTGCACTAAAAATCACAAAGGCTACTCAAAGGAAATTATTGAACCACAAAGTTAAGATTTTGCATTAATAAAAGTATCAGGATTATAATGCTTTGGTGTTCCCCCCCTTCCAATCCTATTCTTTGATATTCACTCTTTCTAACTAGCTATCCCTTGCGGGAAAATAGTCCTTTCATTCGGAAAAACAATCCTTTCATTTATATATCTTAATTACAATGAGAATATCAACATGAGAACCTTTCGATTCTCATGTGATATTAAAATAAAAATATACCTTAACAGTTACACAACGATTTCCATGGAAGGGGTGAAACTATAACAATTCCCTTTGATTAAAAATAAAGTTACAAAACATCTCAACCAAATGATTTTGATGCTCAACAAATATCTTCGAGTAATGAATTGTTTCTTTGACCTGAGCACATTCATGATTAGGAAAAACAATACATGCATAAACAAACCATTTGTGTAACAAAAAAAATTCATATAGCCTTTCGTCCAAATCGGTAGAGGAATTGAAATGTAATCATGTAATAGAAAGCTTCGACGGACATTCAAACCTGAAACAACCCATAAATTAGTTTTATGATCAAAATTATCCCAAGACAGTAGTTCTAATGTCAAATTATAGGTAGATTTGGACTAAGAAAGTGACACGTGAATAAGGATTGTTATAGTGATAAGATATGGTCCTTTTGGTCAAAAAGAGTAAAAGAAAAGGGAAAATAAGTATGCAAAATATGACAATTCCATGGCCCAACATCTCCCCCTCAACTTAATCTTTTGCATGTCCTCATTCAGACTCATGTCATTGATCCCTAATATGTAGAGTAAAGTTGTGTAAGGTTGTAAGTTACTGCCATGTCTTCACCTCTGGCCCTATATCCTAGAGAAATGACCAACTCTTCCTCCCAAAGCTTATCAGTACTATGGTATGGATGTTGATATAGATAAGTGGGAAAAAAATCAAGAGGGAACTTGAATCTAAGTCCAATCCAACCTGTGTCACTTCTCTTATATAATATAGTCAACATTTTGATGAACTCTCAAAAGTGCTTGCTCAAAATTCTGATAATAGTAGGGATCCTCCTCATTCAATTTTTGTAGGGAAAAATCCCATCTCAGCTTGTTTCCCGCCAAGGCACTAGTTCTCATCCCTTGTATATTTTGATTACATCTTTGTAGAACAGATTCTCGATGATCCATTAGCAGTGTCTTAGTGGCTGGAAACTGCCATAATTTATTGTATTTATGTATAAAAATTTCAGTTGAACCAGGTTCTCCTCTAATGTATAGTTTTACCCATCCCTCATTAGTTGTTACGGTATCATGGGAATCTTTCCAACTTATCTGATTTTGCATTAAAGAAACAAAATCCCTAAGTTGTACATCTCCCACATAAGGTTTGTTAGTATGATTCTTTCGTCGTAAAATATCACTTTAGCTATGCATAACAAATAGCCCTAACATCGATTATGGCTGCAAAATATCTTTAAGTTTGCTGCACAAATTCAGATCTAAGCACAAAAGACATTAAGCAGATAAAATATAATATGGCTCCATGAATCCAATAGACAAGACAAGAAGAATGTATTTAAATAATTTTATATTATATTAAAGAATGGGGCACTTGAGAGGAAAACAAGAAAGGTGTTTTTCGGTTCTCCTCAGTGGGATGGGTTCTTGAAAGTCCTTAGTGTTTCAGATCTAACATTCCTCTCTCTTATTGGTGTAAATAAACACATGGAACTCGTCGGGAGTTCATAAAAAAAGAAAAAATGGAAAATGGTGACCAAGAGTAGATCCAGGGTGATCTAATGCAATGAAGGTGACTAATGAATGAGGAAAACCCCCCCTATTTATAACAAAATATTGGGGCAGTCTAGAACTCGGTGCATGAATAAAATATTATTAATCGAATTCTAGAAGCACCTTTTAGGAATATTTTATTATATTTGTTGGAGGGAAAAGGGTTCTTGACTTGGAGTCCCGATTCCTTTATTTATAAATAATAAATAAATAAATGGTTTATTTATCATTTTAGGGAAGTGATAGAATATAATTAAATAAATAATGGTTTTATTTAATGGTATTATTTATGAACAATTTAGTCAAATTTAACTATAAGAATATTATTTAAATAATGATTTAAATAACTTATTCTTAGGGAATAATTAAATAAATAAGGATTTATTTAATTAAGTTCCTTATTCTGGGTTAAATATGACCAGGAAATATAAACAAATGAGTTATTTTATATGGTGAAAGCAATTTCAATTAGGGTAAAATTGGTCTTACATGGTGTACTTGGGTTCATCTAATAATAATAGGTTAGATCACCAAAAAATGGTGTAACAGATTGCACCCCAACGTACGAGTGTTAGGAGCAAATCGTATGATCAAAGTACGTTGTAAGAACTCAATCACTAGATATCGAGAGGGAAGTGAGAGAGAGAAATGTAAGGTTGTCTGATGTGCTAAAGGACTAGAACCTGAGGAGATGAGACTTACAGTTGCAAAAAGTATCTAGTTTATGAAGTGGTACCTGTGATAAAGGCGGCGGGGGAGGCATACCTATGCCCGCCGAGACAAAGTACAAAGAATAAGGCACCTGGAAAACCACGGAACGCAATAAGTACAAAGAATAAGGCGCCCGGAAAACCACGGAACGCAATAATGAAGCAGGTGCTGGCCGAAACATGAGCCAGATAAATAACATGATGAATCACACATAAATGTGATGCCGGAATAATCATCGGGACTTATACAATAATATGGTAGTACATGAGATATAAATACACCCAAATTCCCCCTACACGCGGGGAAGGGCTCGCAAAATCTAACTGATACGTGCAAATCGAAGAGGCACTGCAAGCGGTTGAGGCCGATATCATCAAATGAGAGGAGTTGCATCAAGGGCGGAAATGAAGAAGTCATCCGGGCATGTGGGGGGCTACCTACAGGGCCACCCACTCATGAGGGTTGAGACATCTCACACACGCCCGGGAAGTACCAATAGCTGCTGTTGCATCACTGGACCATCAGGTGTATAGATCACGATCATGCTGAGAAGAGCTGGAACCAAGGTACACTGCCCCCTAGACCTGGTTTCTAGAGTAAATGAGCTGATGTCGACCGAAGTAGGTCCGCCATAGGTGAGGCAATAATGGAACCCCAACTAAGGCACGAGGGAAAATGGTAGAGCGATGAACATACGAATAGTAATGATGATAATGAAATGGGGGATGATCCAAAGGGGACCATAAAGAACATGAGTACAAAATGGTATCTCATGACGGAAATTGACACGAATAGGAATGAGTATAGAGGCAAGGTGGTGCCCCCAATGACATGGGTTGTAAGTGAGAAAATCCTATTTGTAGGAGAGGTGAATAGACTCTTCGTGGACAAAATGTGTCCTGGTGAAGTAGCAAGGTACTAAAAACTAAAATGTACCCAAAGCTCATGAACAGGTCAGGTCGCACTTTTTGGGGTTTGTTCTGTGACCTGGGTAGTAGGTATTGGGCAGACAACTGCGACGTGTCCCAGGAAATGACTTGAAAAGTGCGACTTGTTAGAGAAAGGGGGTTTCAGTGCTGTTGTTGTGTGAGATGTGGGATTTTTATGGTTGAGGGGCATAGGTGCCCCCCAAGCATGTTGTGGTTATGCCAAAATGTATGTAGCAAAAAAGGGGAATCTAAACACATTGTAATGATATGGTGTGCCATTTTTTTTCGTTATGGGTATGCAGTTTGAGAAAGGAAATGGAGGATTACCAATCTCTGTTAGTACTGCATACATGAATCAAATGGGCTTTAAGTTTCTGGGTTGGCATACCTGGTGCCACTATCCCAAACATAGGATTTGGACATAAAAAACTGATGCTCTCTTAGAAAATATATTGGTTGGTCAACAACAATATCTAAACGATTGTGTTGCTGATGTAAGATGAAGGAACGATAAGGGGTATCATCCCTAGAGTGATCTGAAGTGATATGGGACTTTAGAGGTTATTCTAAATGTGGAAGAATAATGGTACTAAAGTCGGCATGAGCAGATACACTAGGAGAGTTGTGGAGAATTACTTCTCTTGGTCTCTCAAATATGGGTGCCCCCTTACCCGAACATGGGGTTTCAATGTAATGGCCATGAGGTGGATGTGGTGCGGACGCATGGGGTCGATGTAAGGGGGAATAGATAAAGTCAGGGGTGGTGATTTCTGCCATACTATCATCATCGTGATAGAAGATGGGGTGACTGGTGGGAGAAAGACCATCTGATGTGGCAAAGCTACCTAAATCATCATCATGAGAAGAGAGGTTCACATGCGTGTCATCATAAGGGGTGACAAAGAAGTAAGTAGATAAAGGATCTACCAATGTTGAGCCCAAGGTGATCGCCGAAGGAAGGTCAAGCGAAACAACAGGGGAGGATTAAGAGGGAATGTTCCCCGAGGGTCTCATGGATGATGATAGGTAGAAAAGGGTGGACGAAGGCTCTGTCAGCTTGACATCAGGAGGGGGGATGTCAATGGGAGTAGTCATGTCTGGTAGTTCTGCCGAAGCAAAATGTGCAAATAGGGGAGAGGTGGACTTGTTGTGCTTGGCCTCAAATTGGCGGACCGCGGCTAGAGAGGTGCGGAAGTCCTTGAAGCGGGAACAAAGGTGGGTGTAATGGCCATGGAGATCACATAAAGCATAGGGGTGGTTGGTGTGAATAGGTTAGGGTTCGTGGCCGCGGTCACGGAAGAACCAAAGGCTTCAGGGAACGCAACATTAACTATGGGCTTGAGATGAGGCAGTTCAGGACAGGTATGGGTGGCGTGACCGACAACATCACACAAAGCACACTGCGTGGTATGCTTTGGAGGCTGAGGAGGGGCAGGGTTTGTCGGGGCAGCCCCTCCCAATCGCGGTGCCCCCCCACCAGGCACTTCTTTCATTCTTGTGACGGTCGCAAGGGGGGTGGACACGGGGGTGGGGGTATTGCGGCGGGGAGGGGGGTACGCGGGACCGGTTGAAGCGGGGTCCGAAAATGGGGTTTGGGTTCGACTCGGGCGGGGGTAGCGAGCCGGGGGGGGGGGGGGGATCAGGTACCGAGATGGGAATCCGGGTCGGTTGAAGGGGTGACGCGGCGAGTACCGTGTACACTCCTGGTGGGGGAGCTAGGAACGACATCTGACCAGCGGGGTAATGGCCAAGAGGGACGGCTCCAAGATAGTTGAGACCTGGTGGAACAGACCCAGGAGGGTAGAGAGGTGCATGGGTATTAGCGGTAGGAGAAGGGTCAGAAGGGAGAGGTCCGGCTGGCTGAGGCGAAGGACTAGGAGTGGGTTACGGCAGGCGAGTTTGAGGTTGCTGACTAGCTGAAGTGGACTGAGTGAGGTTAGCCTGAGATGATTGCATCATGAAAACATCTGTTGAGCTGGGATCCGAGACAAGAGGAGGAGGGAGACCAGGGAAGGTTCCAAGCAAGGAGGAGTCTTTGTAGATGTCGAGGGAGGCACTGGTCAAAGAATCGACGGTTGGCTTATTGGCTACAGAAGAGATGATTGATTCAGGGGAAGTCTGAGATTTTGGCTCGTGATATGTCAATTGGTAAACGGTGACTATCTTTCCATTATGAGGGAAAAACATCTTGCGGTGGACGCGGATGGACGTAGACATGGCACCAGGTGTAACTACGCCCCAAATAATGTTAGTCGAGGGCGTCGACCGCTTCAGCATCCTACGCTTTGTAACGGTCTTGCCGCAAGGTGATAGGACGATTCTGTGGAAAAGGCCGGTGGTGGAGGGCATGGCCATCCCATGCACGAAGAGTGATCATGAGAAGGCCCAACTCGGGAGATCCGGCGGAAGTTGTTTCAAGCCGGCGTACATCACGAGGTGGATGCCCCCTCATCAATGATGCACGGAAATGTGAGCGTTCAGTGGTAGGGTTGGAAAGCTGCGGGCTAGGAAGGAGAACTCGGGGGGGGAAGTGGGCATGGCTCTAATCAGAGGTGGTGATGGGATCTCGGCTGGGGAAAGAAGCATAGTATATTTTCTTTGAAAGACACCTTGTTGGAGGAATTCCGGCGGGTGGGAAATGGCGGCCCGGGGGTGGAGCCGGCTCATCTGCATATATGCATGGGCAGCTCGATCAGAAGCAGCATTTCAGCGTAATGGTCCCTTAGGAATCTTGGTATGAACCTCAGATTTGGGCAGAGGGATAAGCAAGGGACTATTAGTTGTCTAAAGAGGCTCTGTAGAACCGGAAGAAGGTGACTCGGGGACAAATGGAGAAAGAGGCTAGGGGTACAGATTGGACGGAGTTTGAAGGTTAAGGTCGACAGTTATAGGTTGGTCAGAGTTCATCATGAGGATCTGGTAATCAGAGGTACCAGATGGAGGAGGTTGAGTGGTTATCGGTTCATGAAGTGGGTGGGTAGCCACAAATCCCTGCTGTGCATACACCTTCTCTGAAGGGGGTGGTGACTGCTGTTGCAGGGGTTGAGAAGACAAGGGAGGCAGGGGTGCGAATGCTGGAGGAGCCGGAGCACTAGGCTGTGGGGATGGATGATAATGAGGTTGGGTAACAGTGTGGTAAACCGGAGGTTGGGCAGAAAGAGGAGGCATGCCGGATCCTGGATGCGAGCTACCGGGAGGGGGAGGGCTGCAGGAGGTGGTGCCCCCTCCCCCAGGAAAACCATAGCTAATGGGAGGTTGAGCGGATGGATGAGAGAGAGCTCCAACAATACCGTCGGTGGCATGAGGTGCCCCCGGTGTGTGAGTTCCACCGGGTCTGGGGAGGTCAGGAAGGACGATATAAACATAACCAGATTGAGCATAGATCAGGTCATATTTCAAGGCTATTTGGAGGGCGACTTCTTCGGTTTGAGGAAAATGGGATGCGACATCTTTGCCGATGGCAGGTAAGAGAGATCTAAGGAACCAGTCCATGTAGACACGGTCTTCGAAGGTAGGGGCTTGACATAGGCTCTTTCTTCTCCGCCATTCTTTAACATGATCGAATAGGCGGGTCGCAGACGATTGATGGAAAGAAGTCAAAAGTTCGATACTGGTGTCATAACAAGGGGGAAGTTGAAAATAAGATAAGAAGGCGCGGGCAAGGGTCGCAAAGGTGGTATGGGAAAAGGTGGGCTGGTCAACATACCACTTAGAAGCTTCGCTTGTAAGTGTGCGTTGGAACAACCGAAGACAGATGGAATCATCGGTGATGGAATTGGAGGAACACCACATGTGGAAAGATCGGATATGGTTAGAGGGATCTTCACGAGCAAGGCCTTCGAACTTGGGAATGTCGGAGGGGAGCTTGGTTGGCATAGCAGGCCAACTAACATCATGGCGAATAGGATCATTAATCAGATGATTGAAATCAGGGAGACTGAGGCCAGCCATATAAGGGAGTAATGGGGCAGTCGAGGTAGGTCCCGTAGGGGTTCCATTGGACACGGACCCAGCAGTAGAACTAGGGTTAGGGCTAGGTCCGGAACTAGACATGGTGAAGGTAATAGGGGGGGAACCAAGAGGAGGGGGAGAACCCGAACAATCAAAGGAAGAGGCGGAGTGCGGACTCGGGGGAGGATGGTTTCGATAGCGACGGGAAGGAGGAAGTCGACCAAGCGGAAACTGAGGGTGAAGTCCAAGAAGTCTCCAAAAAAGGCGCCTTGAGGGCGCAATGATGATGGGAAGAAGAAAAAACCGACAAGGGCAGGGAGAGACAAAATCAAGGGAGGTCAAGGGCAGAAAGGTGTAGTGACAATTGATTTTAAAGTCTTTGCCAGGCGGTGGTAACCAGGCACTTGTTCACTTAGGGTCAGTGTGTGTTGTGCGTTAATTTTAATTTTTTAAACCCAGACATTTTGAGAGTAAAAGAAAAAGTGTGTTGTGTAATTGAAAAGAAATATGCATTAAATAAGACTAAAAGAACAGAAAATGAACAGCTACCAATGCATCAATCTAACCCAAGAAGGCGGGTCTCTCAAAACTAGTCTATAAGAGGGAAAGAACTAAGCAAAGCACGCTAAAAAGAGGCCAATAGATCAAATGTCAGGAGGGACTGGGATCTAAAGGAGAAATCTGCTGAAAAGTGGGGCAGAGAACAACAAAGAGGCAGAGGCAAGGTTGCTGCTAAAAAGTAGGAGATCAGCTAAAACTAGAAGAGACAAGGCAGTGGCCTTAGAAATGGACCCAAACAAAATGATATGAGGTGATTTGAGAGGGAGAACAGCTGATCTAAAAGGATCTGAAATGAAGGTATCAGATCTGAGAAAAATAAGGCTGAAACTCTGAAAATTCAGACTTCTGAAACAGCAAAGACTATCCCACAAAAAGTGGAGGGTACTAGAGCCCTAAGGGGAAAGATTCCCTCTTAGTTGAGTAAAACAGAGCAAGAATAGGTCTAAATGGGTGAAGACGGAGGTCAGACAACCTTGACAGAGGTTCAGACAAAACCCAAAAAAATTTCAGAAAAATTCCAGAAAAAAGTCCAGGTCGCAGTTTTTGACCCGTTTTTCGCTCAGGTCACACTTTTCGGGCTGTTTTCCGCGACCTAGGACGCAATTTTTGGGCAAAAAAGTGCGACTTGCACTTCCGGTACTCTCGGTGGCAGATTTAAAAAAAAAATTTCGTCTCAGCTGCGGCTGATGTCTGTCACCTGCGCAATAAGGCCAAAAACACACGAAAGTTAAAAATTTGATTGTTTGAGGTTTTTAGGGGTGAAAAACACCATAAAAATAGGAAAAACAGAAAAGGGGAGAGAAACCCTAGGGTATGAAACAGCTGGATATGCAGGAATAGATAAAACGACAGTGGTCGCAAAAGAAAACCCATGTGGAGTCGCCAATTGTTAGTATGATTCTTTCGTCGTAAAAGATCACTATAGCTACGCATAACAACTAGCCCTAACATCGATTATGGCTGCAAAATATCTTTAAGTTTGCTACACAAATTCAGATCTAAGCACAAAAGACATTAAGCAGATAAAATATAACATGGCTCCATAAATCCAATGGACAAGACAAGAAGAATGTATTTAAAAGAATTATTTATATTATATTAAAGAGTGGGGCACCTTAGAGGAAAAAAAGAAAGGTGTTTTCTGGTTCTCCTCAGTGGGATGGGTTCTTGGAAGTCCTTAGTGTTTCAAATCTAGAATTCCTCTCTCTTATTGGTGTATAAAAATAAACATGGAACTCAATGGGAGTTCATAAAGCAAAATGGAAAATGGTGACCAAGAGTAGATCCAGAGTGATCTAATAGGCAACAAAAGGTGACTAATGAATGGGGAAAACCCTTCTATTTATAACAAAATGTTAGGGTGATCTAGAAACTTGGTGCATGAATAAAATATTATTAATCAAATTCTAGAACCACTCTTTAGGAATATTTAATTATATTTGTTGGAGGGAAAAGGATTTTTGACTTGGGTCAATTCTTTTATTTATAAATAATAAATAAATAAATGATTTATTTACTATTTTAATGAAATGGTGGGAATATAATTAAATAAATAATCATTTATTTAATTATTTATAAATGATTTAGTCAAATTTAACTAGGAATATTATTTAAATAGGATTTAAATAACTTATTCCTAGGAAATCATCAAATAAATAAGGATTTATTTAATTGATTTCCTTATTTTAAGGTTAAATATGACAGGGAAATATGAAAGCAAATGAGTTATTTTATATGGTGAAAGCAATTTTACTTAGGGTAAAATTGGTCTTACATGGTGTACTTGGGTTCATCTAATAATAATAGGTTAGATGACCAAAAAATGGTGTAACAAGGTGTCAAATTAGATGATTTCTCACCAAAACAAGTGAGATCATGCATGTACATCTTGCACAACAAATGTTGTTATGAGAAATCAACACTTTGGAAGGTTTCCAAGAAGTCTTGTATCTGCCTTGTTTTTTATGGTTGATTTTCCTTAAGGGTTGTTAATTGGAAGAGGTAATGTTTATTTTTTAGATATAAAAGGTAAGAAGGAAAGGAATCTTACCACACAATAAACCATTAATGAGCTCGTAGATGCACTCATTTTTTTGTTGTAACAACTGACCTTATCCTTACAATTCCTTCACTGTCTTTATTGCTTGATTCCTCTGCTTCTGAATTTTTACAAAATATTCCAATCTTAATTTCTCAGCCCACTCCCTCTTAAGCTTGTTGAACATTTCCTCGTGCTTCTTTAGAGATATGATTTCATCTTTAGGAAAGACCACTATTTTTTCCCGTTTCTTTGCTACCCTCATTGAATCTTGATATTTAAAGTAAGTTGTTCCAAATGTTGTTTTAGCATCCTCTTTCTGATCCCATTTATCCTATTGCTACTCTATCTCGAATTCGGTTCTTGTGTAACAGTAGCATCATCGATAGGTTCTTATGGAACAACGATATTTTAATTTTCAGTCCACTCTATTTTAGTTGTTGGTTCTTGTGTATCAATGGCATCTTAAATAGATTCTTGTGGGGTAGTGGACTATTTTTCTTCTTAATGATATGCTTCGATTGTGGTTCTAGTAGCATCATCATCAGCAAGCTCTTTTGGAACACTAGGTTGAAATTGTTCATCATGTTCCCTACTTGCACTCCAACTGAAACAGCTAAGGTTTCCATGAGTTTGGCTTCATCAAGAATTTGTTGGCAACCCTTACAAAGTTTCTCTATGAAAGTAGATGATGTCATTTCTATAGCCTCTTCCAACATATCTAATCCAATTTCCTTCTTGAAATGGAATTGTTCTTTAACCCAGGAAATTTGTTTCTTTAACTCCTTATTTTCCTTTCTTAGGTTTTCAATTTGAACAAGAGGTTTAATTTGTGTCTTACCTGGTGAAGTAACAGCCTCTTGTTATTATCTCTGCTTTCTTGTTACTAGTTCTTATGTCTCCTATTTTTTATCTGGTTCTTGTTCAGGCTCTGGTGGGAAAATCGGGATTTCATATGTAAAGGGGAATTTTTCTGCAAACTTCTCCTTCCTTTCCTTGTTCGATTGTTCCTCAAGCCCATCCGGTCCAGTTATATTAACACATTCCACCTTAGTTGTAGCAGTAGGTTTATGAATATCTTCTTGTGTAATAGCTACTCGCACCCTCTTATTTTGGGTTCTCACACCAATTGGCTTTCTCAATTTCCTCTTTTTCACCTTTACATTTTCTGAAACTCTCCTAGTCCTTTCAAGGGTCTTTATTTCCTTCATTCTAGTTTCAGACACAACTGCTTTTCCCGCATTTTTTTCCTCTAGATATTCCTCTTCAATATGGAAGCCACCTTGATTTTCCTCTGGTGACTCACTAGACACCTCCATAAGTTATTTTATCCACAAATTTTCCCCGCGTCAATATGAGCTAGGATTTGTTCTGATGGAACTCCATCTTTTAGGGTTTCGACCACTAGTCTTAAGAGGTGTATCAACCATGATCTGCTTAGAGTCCATCTTTTAGGGTTTCGACCACTAGTCTTAAGAGGTGTATCAACCATGATCTTCTTAGAGACTACGGTTGTCTTTCTCCTGGAATATGTAGCAATTTTAGTAGTGGGTGTTGTCTCAATATTAGGTATTTATTCAACGCTAGGTGTTGCTTCAACACTCTCTTCATGCTCCTCACTCACACCAGCACAAGGTGTCATTAACAAACCATGCCACAAGCTTCCTTTTATTTGTAGTGAATACATGATAATCATTTTAATTAGTGCATGGTTTGTGAGGCACATTTTTGGATGTTTCACCCCTTTCACAACCTTTTCCATTGTTGTAATGACTTCAACAAGTAGTATGGTATATTAATCAACTGTATCATCCTTAGATGTGTCAGCAATTGGAAGTGATAATTGTAAATAATCCCAAAACAGCCTTCGCATGTAACGAATTTTTGGATGAAGAGGGCTACATCATCCCCATCACTTTTGTAGTAACTTCTTCTGTAATAGAAATTTTGAAGCCCCTAACCATATAGTGTTGTTCAATTAGGTCTTGTGCAAATTCTAAAGCAACCAAATCATTGAAACCCTATAATTTCTCAAAAAAACTCAACCATCCTTCTTTTCAGAAAATTTCCAATGCTTTCGAATGTTGTAACAAAACACTAATGGAGTTAGGCTCATGTATGACTGCTGCTCCACCCATAAGTATTGCTCACAACGACACTACCCAACCTACTAGGAACTTTCTTCAACGCACACAGATGCTTTGCTGAGGGGAGAATGTTAAGGTGTTGGAATTATCAATGATTACTCCTCCTTATTGCCAAATCGAGACTTTTAATTCAAAATGACTTTTCACATGATTGCACTGATTTCCAAATGTAACAACGGGAAAAAGTAATAATGATAAAGGAATATAGTACTAACCAAGATGATTACATTCATCTAGTTGTAAAAAGTAATGATATTAGAATGATATAATCATGTAGTATTATGGCAAGGTGAGGTGTGTATTGATTGGACGAATAAGTTCGAGTGAAATCATCATGCATCATTTTAATGATGCACTCCCCCCCCCCCCCCCCCCACCGACTAATTGTAAAAGTCATATTTGGTAGGTATATGTACTATTACAATGTCTCTTCTAAGTACCAAATCTACAAATAATTGACAAAATAGACATACATGTCCTTAGCTTACCAATGTGATGTCATGGGACTTTACAGTTGAATGTTGTGAAATTCACTTTGTGGTTCAAATTCAATGATGAAATTTTATTAGTATACTATGATAAAGTAGCACTCTCTCAACACTGAGAAGGTGTATATTATTGTTCATATGTTCAATTGTAACATAAAAATACAAATTAACCTTTAGTTTGAACTTAGATATGAACTAGAGAAATTCAAAAGAGGATCTGTAACAACAAAGCTTGAAAAAATAATCAGAGAAAGGAAATTTATTGGAGTGTTGTTACAATGAAATCAAAGGGTGTTGATCGCCAAAAATATGGTTTTTTATCATAAAAATTATCTAATAGTGCCCCAAAGGGGTTTTCACCATTGAATATTTTAATTTTAATTTTTATTATTTTTTTATTAAAAAAAAAACTAAGTAATTGGCAGCACAGGTGGATCTCCTCTACCCCAATAAATTCAAGGTTTGAATTAGTAGTTGATGCAATGTTCAAAAATGAATCCTTAGACGTAGGCTTGTGATACAACCTGAGTTGATTTCCTTTCACTAGAAAGGATATTTAAGAATTATCAATGGTTGTCAATTTTACAGTCTTGTTGTCAAAGACTGCTTCTACCTGATAAGGACCTAACCACCTAGTTTGCATCTTGCCTTTAAATTCCTTGAATCTTTAATCATAGAGTTAATACCAATCACCCTTCTGAAACAAATTATTTTTAGTAAACCTGTCATGCCACCTAGCTCGTTGCTGCTGAATGTTTTTTGTTCGTTTCACAACAGCTAGGCATTTTTCATCCAACTCTATTAGTTGTTTCAGCCTATGGTTCTGAGTTGCAATTAAATTTAATTCCACTTCCAAGGTATTTCTTAATTTTTTAATCTCAAACTCAATGGGAAATATGGAATTATTACCAAAAACTAGTTCATAAAGGGAAAAGCTTGTGGTATTCCTCCAAATTTACCTACAAGCCCATAATACCTCAAGAATTCTCTCCACCCATTCTTCCCTTATGTCATGCCATAGCTTTTGTAAGAATAGCTTCAAGTACCTTTTTGGTACTATCCACCTTCCCATTTTCTTGAGGATGATAAGGTGAGGTAACTCTATTATGGACTCCATATTTCTTGACAAGATCATGTATCAATAGAGAGTTGAACTGCACTCCTCCATCTATTACTATTTCTCTAGGAACTCCATATCAAGCAAATATTTCTTCAAATAGAAAATATGAAATAACATGTTCAGTTTCCTTGGTAAGTGGTATTGCTTCCACCCACACGGTCACATAATATATATAGACAAGGATGTAAACATTCTGCTGAGATGGGGGATTAATTGGTCCCACAAAATCTAATTCCCATCTCTCAAAATGTTATAGTACTAACTGGGGATGTAATGGCATCTTATCCTATTTTACTGTCTGACCCATCATTTAATAGGTATCACTATTCTAAACATACATTCTTGCATCTCAGAATATGGTGGTCTAAAAATAGCCCATCTGCAACACCTTATGACATGTCCTCCTATCTGGAAAATTCCCTCCAAAAGGTTCATCATGACAGGCCTTGAGGATCTCATGGATTTCATCCTCCATCACACGCCTCCTAATTAGTTGATCAAACCTATGTGAAAGAGGTTTCCATCCATCCAACAATATTTGGTACTTTGTTGTATAATTTTCTTCTTTTCTCTAAGGGAAAGGTGATGAGGTAGCTTCCCTACAGCAAGATAATTAACAATATATGTATATCAGAGTGAATACGAGGATACTGAAAAAAGATATTCTGGAAAATAATCCTCAGCATGCGGATCATCAATAGCATTAGTTAGTCTATAAATAAAATATGCAACAAAATTATATTTTCCAAACTTATCTATAATATTAATATCAAATTCTTGGAGTAACAACAACCACCTAGTAACCCTGGCATTTTTTATAGTTTTTTTCATTCAAAACCTAATAGTTGAATGGTATGTATGAACAAAAATTCGGGTAGCTAGTGATGTAGTGGGTAAATTTATTAATAGTGTGTACAACAACAAGAAATTTTTTCTCTGTAACAGTATAATTTACTTATGCAAGAGCTAAATATTGATGTAATAGATGGAATATGGTTTGTTTCTTTCTTACTGACTAAGCACAACACCAATGGTTGTATCAAAGGCGTCAGTAGAAATGTGGAACGATGGGTTCTAGTTTGGTCCTCTCAAAATAGGAGTTGTTGTTACATATTTCATCAATTCTACAAAATCATTGTCACACTTATCATTCCACTCAAAATCTTTATCTTATTCTAGCATGTAAAATAATGGCAATGCAATTTAAAAAAAAAAAAATCTATAAATCGTCTATAATACCCTACTTTTCCTAGGAAATTGCGTACCTATTTTTGTGTTTTAGGAGTGGGAACTCTTAATATTACCTCTGTCTTTGCTAGAGCCACTTTAATACCTACAATAGAAAGTTAATGTCCTAGAACAATACCCTTTGTCATCATCATATGGCATTTTTTAGTGCTAACACATAGGTGGGTTTGAATGCAACGCTCAAATAATTTTTCAAATATTTATCAAAATCACTCCCATAAGGTGTGAAATCATCCATAAAAAATTGTAGACAATCATTAACCATGTCAACAAAAAATCCTAATAATGCTCTCTGAATGGTTGTCGATGCATTACATAATCCAAATGGTAAAAATATATAATCATAAGTACCACAAGGGAAAGTAAAGGTAGTTTTATCTTTTTATCTTGGAAAGTAAAGGGGAAATTTGAATCTGACTGTAACCACTAAACCCATCAAGAAAAGAAAAGAAATTTTTACCAGATAAGGTATCTAGGACCTGATCCATAAAAGGTAATAGAAAATGTTCCTTTTGAAGGCCTTTATTCAACTTCATGTAATATACAAAAATTCTCCACTTCCCTTTTTTTCAAGTACAACAACTAGTGGAGATACCCACTGACTATCTGAAATAGGATAGATTAAACCTGCATATTAAAAAAATTGGAGTTCTTATTTCACAACACCCTTCAAAGTTGGATTCATCCTTCCTTGAGGTTTTATGACAGGTCGGGATTCTTCCTTTAAATAAATATGACGTGTACATAGTGCAGGATGGATTCCCTTCATGTTTTTATAACCCCATGCAAAGGCTTCCTTATATTTCCTGAGTAATAGCACTAACTTTTATTTCTATTAAATAGATAAATTAGGATTGATGTTAATGGTTTTTCCAGGCTTGATTTCTATTGGTGCACTTTCAAGGTCGGAGGAAGTAGGTATATCACGTGTAAAAGTTTCATCAAGAGGCTTCTCCTTGTCAGATTCATTTATTGCATCATTTAATAATTTGGATGTACAGAGTGTAACAACAGATAGGTCACTAATACAAATATTGATGACAACATATTCAATTTCACTTTTACATTGTAAAGCTTTATTTAAAGTGAGTATTGGACGAGCATCCATTTCTTCTAATTCAAATTATGATTCTGAAGGGTTTTTAATTTTAACACTTGGTTTAACAGGAGGAAATAGGACAATATTCTTGTTGGTATATCCATATGAAATAGTGATACACCCAGATCTACATCCTATATAAGCATCAATAGTTTCCAACCATGGTCTCCCTAATATCAAGGGGTTCCCACCCAATCATGTTTTAAGTTGAAGCACCATGAATTCAACTGCGTATTTACAAGATTCAATAGAAATGATAATATCCCTTATGGTCAGATATTAGACCTATAAACCAATTCTAAAATAGTAGGAGTTGGTCTCAAATTAGTCAACCCAAGTAGTCCCATTGTTTCCTTAGTCATTATATTTATGGTAGATCCTAAATAAATTAAGGTATTATGAAGAATCATTCCACCAATAGTTATAGTTATAGTGGGGTTCCCAGATTCCTCATACCTGGTAGGCACATATTTCGTAATATTAAGTCAGATAGTTTTCCAATAACATGCATAGTAGGAGGTTCTCGAGGTTTCCTACCTATATTTTTAACACACAACTCTTTAACTTTCTTATCATAAAGAGGGACATCCTGAATTTCTAGAAGTAAAGGAATCTAAACATGCAAATTTTTCAACTCCATTAAAATTTTAGACTCAACTTGGAGCACATATTTAGCTTCATTCAATATTTCTAGATAAGGTGGACTCAAAGAAGTCTCATTTCTAGTAGTTTTTAGAGGTTTCACAGAGTGATAAACATATGTTGTTATTATGGATTTCATTGTTACAAGAGCAGCGTTGGCTTTTATAGGGGCACTTCTAGATGTTACAGTCACATCCACAGTTTTAGAACTTTGCACATCATCAATTGTTACAACCTGTTTTTTCTGTATAGAACCTTGAGTCTCATCTCCTTCCCTTGACGAAGTTTCTTCCTCATTTTATATTATAACAAGGGGAGGAGTGGGGGTTAATGTCCTACTTGAGAAAAGTTAGATTTCATTACATTCAACGTGTGAAATACAGTAAGTAGGAAAAACTGAAGATTCTAACTATTGTACTGACTTATTATTAGGATTAGGACTAAGTTGTGCAGGAAGTTGGGGGTGTAAAGGAGGGACACTCATAGGCAAATTGGAAGGAAGTTATAGCGGTTGTTACATATGATACATCTGGTTTGGGAGGGAATGTCCTCACCAAGGTTGAGGCCATACAATAGTAGGCCATTAAGGCCAGGGCTTAAGATTTTAAGCATAAGGAGAATTGGGATTCTGCCATGAAACTATTGGATATTGAAACTATTGAGGTGGTTGTTGAACATTATATATATTATACCAAGAATTAAATGGAGAAAAGAGTCTTGCATCATACCTAGTGGTTAATTTTTCTAAGGCTTTTAACTCCAATGAAGTAGGTTTCTTCAGCATCTTCTCTTGCTTCCTTATAAGTCGCCTTCAACCTAGGTAAAGAAGGATATTGATCATTATAATGATTTCATTCACATATGGTGAAACTATTCAGTGGACACTCCCTCGAAGGATATTTTTTCTTGCACTGAGAGTAGAAAATGGTCATTGCATGCTCAAATTCTTTCTGCTTTTTTTTTTCCTACATCATATCAATCTGAGAAGACATAAAACTCATAATGTTAGTTTTAAAATTTTCTAATAAATTTTCAATTTTTGCACGATTTGTTCCATTATTTATTGTCTTCAAAATCCTGGCAGAGGGATCTGACGTTATGGTCTATTTCTAATAGATCCTCTGGAAAAACTCTGAAAATTTTTAACTACTGTATCATGGGGTTCCTTAGATATATATCCTTTACCTAAAATTTTCAATGCATTTATGCAGTCTTCCCTCATCCATTTAATCAAAATGGTTTTTACTATCTCCTTATCCAAATCACTATACTTATACCTTTTCAAATTATATTGAAGATGATCCACATACTCTTCTAAGTTCTCATCTAAAGTTTGGGAAATCCTAAATATGTCATCCTTCAAGTCCCTAGGCCAAAACTATTCCTGCTATTTTCTAGAAAATATTTCTTCATTGCATCCCAGGTAGTGATAGTTCCCCCACCAAGTCCCATAAACCATCTTAGTGTTTCTCCTTTTAATGTAGCAGGAAATAGTTTTAATTTTTATTGCTCAGTGGTTTAGTCATAACTTGTACAAAGGACATAAAATTCAAATAGGAACATATTAGGGTCTTTTGAAACCATACCTTAAAATTTGGAAGTGCAGACAAAGGTATATTCTTCATTGGAACATTCCCTTGAAGATCCCCTATAGGGAAACCAAAATTACTAACTGAACTTATTTCCATGGGATTTTTTGAGAAATTATAAGCATTTGTTACCGGTGGTTCCCTTGGTGAAGGAGATTGTTTAACTACTCAGGTGGCTTTCATGATCTTAAAGTGTCCCTAGTATTCTCTGCAATAGTAGGTTGTTTCACAGCACTTCCAAGATCCAAAGTCGAATGACCAATAAATTTTTCTTCCAAAGTTAGCCCCCGATCATTTAAATATATATGTATCCTTGTAGCCTTCCTTTGTAATTTGATCCTCACCTCCAATTGTTACAGAAGGGATAGAAATCCTAGGGCTCGCTTTTAAAGAATCCTTGAATTCCTTCTCCACATATATAAAAAATGTATCAAGATTTTATGGCTTTTGTGTATCAATATTAACTGATCTATTTTTTTTATTACCTTTCCTTGAGTGGAATATTTTGCTTCGGCCTTTGAAATGATTTCATGTATATAAGTTTTCCTTCCTAAATATTGATTCTTCTTTTTCCTTCCACATCATATACCGCTTGCATGATTAGTAGGGTTGGGGGAACTATATTTATCTTCTTCAGTACTCATGCAATACAATCCTATGTGCCCTGAGCCAGATAAGGCCAAGCCCGCTTCGGTACGTTGAAGCGATACATGGGTTCTTACCTCTTGTCTTACTGCCCGAAAACCTCAGGATCAAGAACACATCTATCACACCTTCAAATAATGCACATTAGTGAACTAGTCACACATGTAACTCTAATGTCCTTCCCTAGAAATGACACCAAAATTTTAGGCAAAAAAAATTTCCCTTTAAATTGGAGCAACAAATCCACTCTTACACTTAATTATCAATTCCGGTAGGCTTTATTTTTACAATATTGTCACGCAAAGTATATGTTAAGGAAATTGTGACTAGTATAAAATAATCTCAACCAAAAGTCGTTGCACACTTACTCTTATAGAAATTATACAAACAATATGTATTCCAATGGATTCAATCTGATCATGCAATATAATAGAGAAAGATACTAAATCCTTCTACAGTTAATTATGCGTAAATTAAACATGGTCGCACAATCACACCAATTAAGAGAAAGAAGCGAATCAATCCACAAAACAGATATTTTTCCCGATGAAAGCTTGCTGCTCAAAACCCCTCTATCTCTATTGTATAATGAACCAAGGAATCATGAAACAATACAATGCACTCTTCTCACAAGAGTCTGTTGCACTATCTTGACTATCTCACACTGATCCAGAAAAAATTGGGCTAGTACTTAGCCAATACTCAGCCTGTCTTCAACTTGCCTTGATCACGCAATTCATGAGGAATGAAATCCTTATTATTTAGGAATTTCAACCTTCCTTGACTACGCAAACATCATGGGCAATCCTATGGTGTTTTAACTGTATCTAGGCAATTTGCTCAAAATACAACTGATAGTTAACTTCCCTTTAACCTTTGTCTCAAATGGGTCTTCATCAAAACTGAGATGCATGCATCTATTAATAGTAAATCACCAGTCACTTGACAGATCACTGCATCTGAATTAAATCTGATTTAATTCACTTGACCTCTCACTAGTGCAACAATCAGTTACAACTAGTTATACTGACCTTAACTGACTTAATTGACTTAACTTATTTCTCATGCATTAAACTATTACACTAACTGCAACTTGGACTCTAAAAAAATAGAATCACTCTGCATGCCTCACCAACCACCCTCAACTCAAATTTCATGAGCTAACCGATTCTATCACACTTAGTTAACTATTACAAGTGTTTATGAGATAATATTATAATTTATTTTCCAATTTAATTAAGGGAAAATTAAATTAGACACATTTCCAATTTATTTAATAAATTATCTTGCACACTATTGTATCGCTGGAACCCATCACTGTGTGACTTGTGATCCCACACTAGTGTGTGTGCTGTCATGTTGTTTCTAGATGCCAATTTCACTATTTCTTATTGCAAATTTCAACACTCCCTCTCAACAAGAAAGGAATCAATATGTCCTGATTCGGTACCTTTGGAATGTTTGTGCATGTGTACATGCAACACTTCTCTAGTGGTGTTTGCACATGAAACTATTGCATGCAACACTTCTCTAGTGTTGTTCGCACATGAAACTCTTGCATGCAAAACTTCTCCAGTGTTGTTTTCACATGCAACACTTATGAAACTAAATAGCCTCCAAAAAACTGAATCGGTATAATGCATCTGTCATAAGAGTCTTCTGACTGCTCATACCTACTGCACATGTCTACTAGACTCTCTACGTTGTTGACATATGCATCCATACACTCCGCACTGCTACCAACTCTGATCCGCGCTCCAATATCCGACATTTGTCACTCTGATTTTTGTCTTCCTGACATTTGATTGCATCAATCTAACCAATCCTTCCTACTACTGATGTTTTGTGGGCTCCTCGTATCCAGGTTTGATCCATGAGACACACCATCTCAATGAACCTTGCCCAATTTCTTCCTGGGATTAATTCTCCACATCACTCCACCTCACACCTATAGGTATAGTTTCATGTACTCCCTATGCCCTTCTAGCTTGAAATTTCCCTCTCTTGGAGGTCTCTGCTTGAGTGGACTCTTCCACTCGGTCTCCATTCTTCTTCTCCAATTGTGGCTTCTCCACAACCTTCTAAGACTATTTCTGAGGCTGCATGTTGAGAGATAATTGCTCCCTCTCAACCACCAAGTCATTAACCACTGCTTTGCTCCTCAAAGCCTTTCATGCATCCTCAACCTCGAGAGCATACAGGTTCTTGACTCTTACACTGATCTACTTCACTTGTCCCGTGGCTATGTGTTTAAGGAAAAATTTTCCTTTTCTAAACATTACTTCATAACCATGTTCTCCCAATACCGCTATGAAGACAAGATTCTTCCTTAGGCCTGGAACATGAAAAACATCTTCTAGTCTGAGATGGGAGCCATTCTCCCTCTGAAAGGTAACTTTACCTATGTTGGTAGCGCTATACCTCTTGTCATCTCCAAAATCTATGCTCTGTTGGAGGTCCTTATCCTCCAAGTCACTAAAGAGATCTCTATTCCCCATCATATGGAACGAGGCACCGCTATCTAGAAAACACATGCATCCCATTACAGTGTTGGTCATGCATGTAATGAGAGTAAAATCAAGCTCGAACTGTGAAGTCAATGCTTCACCTACTACAACTGCAGGCTCCTTCTTGCTTTTCTTCTATGGATAATTTGTAGCATAGTGCCCATGCTTGTGACAGTGAAAGCATATGATCTTGGAAAAGTATTTATTGCCTGCTTCGCCTTGGGATTTCTTTCCCTTGGCCTTCTTTGCCTTGCTGGGCAAGGCACAATATTCTTCGTCATTAGCCTTGGATGAGGGTCCATCCCTAGTATTCCACCTGAATTCTTCTTGTACCAAATCCGACCAAAATCGCTCTCAATCTAGTAACTTCTCCCTCCCATCGATAGAGTCCTGATAACTATGTCAGCTCTTGGGAAGGCCTAGAAGTTCTTGGCTCACAAAGTCATCATCTGCTACGGTCACACCAACACTTCCAAGCTCATCATGACATTGTGTGAACTTCGTCAAGTATGTTGGTTCTGTCTCGCCCTCCTCCTTCTTGATTTTCCTGAGCTTGTCCTTTAGCGCCAACTTCCTTTGGTCGTTGTTGTTCTGAAACAGATTTTTCAAGGCCTTCCACATTGCATATGGAGTCGCCTTGCCATGGAGACTCGAGACAATGTGATCTCGAACTCCTTCTAATAAGATCCTCCTCGCCCTTGCTACCTACTTTTGTCAAGCATCAAGAAGAGCGACGCCTGCTGTTGCGGGCTCAGGAATATCATTATCAATGAATTCTTTCAACCCGTTTTCCTCCAACACTGCCTCCATTCTATCTTTTCATGAAATATAATTATAACTGCCCTCGAGTGCATATTCCAATCATAAGCCATTGAAAGCCATCTTTATTTTCCTGTCGCACCAACGAAAGTATCTTCAAGTTTGAATATTGTTCAACACAAACTCAATTTATTTTCCACTATAGTGATTTCTAGTGCTCTGATACCATGTATAAATTATAAAAACAATATGTATTCCAATGGATTCAATCTGATCATGCAATATACTAGATCAAGATACTAAATCCTTCTACAATTAATTCTGCAGAAATTAAACATGATCGCATAATCACACCAAGTAAGAGAAAGAAGAAAATCAATCCACAACACATATATTTTTCTCGAGGAAAGCTTGCTACTCAAAACCCCTCAATCTCTATTGTATATTGAACCAAGGAATCATGAAACAATACAATGCACTCTTCTCACAAGAGTTTGTTGTACTATCCTGAATGTCTCACACTGATCCAGTGAAAATTGGGCTAGTACTTAGCCAATTCTCAGACTGTCCTCATCCTGCCTTTATCACGCAATTCATGAGGAATGAAATCCCTATTCTTTAGGAATTTAAGCCTTCCTTGACTACGCAAACATCACGGGCAATCCTATGGTGTTTTAACTGCCTCTGGAAAGTTTTCTAAAAATACAGCTGATATTTAACTTCATTTTGACCTTTGCCTCAAATGGGTCTTCATCAGAACTGACATGCATGCAACTATTAATATTAAATCATCACTCACTTGACAGTTCACTACATGTGAATTAAATCTAATTTAATTCACTTGACCTCTCACTAGTGCAACAATCAGTTACAACTCGTTAGACTAACTTTAACTCACTTAATTGAGTTAACTGATTTCTACTAATACACTAACTACAACTTGGACACTAAAACAAATATAATAACTCTGCATGCCTCACCAACCACCCTAAACTCGAATTTCATGAGCTAACTGAGTCTATCACACTCAGTTAACTATTACACGTGTTTATGAGATAAGATTACAATTTATTGTCCAATTTAATTAAGGGAAAATTAAATTAGACACATTTCCAATTTATTTAATAACTTGGCTTGCAAACTAATGTATCGCTAGGACCCATCACTGTGTGACTTGTGATCCCACCCTAGTGTATGTGCTATCATGTTGTTTCTGGATGCCAATTTCACTATTTATTGTTGTAAATTTCAACAACTCACAACAATCAACAAATTTTTTACACACTCCACACAAATTCAATGCAAGAAAATATTGCAAAATAAGCTACTATGTCACTCAATCACTCTCATAGCACTCTTGAAAACCATCACTAATTCATTTTTCACACATAAAATAAGTTGAAATACAAACTATAACAACAAAGAAAATAATTATCCCCAAGGGTTAGCTCAATAGGTTGAGTCCCTGCTGGAAGTACTCCCAGATTGAGAGGTCGCAGGATCAAATCTCCTATACGTCTGCGGGTTTAGGCCTCAGTGTTAGGCCAACACTAGATCCCTTCGGGAGGATTTAATGATATTCTTAAGACCTTAAATGTAGCTAGTACATGTGTGCAGGCACATAGGTACATGAACCACCAGGAAAAAAAAAAAACAAAAAACAAAAACAAAGAAAATAATTCACCGCCACACTAATATGAGGGAGTAGTCCAGGACTCAAGCTATCACACCATCCAAATATTATTGTAATAAATTATATTACACACCGAATCAATGGTAACAATAGCAGTAACAACAATCACATAACTGAGAATAAATTTTGCAATAAAGTATTTTAATCTAACTAAACATGATCCCTACTAAGAAGGAGGGCCCTTCCTCAACAGCAAGGGTTGGAGCACTAAAAATCACATGGGATACTCAGAGGAAAGTTTTGAACCACAAAGTTGAGATTTTGCATAAATAAAAGTATCAGGATTACAAATCTTTGGTATTCCCCCCTTCCAATCCTATTCTTTGATCTTCTCTCTTCCTAACTAGCTATCCCTCACGAGAAAACAATCCTTTCATTTATAGATCTTAATTACAATGAGAATATCATCACAAGAATCTTTCAATTCTCATGTGATCCTAAAATAAAAATATATCGTAACAGTTACACAATGATTTCCATGGAAGTGGTGAAACTATAACAATTTCATTTGATTATTTATAAATTTATACAACATATCAATAATATGATGTGGATGCTCCATAAATATATTTGAGTAATGAGTTGTTTCTTTGACCTAGACATGTTCTTGATTAGGAAAAATAGCATGTGCTTAAACAAATTGTTTGCGTAACAGCAACAGCTCATAGAGCATTTAATCCAAATTGGTAGAGGAACTGAAATGTAATATTGTAACAACAAGCTTCAATAAACCATTCAAACCTAAAACAACCCATAGATTATTTTTATGATAAAAAGTGGCCCAAGGTAGTAGTCCTAACGTCAAATTATAAGTAGAATTGGACTATGAAAACAACAAATGAAAAAGGACATACTTATGTCAATAAGGGTTGTTACAATGATAGTATATGGTTTTGTCGGCCAAAAAGAATAAAAGAAATATGAAAATAAGTAGGAAAAAGATGACAAAGGGGGCATATACATAGAGATTTATGCGTAAATTGATGTGGATGCATAGGTTTAGACATAGATGCTTAAGTAGTCTGATGATTTAGTTGATGTTATGTAAATGTTGTGTGTTCTAACAATTGATCTACTAGGCTAGTGAGATGCGACAATTAGAATGAAATGGAGGCTCTACAATATGAATAAATATTTGTTTAGGAATAATTTTTGTGTTCTCGCATAATGTGTTGAATTGTTTGTGTTTCTATTTTATATTTATATTGAACATAATGGATTTATTACACAGTGTTAGACTCCTATACCAATAGGTGTCATATTTCATGATTGACTTGATGGGCTATGTAATATGTTCATACCTTTTCTTGTTGCAAAGGTTTTCCATATTCTCAAAAAAATCAAAAAATTTAAAAAATGTAAAGAGGGTATACCCTAAAAGAAAAATCAAAGGGTGAAAAGAATAAAATGGCTAAAAAAATGAAAGAAAATGAACCCCACCAAAAGAAAGGCCAAGGAAAGTGTGCAAGCCTAAATGCCACTATTTTGCTCTTATGTAATAAATAAAATTGTGTGCAACTTGTATTTTATGCCACAATTTATGAATAGTCAAACAGTTTAGGCTTGGCTAGTTCATCTTTCAATTTTATGTTTTAGAGATAGAGAATAAAATCTAACCAAACTGTTTAATCTTGGCAGATAAGTAGATAGGTAGAATAAATAAAAGGAGCTCAACAGTTTAATCTGAGCCCTTGGATTTAATAAGGTTAGAATCAGATAGATTTTCAGATGAAAAAGAAAAAGTGTGATGAGGGTTTGCCAGTCTAAGTGCACCCTAATAAAGAAGAAAAAATGGTAGGGTAAGTAGGTAGGGTAGGTAGATGTTGTTGCAGAATTACATGTGATGGATAATGACTCTAGATGTGTTAAATCTTTACTTTCATCACAAGTGCTAAGGCAGACACTATGCTGGAAGAATTTCAAACAAAGCAAAGTCATATTATTAACTTCCCTTCTCATTTTTCCCTAAAAATTTCACTAATTTCCCCTAAGTACTAAGGCATTTGAAAATTAAAGGGGCTCAAGGCATTTCCTTGACTTTTGGAGGGACCGGACCCTCGGCCTAATAATTGGAAAATCCTAAGTACTTAAAATCATTCATCATGACATTCACTCACTTCTAAAAAATATTTTTCTAAGTAAAATCCCATTTTACTTAGGAAAATTATTCAAACATTTCATAAAAACCCTACTCATAAAAGCATAAGTTAAATATATTACTTTGATGTTTTATACTTAGCGCTTCCGTTCATTTTCCATATTAATTTCTGACTTATTATTTAAATCCCTATGAAAATTTCCCCTTTTTCCCGTATTATTTTTATAAAATTCCCAAATAATATATATCCCGCCCCGTTGGTTGAAAAATAACCATATACTTATTAAAATTTATTTATTGGTTGAAATTTTCAATTAATAAATAAAAACCGACCCTCCGCCATATAAAGGGATTAATTAATCCTCATGATTAATTAATAACCTGTCCCACCAATAGAATCGCCCCCGATATGATTAATTATATTATATTGTATCGGGCCCGCCTTGTTATCTTCCCGTCATCTTCCTTTCCCGAGGAACGTTTGATTGACTCATCAAAGATCTACGGTTATTATCAATATCGCTGGCCATCCTCGTCTGAACGATAACGCGCGATGGCCAAGAGGTTTTCTGAACAGTGCCGCGCCACACGTCGTTCATCGTATGGAATTGCTCGCCCTCTGCTGAAAACCACCTTTCCCCAAAAGCGGTGCGATGGAAACCACTTACCGCTTACCTCTTGTGACGAAACCATTGTACTTGCTGACGTCATCCATTAAAATAATAAAAAACCCGCCAACCTTTGACTTTGTGAATAAAACAAAGAACCCGCGTCATTTTCATTATTTTACGCAGTGACCAGTGTCATGTGCAACGAATTTCGAAATCAACTGTCAAAGTTTGCCAACCATTACCTTGCTGAATAAAATTGTAGTCGAGTAATCCAGAGTTCATCCGCCATAGCCAGCACCTGTTTAATCACTGTTTATTTCCCGGTAAACAGGTATTTACCCTAGTTCCCATTAAACTCTGTAAAAATTTGGCTTTTGTTTTAAATTCTACACGAAAAATTGAAGCAGAGTTTAAGACTGGTCTTTAGTTCATTCCTCAATTGCAATTTCCTTCCCCAACCTGTGACTGTGCTCATTTTTTCATAAAAACCCGAAATTCATTTCTGAATCCACAAGAACCAGAAATTGAAATTCCCATGGCTCTAAATTCCGCACCCCTGAATGCCCCTCACAGAGATTTAGATTATCTGCCTTTAGTAGACAGAGATTTCCAAATTAAAGACCTGGTTCTCAGTGAAAATCCCCTTCGAATTTTTTGCTTCTGCAGAGATAATTACTTGAAAGGTTTTGACATTTTTGGATTATGGGATTCCAATCTTCCCATGTATCTTCTCCCTTCAGTCCATATTTTTCCTGAGATAATCCATTATTGCCATGCAAATTATGATCCCAATCAAAGAGCAGTTTTGTCCCCGAGTCAGACCATCCTTTTTCCCATAACTGCTCAGTCTATCAACGCGATGTTGCAATTTCAACCTGGTCAAGCCCTCACTCCCCTGTCCATGGGAGAATTACTTGAAAAATCTACCAAATTGTCCCATGAAGAGTTAAATCGTCTCTGCCAGACCTTCATGTTTCCAGAACATCAGCCCAAAGGCCCTCCCCCTTATGGTTATACCTTTTTCACTGATGTGGGCAGGCTTATTCTGAATATGATATCCTCTATAATGGGTTTCAATACTAGTGAATATGTTTACCAATTAACCCTAGTATTGTTATCAATTTTTACCCCTAGACAACCCCCTGCTGTCAAGTATGATTTTGCTTCCTACATTGCAGATAAAATCCATGATCATTTCATGAGATTAGAGAATGAAAGAGTGTTCAAGTATTCCTCTGTTATATACCATCTTATGCTTTACTTTCAATCAGAGAGTTTCCCTTTCCATGCTAAAAAACTTGATGCTAAAGGAAATCCTAGGTCGGTAATCTTTTGGTCTGCCATCACTCATAATTCCCCTGATTCTCATTATTCCTACAATGAGTTTATTGACCTATTTGTACACCCTACAACCACCTTGTTGATAGGAGTCTCCCCTCCGAGGTTCAATAGTGAAATCAAGAAAATTCTTCAACTCTCAAAGCAATACCGGATAGGTGACTGGTACCTATACCGAAATCACACAAAAATCAGAATCTATGGATGTGAGTTATGCCCATTCAAGTTACCAAAATATGTCCCAATGAGAATCTTTACATTAGAGTATTTCAGACAGATGATTAATTCAGATATAGTTCATTTCTGCAATGCAAAGAAAAAGGCTCAACTCAATATTAAAAGTGAATTAGGTCCCTTTGTTTGTAACTCTAGAGATGCTGGGAAGGAAGATGGAAGAATTTTAGAAGACTATCTTAAATTACAAAACAGTTTCTATTGGGTACCCTATGACCCAAATAGCTTTATTTGTGATAGAAGAATGAAAAACAAACTATCACCATACATTCATCAAAGAATCCCAGAAATTGAACATTATGCCAATATGGATGAATGGATGGAAGGAACATTGATAGAACAAGATAGTGAGCAGGTCAATGTTGAAAATGTAATGAAAGACCTTGAAAAAATACTTGACCTAGACTCTTTTGGACAGGTACAGATACCAGGTATTGGCTCTTCTTCTTCTGGGACTTCTCAGCAAAATTTACAGGAAATCAGTGCATTGGCTACAGTAGCATCTAAAGGAAAGGAGAAAGAGGCTAATATACAAGTTACAGAGAAATTTACAATGACAGAACTGCCTGAAACTTCTAAAGAAAAGGTTCAAGTACAGATTTATCCTACTCAGACCAATGTGGCAGAAGTGTCAATTTTACAAACTCCTCTTAATGTAGAAAAGGGAAAAAAGAGAGATGCTGAAGCAGCTACTCCTGTCAGTGGATCTTCTGGACAGCCTGATGTTAAAAGACAAAAATTGAATCCTCTTCCGGAAGTGGAATCTGTTCATGAAATCCCTGATAGTCAGACACAAGAAGAATTGGGTAGTCAGCAAACATGTAGAATTAGTGGGACATCCACTACTTTACAAAGAAAAGAGTTGCAAAGGCAGCAAAGTGTAGAAGTGTCATCTTTCAAACCACCAGTGAAAGATGCCTGGGACATTAAAAGAACATTCATAAATATAAAATCCATAAATTATCCTCTCAGACTTCAAGTATACAATCAATGTTTGAATATGGCTCCTAAGAATCAACAAATATTGATGCCAGTCTATGACATTCAATAGGGTAAAATGATAATGAGTCACTTCAAACCCAAAGTGCAGCAACCTCAAACAGCTACAGATTATATCAGAACTAATTTTGAAGTCTTAGCAAAGGATATTCATCCTTTGGATCAAATTGAACTGCATAAACAGACAGGTGAAATGATTTATTCTACTCTGACAGATAAATCAATGATGACCCAGAAATTGCAGGATTCTTTGGAGAATACTAATGCTCAACTAAATCTTGAAAAAGCCTCTTCTCAGGCTAAGGACAACAGGATAAAGACTTTGGAGGATATAATTATTGGATTGGGTCATAATCCCAAGGATGTCAAAGGTATAGAAGCTTTGATCAAGAAAAAAGATGATGATATTGCAACTTTGAGAAAACAACTGAAGTTACCAGCCTCAAGACATCCACAGACTACAGAAATTATAAAGAAACATTCTGAAGAAGAATTGATGGACTTTCTCTTAAAACTAAATGAACAACTTAATGAAACTGAAAAATAGCTTGAAAAGGCATTGAAAGATAAGCATTCAAATACTCCGGCATCTACAGTAGAGGTAATTACAGGTACTACAACAACAGTTCAGCCAACAGAATTGTCACAAGTACATACTTCCAATTTAAGTACAGAAGAGTTAATAAAGTCAATGGAGGAATTGAAACTCCAAGTGACAGAGTTACAGAGAAAAAAGGTGCAACTCACCACTTTGGAAAAAAAATATGATCTCTCGAAGATGAATGTTGCAGATAAAACAAGAGAGGTCAACAGATTAGAAAAGTTGGTCAACAAGTTGGAAAAGGATCTCACATTGGAGAAGCCTTTAAAAGAAATAAATGAAATTCTTTGGGACACCATCATCCAGTCAATAAGAGATGTCTGGCTCAATTCAAATAATGTATGAACAGAATGATTTAGTCAAATTGGCTCTGGAAGAAGTTCTAAGGGCAAGAGAAGAATTGGGAAACAAGCTTGAAGAAGCTAATGAACTTATCTGTTTTCTAAATACTCAGAATAAGCATCAACTTGAAGAACTTGGCATTCAGGACAGAACAGGAACAATTTTGGAAATAAAAAGAGTTTTTACCAAAAGAACTCTGATGCAGAATCTAGAATGAAGATGTTCTGATATGCAAGAATAAATCACTCCCTTCAGAAAAAGATTTGATATTTTGTTGAATAAAGGATTGCCCAGTCCTTTAGTTTCAGAGGATAAATTGATGGACCTTGAAAGTTATGTTGAAAAATTGGACAAACATGCTGACAATCAGGCCAGTACCTCAACTAGTTCATCAACAACAGCATTGCCTACAGGAAAAAATCTTCATGATAGATTGGAAAATTTGTTTTATCTCGAGCATGAAGTAAAGCATTTGTTCAACCTAATTTCTTTAGGTATACAGAGACTGATGAAACTCTCAGAAAGCTGCAAAGAACCAGAATACCGGAAGATAAATGGTGGGAACAAATGTTAGAACTTTTGTAAAAACTATCCTTACATGATTTTTTTGATTATGTACTACAGTAAATCATGTAAAAACTCTGTCTCTAGTTTATTGTAACATACTTATGAGTCATCCTAGATTATATCTCAAGTTGCTATGAGATATTTTTTGTAATTTTTTGTATAAATACTCCCTCAATTGGAGTATTGGGGGGGGTGGATTCTTAGACTTTGCTGTAACATTGACTATTTTGAAATAAAGTGTTGTTGGAGAAATTTCGCATGGCTAGCTGGATGAGGAATTGATGTGAAATACTTTTTACAGGATTCTTGTGTCAGACTATGGATCAATAAGTCATCTATCTCTTATGTGTTGAAGTCTTTATATTTTTTTACTATATCATCTGTGTTTCATTTCTGAATGATTAACGTAAAGGAATAAATCAGAAAGTGCTTAAGTGTAATCTGATTTTAAACGTTTTTATTCTAAATGTTTTCTTCTAAACTGGTTTAAATAGTGAATTCTTAATTGCTCCTGTTTTTCTAGTTTAAGCATTTTGATTATTTAGTGAAGAATACTTTACTGCTCTTTATTAATAATCACTCAATTTCCCTCTTTCAAACGTGTTGAAGGATTCTTAATTGCCCTTCATCCATTTCAGTTTCATCCCATTCACTTTAAGATCTATAATTGTTCCCTATTTGATTACCTTGCCCTGTGAAACCATCTTTTGTTAAGATACTTAATCTGGTTAAGCCATCTTTTTGACTCCATTAGCCCAATGGACTAAATTATTCAATCTTACCCTTAGCTATTGAATTCCATCACCCAAATTCAAACAAAACCCCTGGACTTTATAACTAGCCTAATATCTTCTAAAACAAAGCTAAATTATACAGAGAGAGCCCTCTCTGGGTACAGATTGGCTAGATTCTGTACCTAAAAGTTGGTTTGTGGTTACCTCGGACCCCTTTCCTCTTCCCAACAACTTCAAGGAAAATCTGAGTGATAACATAGTGGCAACTCCACTGGGGAACTAAATAATTTTAATGTTACTGTTGTTTATTTTATAAACTACAGACGGAGCCTGAAGTTAGTCAGGTAGCCTTTGAACTGCTTTTGCTCTGCAATTGCATAGTAAATAAATGCTACTTCAGTCTATCTCCGGTCTAGTTTATGAATTGAACTTTGGTTTCAAACATTTGATCAGTTCCTCTCGTCAAATAAATCTTTAAGAAAATTTAAATCCAATATCTGAAACTTCTTAAAGAGATTGTTGAAGTTGTATTATTAATTTCATTTAAACCAAAAAAAAAAAAAAAAACCAAAAAATATTACCTAGAAAACTGGCTTCAGAAAGGACTCGTTACACCAGGGCTAATCCTGATCCAAATCCACCACCTGTGTTTGAAAATCCGAATTTGATCCCTAGAATCCTTAGGATACAAGATAGTTAAGAAAGCTCTGGAAGTTCTCGACCTCTCTATAGATCAATATCCTGCCCTGTGAAGTGGATTTATCTTGAGGACAAACTTTTTGACGAGCAGTTTGAAACATCTTTATTTGTAAATTTTTCTGAATCTGCGTTGTCCAATTTGGTTCCAGACCCAGTGTTTCTTGAAGATTTGCAATTTTAATTTGTTACTTCACATCTTGATAAACATTTGCGAAATTCCATACAATCTGAGTTTACCTCTGAAGGAACTTCAAATATTTCTGTGATCACTTCAGCTTCTCCAATTTCACCAACATTTCTTCAAACATCTCAGCCTCAAACTACCCCTTCTACTCCTCCACCCACCACTCATATACCAACCTCACCTGTTATTTCATCGCTACCTCCTGCAATGGCAAACAAATATGCTCCTTTGGTATTACCTGCTAATCTAGGGGCTATGCCTCAAGATTACCAAAGTAAAATCACTCCTTTTGATGGTTTTGGAACTTACACTGCACAACAACATACTAAAAAGATGACCGATTATTTTGAAAGTTATGAAATAGATGCTGATGATGTGAGAATGAGAATATTTGTCCAAAGTCTTACTGGAGAATTCAGAACTTGGTTTAGAGCCCTTCCTGCAAACAATGTTGCTGACTTACAAGCTCTTTATAGATCATTTTTAAACAGATGGGAAAAGAAGAAAGATCCTCTTCAAATATTATCATACTTTGGAAAACTAAAAAGAGGACCAAATGAGACTGTGCAAGATTACGTTACCAGATTCAATGAGGCTTACAATGTTGTTCCCCAAAATCTTAGACCTCCTCCAGATTCAATATTAATCAAATTCCCTGATGGATTTGATTCCGATATAGCGTATCAAATTAGGGAAAGAGCTCCTCAAACTTTAAAAGAAATGCAAAGTATAGTTGTTAGTGTTGAAGCCAACCTGATAGAGAAACGAGCTAGAGCTAGAGCTGAAAGGAGAATGCCTTTAAATGAAGGACCCACAGCTTTTGAAAAGAAATTGGATGCTATTATTAAAGGGATGGAAAGACTAGGAGATAGAGTAGAAACTATTGAAAAGAATAAATCTCCTTGGGATGGTCAACCAAGCAATACTATGAGAAATCCAAATTTCAGAAGAAACCAAAACCAAAATATTGGAAAAACTGGTCCTGACCAAAATATTAGACCCCCATTCCAAGAAAATTATGTTGAAGTCTCAACTTCTGAAGAACCAACTGAAGATGTTCAAATAAACAATTTCACTGAACGTGAGAATGAACCAGAAATTTTCTTGACCCAAGAGGATCAAGAGGCTCATATTCTTAAGAAATTTCAAACCCATTCAGGAGAATCATTTGACTTTAAGGAAGGATATGATACAACCATTTACGAAGTTCACAAGCAATATAATTTGAGGAGCAGAAGAATTGATGTCCCGGAGACAAGTAAACAGAAAACTACGAAACAGCCCCTCAAAGGTAAAATTAGTACTACCCCTATACATATTATTTCTAGATCAGATCCTAATCCTGCCCACCCAATAATTGAAGATGTATCTGATACTCAACTAAATAACAGACAACTTTCCAATACTCTTCCTCCCAAAGGAAATGTAGAGGAACCTCTAGAAGTTGATTCGGAAATAACTTCAGCTCACAACCCCACTCCTGAAAAAGAGAAAGCAGAAGATAAAGAAAATCCAACTGTTCGCAATACAAGAACTCAGACCGAGAAACCTTTTAATCTGGAAGCTGAAGTAGGCAAATTAAAGATAGTTGTTCCATTGTCTGAATTAGCTAAACATGATGTCTACCTAAGTCAAATCAATAGATCACTTAATATTACTGGAAGTGATGACTCAGTAAATTTGTTCGACGATCAACCTAGATTATTATTTGGTCCTGAAGTAAATGGAAAACCAGGAAGTGGAGGAACTCCTCCATTCTATGTGAGTTTGAATATACATGATAAAATGTTTCATAATGCCATGCTTGATTCTGGGGCATCTCACAATCTAATGCCCAAGGCTGTAATGGAGAGATTAAACTTATACATCACCAGACCCTACAAAGATCTCTTTTCTTTTGATTCAAGTCAGGTGAGATGTTTAGGATTAATTAAAGATTTGTGTGTTACATTGGTTCAATACCCTGCAAAAACAATTTTTATGGATATAGTAGTAGCAGATATTCCTCCAAAATATGGGATGCTATTGTCCAGATCTTGGGGTGCAAAGCTCGGAGGATCTCTTCAATTAGACATGTCATATGCTACTATTTCAGTATTTGGCCAACCTAAGAGACTATATAGAGAAACCTTGATGAAATATGTAGTCAGTAGTCAGGAGAAACCTGAAAATTTCCCCATCTACTCAATACACTCTGATATGGACTCATTTATTCTTTATAATGTTGAATCTGATCTTCCCACTAAATTAGAAGTACAAGCAACAGAACCAAACAAAACTGAAAATAAATCTAGTGTTCGAATCCAAGAAATCTCTGAGGAAAAAGAAACATCAGATACCCAAGAAAAACCAGAAGAAAGTAAAAAATCAAATCTCATTGTTAAGAAAGTTCCTGAAACACCTGATACAAATTATGAACATGAAATTCTTTGGCATTTAGAATTTGATGGTTCAGTTAATAAGTTAGGAGCTGGAGCTGGAATTTGGATACACAACCTTGAAAATGATCATGCTGAAGGCCATGCTTATAGATTGAACTTTAAATGCACTAATAATATGGTAGAATATGAAGCTCTTTTGTTAGGGCTTAAACTTGTCAAAAAATTAGGGGCAATTAGAGTATCTGTCATAGGAGATTTTGATTTAATAATTCAACAGATTAATGGTGACTTTCTGACAAAAGATCCCAGATTAAGAGAATATAGAGGAACAGTTGTAGATATTCTCAATACTTTCCTGCAAGCTCAGCTTGCTAAAATCCCAAGAAAACAAAATTTGCATGCTCATAGCCTCGCAATTTTTGCTAGCACTTGTAAATTACCTTTCGAACCTAATCATCAGTTCACAGCTAAGATTAGACACAGACCTGATATACCAGACAATTTTAAGAATTGGCAAGTGTTTGTAAATGACAATCATATTAACAATTTTTTGACTCTAGAGAATGAATTTTCTAACAGTAACATAGATGAAGATACAATAATTGAATTTGATCAAATAAATGAACAAGAAATAGACATTTTAGAAGAAAGTGAAACTCAAATGCTTCATCCAACGAAGTTCACCAAAAAAGAAATGCAGGACCTTAAACAAATGGAGGTTGATGAGATTATAGAAGATGAATCTGAAATCATTAATTTGAAAGATAATCATTTGCCTAAAGGATTAACTCCTTTGGAAGATCTTTTCGACTCTAATGATATTCCAAAGAAACACAAAATGGAACCATTGAAAGCTGATATTGAGGAATATAATCTGGGGACTGAAGAAAATCCTAAAATAATAAAGTTATCTAAATCTTTGCCTCCCGATCAAAAACTAAAATATGTTGAACTAATAAGAGAATTCCAGGATGTCTTTGCTTGGAGTTATGAAGATTTGAAATCATATGATACCTCTATAATTCAACATACAATACCTCTGAAAGAAGATCAGAAACCATTTAAGCAGAAACTCAGAAGAATCAACCCTGTATTGTTGCCTTCAATTGAAAAAGAAATCAAATGAATGTATGAAGCAGGGATAATTGCTCCTATTAGATTTTCAGAGTGGGTGTCTAACTTAGTCCCTAATAGGAAGAAAATTGGAGAGATCAGATTATGTGTTGATTTAAGAAATGTAAATAAGGTTTCTTTGAAGGATAATTATCCTTTGCCCAAAACGGATCACATTTTGCAAAGGGTAGTAGGTGCTTCAAGGATTTATCTTTTAGATGGGTTCTCAGGATACAACCAGATTCTGGTTCATCCTGATGACCAGGAAAAAACAGCTTTTACAACACCATGGGGTACATTCAAGTACGTTAAAATGCCATTTGGACTTAAAAATGCTGGAGCAACCTTCCAAAGAGCAATGGACATTGCATTTGCAAAAGAAATTCATGACTTTCTTGTTATATATCTGGATGATTTAACTATTTTTTCTAAATCAGATCAACAACATTTGGACCATCTCAGACAAGTATTCATAAAATGCAGAAAGTATGGTATCTCTTTGAATCCAAAAAAGTCCTTGTTTGGTCTTGAAGAAGGTAAACTCTTGGGCCATATCATTTCCAAAGATGGTATTAGAATTGATCCTGCTAGAATAGAAGCTATATTGCAGATACCTCACCCTAGAAATGTTAAAGAACTTCAAGCTTTCATAGGAAAAATCAATTTTTTGAGAAGATTCATATCTAGCTTAGCTGAATTAATTAGATTTCTTACTAACATGTTAAGAAAGGATTCAAGTATTAAATGGACAGTAGAAGCCAAACAAGCATTTGAAGAAATTAAAATGGCTTTGACTAGAACACCAGTTCTTACTAGTCCACAATTTGATAGAGACTTCATAATATTTTCATTTGCATTAGAACATACTGTAGCAGTTGTTTTATTACAAAAGGATGATCAAGGATGTGAAAAACCTATAGCCTTTTTTAGTAAAGCACTGAGAGATGCATCATTAAAATACAACATCATGGAAAAACAAGCTTTTGCACTTGTAAAAGCTATTAAAGATTTTAGAATCTATATATTGCATTCCCATGTGATAGCCTATGTACCAAATGCTGTTGTCAAGGACATCTTAACTCAAGATGGAATTGAGGGCAAAAGAGGTAAATGGATTGCTACCATATTAGAGTATGATATTGAGATAAAACCTACAAAACTGATAAAAGGACAGGGATTGGCTCAACTCATGACAGAAACAAATTGCCAAGCCCTGGATATTAATGAACTGGATAATGAACAAGAGATGGTAACTCCACAAATCAGCCAGGCCTTCTTAGATTCACCTTGGTATGCTGATATGATTTATGTATTGTTAAACCTGCAAGCTCCTCTAGGGTTATCCAGAACAAAGAAAAGGTTTTTAAAGATGATATCTTTAAAGTTTTGTATTTTAGATAATGTTCTCTTTTGGAAAAATCATGATGGTATTCTATTGAATTGTTTGTTAAAAGATGAAGCTGACAAGGCTCTCAATGAATTCCATGCAGGAGACTGTGGTGGACACCTTTATTGGAAATCAACTACAGATAAGATCCTAAGAGCTGGATTTTATTGGCCAACCTTCTTCTCTGATGTAAAGAAATTTGTTATTGCTTGCCATAAATGTCAAATTTTTGAAGGCAAGAGAAAACTATTACCTTTACCCTTGAAACCAATTTCCACTGAAAAACCTTTCCAACAATGGGGCTTGGATTTCATTGGAGAAATTCATCCTCCTTCTTCTGGCCAACACAAATGGATCCTCACTGCCACAAACTATTTTAATAAATGGATTGAAGCAATTCCTTCCAGACAAGCCAATGACACGGTGATCATAGGATTCCTAGAAACCAATATACTATCAAGATTTGGTTGTCCTGAGAAAATCATAACTGATAATGTCGTTGCCTTCAAATCCAAGAAAATGATAAGTTTCTGTAATAAATATCATATCACCTTAGGCCATTCCACAGCCTATTACCCTTAGGGTAATGGATTGGCGGAATCCTCCAACAAGAGTCTCATCAATATTATTAAGAAATTATTGGAGGAAAATAAGAAAAATTGGCACAAGAAACTTATAAATGCACTATGGGCAGACAAACTCACCACCAAAAAATATATTGGGACCTATCCTTATGAGTTATTCTATGGTATTGAAGCTGTATTTCCTTCATCTTTAGGAGTTCCTGTAATGAAATTACTTCAAGGAGCTCAAGTTAAACCTAATGATATTCAAAGGAGAATAAGTCAAACTATCAATTTGCAGCAGACCAGAGAGGAAGTTTATCAAATATCCCAAGTATTGTAGGAGAAACTAAAGAAGATATTTGACAAAAGAACCAAGGCAGAAGATTTTCAATTGGGAAATAAAGTTTTGAGATGGGATTCCAGAAGAGAGGATAAGGGAAAACATGGGAAGTTTGACTTCCTATGGAAAGGACCTTATATTATTCATGCTTTACAAGGGAATAATACATATTTTCTAAAAAACTTGGATGGTACAGAAACTGAAGAAGGACCCGTTAATGGTTGAATGTTGAAACATTACTTTGATCCTATTTATTAGGATAACCTGATTTTTAACATGTACATACTATATCCTTTGTAATGTCACAGTTTTGAGTGGATAGTAACTTGCTGGAGTTGAAGCCCGAAGAGAAGGCCCTAAGCTTCAGAAGTATTACTGTCATACATACAATAAAGAAACAAGCATAAGAAGATTCCATGGTTCAGTCAAAATCATTTTGAGGCTAACTGACCTGCTGTTCTTGACTTTTCATCAGGAAAAGCCATGCCCAAGTGGAGCTAGTGTTAGACTCCTATACCAATAGGTGTCATATTTCATGATTGACTTGATGGGCTATGTAATATGTTCATACCTTTTCTTGTTGCAAAGGTTTTCCATATTCTCAAAAAATCAAAAAATTTAAAAAATGTAAAGAGGGTATACCCTAAAAGAAAAATCAAAGGGTGAAAAGAATAAAATGGCCAAAAAAGTGAAAGAAAATGAACCCCACCAAAAGAAAGGCCAAGGAAAGTGTGCAAGCCTAAATGCCACTACTTTTTGCTCTTATGTAATAAATAGAATTGTGTGCAACTTGTATTTTATGCCACAATTTATGAACAGTCAAACAATTTAAGCTTGGCTAGTTCATTTTTCAATTTTATGTTTTAGAGATAGAGAATAAAATCCGACCAAACTGTTTAATCTTGGCAGATAAGTAGATAGGTAGAGTAAATAAAAGGAGCTCAACAGTTTAATCTGAGCCCTTGGATGTAATAAGGATAGAATTAGATAGATTTCCAGATGTAAAAGAAAAAATGTGATGAGGGTTTGCCAGTCTAAGTGCACCCTAATAAAGAAGAAAAAATGGTAGGGTAAAGTAGGTAGGGTAGGTAGATGTTGTTGCAGAATTACATGTGATGGATAATGACTCTAGATGTGTTAAATCTTTACTTTCATCACAAGTACTAAGGCAGACACTATGCTGAAAGAATTTCAAGCAAAGCAAAGTCAGATTATTAACTTCTCTTCTCATTTTTCCCTAAAAATTTCACTAATTTCCCCTAAGTACTAAGGCATTTGAAAATTAAAGGGGCTCAAGGCATTTCCTTAACTTTTGGAGGGACTGGACCCTTGGCCTAATAATTGGAAAATCCTAAGTACTTAAAATCATTCATCATGACATTCACTCACTTCTAAAAAATATTTTTCTAAGTAAAATCCCATTTTACTTAGGAAAATTATTCAAACATTTCATAAAAACCCTACTCATAAAAGCATAGGTTAAATACATTACTTTGATGTTTTATACTTAGCGCTTCCATTCATTTTCCATATTAATTTTTGACTTATTATTTAAATCCCTATGAAAATTTCCCCTTTTTCCTGTATTATTTTTAATAAAATTCCCAAATAATATATATCCCGCCCCGTTGGTTGAAAAATAACCATATAATTATTAAAATTTATTTATTGGTTGAAATTTTCAATTAATAAATAAAAACCGACCCTCCGTCGTATAAAGGGATTAATTAATCCTCATGATTAATTAATAACTTGTCCCACCAATAGAATTGCCCCCGATATGATTAATTATATTATATTGTATTGGGCCCACCTTGTTATCTTCCCGTCATATTCCTCTCCCGAGGACCGTTTGATCGACTCATCAAAAATCTACGGTTATTATCAATATCGCTGGCCATCCTCGTCCGAACAATAACGCGCGATGGCCAAGGGGTTTTCTGAACAGTGTCGCGCCACGCGTCGTTAATCGTATGGAATCACTCACCCTCCGCTGAAAACCGCCTTTCCCCAAAAGCGGTGTGATGGAAACCACTTACCGCTTACCTCCCGTGACGAAACCACCGTACTTTCTGACATCATCCATTAAAATAATAAAAAACCCACCAACCTTTGACTTTGTGAATAAAACAAAGAACCCGCATCATTTTCATTATTTTACACAGTGACCAGTGTCCTGTGAAACAAATTTCGAAATCAACTATCAAAGTTTTCCAACCATGACCTTGCTGAAGAAAATTGCAGTCGAGTAATCCAAAGTTCATCCGCTATAGCCAGCACCTGTTTAATCACTGTTTATTTCCGGTAAATAGGTATTTACCCTAGTTCCCATTAAAATCTTTAAAAACTTGGCTTTTGTTTTAAATTCTACACGAAAAACTGAAGCAAAGTTTAAGACTGGTCTTTAGTTCATTCCTCAATTGCAATTTCCTTCCCCAACCTATGACTGTGCTCGTTTTTTCATAAAAACCCGAAATTCATTTCTGAATCCACAAGAACCAGAAATGGAAATTCTCGTGGCTCTAAATGTCGCACCCCTGAATGCCCCTCACAAAGATTTAGATTATCTGACTTTAGTAGACAGAGATTTCCAAATTAAAGACCTGGTTCTCAGTGAAAATCCCCTTCGAATTTTTTTCTTCTTGAGAGATAATTACTTGAAAGGTTTTGACATTTTTGGATTATGGGAATCCAATCTTGCCATGTATCTTCTCCCTTCATTCCATATTTTTCCTGAGATAATCCATTATTGCCATGCAAATTGTGATCCCAATCAAAGAACAGTTTTGTCCCCGAGTCAGACCATCCTTTTTCCCATAACTGCTCAGTCTATCAACGAGATGTTGCAATTTCAACCTGGTCAAGCCCTCACTCCCCTGTCCATGGGAGAATTACTTGAAAAATCTACCAAATTGTCCCATGAAGAGTTAAATCGTCTCTCCCAGACCTTCATGTTTCCAGAACATCAGCCCAAAGGCCCTCCCCCTTATGGTTATACCTTTTTCACTGATGTGGGTAGGCTTATTCTGAATATGATATCCTCTATAATGGGTTTCAATACTAGTGAATATGTTGACCAATTAACCCTAGTATTGTTATCAATTTTTACCCCTGGACAACCCCCTGCTGTCAAGTATGATTTTGCTTCCTACATTGCAGATAAAATCCATGATCATTTCATGAGATTAGAGAATGAAAGAGTGTTCAAGTATTCCTCTGTTATATACCATCTTATGCTTTACTTTCAATCAGAGAGTTTCCCTTTCCATGCTAAAAAACTTGATGCTAAAGGAAATCCTAGGTCGGTAATATTTTGGCCTGCCATCACTCATAATTCCCCTGATTCTCCTTATTCCTACAATGAGTTTATTGACCTATTTGTACACCCTGCAACCACCTTGTTGACAGGAGTCTCCCCTCTGAGGGTCAATAGTGAAATCAAGAAAATTCTTCAACTCTCAAAGCAATACCGGATAGGTGACTGGTACCTATACCGAAATCACACAGAAATCAGAATCTATGGATGTGAGTTATGCCCATTCAAGTTACCAAAATATGTCCCAATGAGAATCTTTGCATTAGAGTATTTCAGATAGATGATTAATTCAGATATAGTTCATTTCTGCAATGCAAAGAAAAATGCTCAACTCAGGATTAAAAGTGAATTGGGTCCCTTTGTTTGTAACTCTAGAGATGCTGGGAAGGAAGCTGAAAGAATTTTAGAAGACTATCTTAAATTATAAAAAAATTTCTATTGGGTGCCCTATGACCCAAATAGCTTTCTTTGTGATAGAAGAATGGAAAACAAACTATCACCATACATTCATCAAAGAATCCCAGAAATTGAACAGTATGCCAATATGGATGAATGGATGGAAGGAACATTGATAGAACAAGATAGTGAGCAGGTCAATGTTGAAAATGTAATGAAAGACCTTGAAAAAATAATTTACCTAGACTCTTTTGGACAGGTACAGATACCAGGTATTGGCTCTTCTTCTGCTGGGACTTCTCAGCAAAATTTACAGGAAATCAGTGCATTGGCTACAGTAGCATCTAAAGGAAAGGAGAAAGAGGCTGATATACAAGTTACAGAGAAATTTAAAATGACAAAATTGCCTGAAACTTCTAAAGAACATGGTCAAGTAAAGATTTCTCCTACTCAGACCAATGTGGCAGAAGTGTCAATTTTACAAACTCCTCTTAATGTAGAATAGGGAAAAAACAGAGATGTTGAAGCAACTACTCCTGTCAGTGGATCTTCTGGACAGCCTGATGTTAAAATACAAAAATTGAATCCTCTTCCAGAAGTGGAATCTGTTCATGAAATCCCTGATAGTTAGACGCAAGAAGAATTGGGTAGTCAGCAAACATGTACAATCAGTGGGACATACACTACTTTACAGAGAAAAGAGTTGCAAAGGAAGCAAAGTGCAGAAGTGTCATCTTCCAAACCACTAGTGAAAGATGCCTGGGACATTAAAATAACATTCATAAATATAAAAGACATAAATGATCCTCTCAGACTTCAAGTATACAATCAATGTTTGAAGATGGCTCCTAAGAATCAACAAATATTGATGTCATCCTATGACATTCAACAGGGTAAAATGATAATGAGTCACTTCAAACCCAAAGTGCAGCAACCTCAAACAGCTGCATATTATATCAGAACTAATTTTGAAGTCTTAGCAAAGGATATTCATCCTTTGGATCAAATTGAACCGCATAAATAGACAGGTGAAATGATTTATTCTACTCTGACAGATAAATCAATGATGACCCAGAAATTGCAGGATTCTTTGGAGAATACTAATGCTCAACTAAATCTTGAAAAAGCCTCTTCTTAGGCTAAGGACAACAGGATAAAGACTTTGGAGGAAATAATTATTGGATTGGGTCATAATCCCAAGGATGTCAAAGGTATAGAAGCTTTGATCAAGAAAAAAGATGATGATATTGCAGCTTTGAGAAAACAACTGAAGTTACCAGCCTCAAGACGTCCACAGACTGCAGAAATTATAAAGAAAAATTCTGAAGAAGAATTGATGGACTTGCTCTTAAAACTAAATGAAAAACTTAATGAAACTGAAAAAGAGCTTGAAAAGGCTTTGAAAGATAAGCAATCAAATACTCCAGCATCTACAGCAGAGGTAATTGCAGGTACTACAACAACAGGTCAGCCAACAGAATTGTCACAAGTACATACTTCCAATTTAAGTACAGAAGAGTTAATAAAGTCAATGGAGGAATTGAAACTCCAAGTGACAGAGTTACAGAGAACAAAGGTGCAACTCACCACTTTGGAACAAAAATATGATCTCTCGAAGATGAATGTTGCAGATAAAACAAGAGATGTCAACAGATTAGAAAAGTTGGTCAACAAGTTGGAAAAGGATCTCACATTGGAGAAGCCTTTAAAATAAATAAATGAAATTCTTTGGGAAAACATCATCCAGTCAATAAGAGATGTCTATCCCTCAATTCAAATAATGTATGAACATAATGATTTAGTCAAATTGGCTCTGGAAGAAGTCCTAAGGGCAAGAGAAGAATTGGGAAACAGGCCTGAAGAAGCCAATGAACTTATCCATTTTCTAAATACTCAGAACAAGCATCAACTTGAAGAACTTGGCATTCAGGACAGAACAGGAACAATTTTGGAAATAAAAAGAGTTTTTACCAAAAGAACTCTGATGCAAAATCTAGAATGAAGATTTTCTGATATGCAAGAAGAAATCACTGCCTTCAGAAAAAGATTTGATATTTTGTTGAATAAAGGATTGCCCAGTCCTTTAGTTTTAGAGGATAAATTGATGGACCTTGAAAGTTATGCTGAAAAATTAGACAAACATGCTGACAATCAGGCCAGTACCTCAACTAGTTCATCAACAACAGTATTTCCTACAGGTAAAAATCTTCATGATAGATTGGAAAATTTGTTTTATCTTGAGCATGAAGTAAATCATTTGTTCCCAATTCAACCTACTTTCTTTAGGTATACAAAGACTGATGAAACTCTCAGAAAGCTGCAAAGAACCAGAATACAGGAAGATAAATGGTGGGAAGAAATGTTAGAACTTTTGTAAAAACTATCCTTACATGAATTTTTGATTATGTACTATAGTAAGTCATAATAAAGAAGGATAAAAGAGCATCAATGCAGTTAAAGAGTATCAGTTAAAAGGAGCAGCCGTCACAGAATTACTGAAGAGGACAGCAGCAAGCCAAATCATAGGGCCTGCCTCCAGCACATTTTCAAAAGAAGGAAACAACACAACATTAATTATCATTTCTCTTATCTACGAGACCATCTGTCTCTAGTTTATTGTAACATACTTATGAGTCATCCTAGATTATATCTCAAGTTGTTATGAGATAGTTTTTGTAATTTTTTGTATAAATACTCCCTCAATTGGAGTATTGGGGGGGTGGATTCTTAGACTTTGCTGTAACATTGACTATTTTGGAATAAAGTGTTGTTGGAGAAATTTCGCATGGTTAGCTGGATGAGGAATTGATGCGAAAGACTTTTTACAGGATTCTTGTGTCAGACTACGGATCAATAAGTCATCTATCTCTTATGTGTTGAAGTCTTTATATTTTTTTACTATATCATCTGTGTTTCATTTATGAATGATTAATGTAAAGGAATAAATCAGAAAGTGCTTAAGTGTAATCTGATTTTAAACGTTGTTATTCTAATTTTTTTCTTCTAAACTGGTTTAAACAGTGAATTCTTAATTGCTCTCGTTTTTATAGTTTAAGCATTTTGATTATTTAGTGAAGAATACTTAACTGCTCTTTATTAATAATCACTCAATTTCCCTCTTTCAAACGTGTTGAAGGATTCTTAATTGCCCTTCATCCATTTGAGTTTCATCCCATTCACTTTAAGATCTATAATTGTTCCCTGTTTGATTACCTTGCCCTGTGAAACCATCTTTTGTTAAGAGATTTAATCCGGTTAAGCCATCTTTTTTACTCCATTAGGCCAATGGACTAAATTACTCAATCTTACCCTTAGCTATTGAATTCCATCACCCAAATTCAAACAAAACCCCTGGACTTTATAACTAGCCTAATATCTTCTAAAACAAAGCTAAATTATACAGAGAGAGCCCTCTCTAGGTACAGATTGGCTAGATTTTGTACCTAAAAGTTGGTTTATGGTTACCTCGGACCCCTTTCCTCTTCCCAACAACTTCAAGGAAAATTTTAGTGATAACACATAGAATATGGGTATATTTAAAGTTTCCATTTAGAATGACTAGGTGATGGATAAGGACTGATGAAAATTTCATAACCTACATCTCCTTCATCACTTCAAAATTGTCAAGGTTCTTGCAGTCCCTTATAGATTCCTCAAGTGAGACTTCACCTGCTTGTGGGTGATGCCGAAAGGGTTGGTGTCTGAGGGGTTTTGTTGGATAATTCACTCCAAACCTAGGTCTACCCTCTGCATGCAAACAAATGTTATCGTTTTTGGGACCTAAACCTGGGTCTCTCGATTGAGAGCTGAGTATCCTAACCAACTAGTAAGGCAATGTTTTCATGTGTTATTTAGATAACTTGAGAAACAAATTATGCATAAGTATAGAGGAGGAGAACATCTTATACATATTCCAATATGATAGACAACTATCAAGCACCAATAATAACGACCACTATAAAACAAAGGGTGCACCGAAAAACGTCACATTTAACCATGTAAGATTGGCACCATGGTAGTAACAGGCCTAAAAATCCACTTAATTGATGATTGAATGAGTAAACTATAATGATGAGGATCAATTCAAAGTAGCACATATGATAGGAATAGTTATCATTAGGAATTATGATGGCCCAAGTATTCACACTAAGTTAATATACATTGGGATAATTAAATGTGACTACGGATGGAATCATGTTTTACATATTTCAAATCTTGACATAGCATGCCAAGAGCTTATAAATTTTAGAGAGTTTTTCCAGCAAGTTCTTTGTGTCTAAGATATATGGAGACTAGATAATGATGTAAGAAAGTTATAATGATCAAGAATAGGATTTAGAGAGTTAGAAAACGAAGGAGAGTTCAAATGGAAGCTCCGAGGAAAGGAGAATTAAAGAAGAAGGCCAAAACTAAGACATCAAGATAATTTGTAGAACTTCCGTAGCCTGTGGAGAGTCTGGTCAAGATTTCAAATCTGAGTGATGTAGTGTAGGGATAATTTCAAAATTATATGTACCAACAAGGAATTCAAGGGCAAAAAAATTCTTAGAGTTCATGGGGTCATTGCACTTGACCAATAGAGGAGTATTGTTTCTGACAAGCAGCACGAAGATGGATGAAGTTGTACTAATTACAACATTTAGAAGTTGTCAACCTTGCACACACTATGAGGTTGCATGTATATCTTTGTGGAAAGGTTAGGCACAGTGGTTTGAGGCCAAGTAGAAAATAACTTATACTCACATCCTTGAGGGAAAGTGACGAAAGGAAGAAAATCAGAATAAGTAGGAGTAGCGCATCAAATTTTGAACCAACACTGAGATTAGGAGACAAACTTATTGCAATGATGTGGGATGGAATAAAAAAAGGATTGAGTGGCTAGGGATGAGCCATAGGTGGGTTTTGGTGGACTGTTAGAGCATTTTTTTAAGGAAATATTTTGGGAATCACGTAGAAGGGTATCATACAAGAAAGTTAGCTAAGGGTCAGCGTACGAAATACAAGAAACAAGGAAATTTGTTAGGCTTACTTTGTGGGTTTTTTCCCATGATAATAATTACCACCCATAGTAAAATTAGGTTTTTTTTTTTTTCCTTCTGATTTTCACCCTGATGTAAATATATAAATAGATAAAGTCGTGATATAATAGGGAAGCGCATACATAAAGAGTTATGTGTAGATAGATGTGAATGCATATGTTTAGACATATATGCTTGAGTATTTTGATGATGTATTGATGTTCTGTGAAGGTTTTGCACCGTAACAATTGATCTACTAGGTTGGTGGGTTGTGACAATTGGAATGTAACAGACACTCTACAATATGAATAAAGATCTATTTTAGGATAATTTTCGGTGTTCGCGCATAATGTGTTGAACTCATTATATTTTTATTTTATATTTATGTTGAACATAATGGATTTGTTTTGTAGAATAGGGGTATACTTAAATTATATAATCTTAATTACTAAATGTTCAACAAGGATTGATGACAAGTGTAGAATCTCCTTCATCACTATAGAACTATCCAAGTTCCTGTAGTCCCTCATAGATGCCTCGGGTGAGACTTCACCTGCTCATGGGTGATGCCAAAAGGGTTGGCGTCTAAGTGGTTTTGTTGGATAATTCACTCCAAACATGGGTCTTCCCTCTACGTGCCAACATAAGTCTATGACATGATTTTTGAATGACAATGAAACAACAATATTATTAATTTTCAATTATGTCATTCTTAGATTTGATGTTCTGAAAGATATTATTACTGATCATAGTAATCATTTCTAGAAAAAATAATAATGATTGGGTTACTAGCTAAGTTAGAGTTTCTTTAGGAACATTTTTCGCCTTACTACTCAAATGCTAAAGGTCAATTAGAGCGAAACAATAAGTCCTTGAAGGCCATTCTCCAACAAATGGTTAACATGAATAAATTAAACTAGCATTTAATGTTTTTATCAAAATTTTTGGTATACCAAACATCAATGAAGGAAACAACTAGTTTTACACCATTCCAACTCATTTACAAGGTAAGATCAATTCTACTAGTTGAGTGTGATATTCCTTCACTTAAGATAGTTATTGAGCTCCTCCTTGATACTACTTTTTTAGAATAATGCCTAGTTCACCTGGAATAATTTGATGAGAAACAAAAACATGTATCTTTAGAAAATGAGGCATAAAGAAATACATATCAAGGTCCAAGAAAACAATTTTTTATACCCTTGATTCTTATTATAAGGAGACTTGGTATTGGTCAATGACCAGGACAAGGATGTGTTGGGGGTAGGAAATTTTAACCTAATTTGGCACAGTCCTTACATTGTGAGACATATTCTCCAAAAATAATTTTATGAGTTAGAGGATTATGAAGGAAAAATGTTAGATGATTCCTACAACTAAATCTTTCTCAATAGGTATTATGCTTAGGAATTAATCCATATACATTTCCCCTTCTAATTGTTGTACATTAGTGGTTTCTTATTAGTTTAGTTAGAACATATTAATTTTTTAGTCATGTCTTATCATGTTTTATGCTTCGTTGGTAGATGTGAATCAAATACATCTATGTTTGTGAGATTCATGTATCGTTCTATCCACTTCTAACTTGTGATATCTAGAGGTGCTTTTCTTAGAACATGTTGATGGTGTTGTACCCACTAACATTCAGGAGATCTCCCTGATATGAAGTCCCACTTAGACCTCACACCGTTAGGTGTAGGAGTCCCATATAGAAAAAATGATTGGTTTCCTTATTCTTAAATGTATGCCTTGGCTCTTTCTTTTAGCAAGAGAGAGTGATGCTAATCTACTTTTGAAAAGCAAGGGGGGTGTTCCCATGAGTGTTTGATTGCAAGTGTTTCAAGGTTACTCTAATTCATATGGGAAAATGATGAAAGGTTTGCCTCCAAGAGAGAGGTAATAGTACCACCCAGGAAGAGACACATGTGAACCGAAGGATTATGTCTAACACCCAGCGGAATAGTCCACAGTGGATGCAATGGTCATTACACACAACAACTTAAGAAATATTTGTCCAATATCCTTCAGAATAGTCCACAAGGATGGGACATAAATTACACACACAATAATATGATAAATATATGTCTAATATCCTGTGAAATAGTCCATAAGGATGAGACAACAATCACAACCATTACAGCACATTCTCAACAAGATAAGCAATAAAATAACCAAATTATTTCAACTATCTTAGTACATGTGAAAGCGAGCATGAAGTATAAACATCCCTAGAATAGTCTTACAAACATTCATAATTCATGCATGAAGAACGGGTTGGCCTTGAAAGGAATTTTTTATTAAGTAAAATTTACGAGACACATATATACAATGAACATCACTTTCTCCAATAGTGGAGCATTGAAGCCACTCCTTGCTCCACAAAATAACTAGATATTATCTCTATTGCTTTGTTGGTGGAGCCAAGGTGAAAAGTCATTTTCTCATACAATGAGGGAGTGTATATAAACAAGGGTGACTCTTTGACTACCCTCATGACTACTTGACTTCCCATGACTTTTCAACTTACATGACCCTTTACATTCATGTGTGTCCTTTTTACTTCCACTTTAAAATACATTTAATTACAATGGACATGATATAAAATAGTGATGTGGCAACATGACCACTCATGACATGTCATGAGATGACATTGCTGACATAGACTGCTTAATGACATGGAAATTTCAAGCCATTTTTTCTACTGATCTTTAAGTGTCTTCATGAAATAACTTTCCTTTACTCCTTTGCATGCCTTGGTGATAGGGAGCCTTCAATGATCTCAAGCCTTGGATAGTGGTCGCGAACTATTGTCCTTTCACTTTCTCTTAATCAATCATCTTGTAAGTTCAGTTGAAAGAGTGTATTTGATAATTATTTCCTCCTTCTTCTCAGTTTTATCATCTTTCCATGAATTGATATAGTACATATTCATGAAATTCACTCATGACAGGACGACATCAATCTGAAAACCCCTAGCCTAAGATGATGCATTCTAATCCATGAACTGAGACCAAGACAAGTGACAGGCTGGGAAATGAGGCACGGTGACTCTGTATTTTTGCAGTTCAAGTAGGCATGGGGTAGCCTTGAGCCTTGAGACTACATAGTGTGCATTTTAGGCTGGGTTGAGGGACATGACTACGCAGTTTCCGGAGTCAGTGGGGACAAGCAGCAGGGATGAGTGCTGGGAGAGCCAACTGTGCAGTTCAGGAGGGAAAGGATTGTACATTATGTAGTTTTAAGGCTCAGGGGATGAGCTTGTGTCATGAATTTTTGAAGTTTGCATTTCAATCTAGGATGGAGGCCTTAGCTACGCAATTCCATAGGTCAATTTTGGGTCTTGGTCACACAAACTACGCAATGGGGTAGTCTTGGGAAGCCAATATTGCGCACTGCACAGTTCCAAGAAGCAAGGTCATAGTTAGAGGGCTGAGCCTGCACAGTGCCAAGAAGCAAGGTCATAGTCATAGGGTTGAGCCTTCACAATGTGCAGCTTAAGGAAGGCCTGGAGAAGCTGAGTTGATCAGTCGGGAAGATTTCCAGAAAATTACTAAGTCTAGGATTGGTGGGATTGATGTGAAAATTAATGGAATTTGAATATGATCACAAAATTAGCATACTTGATGACTCAAACAACATAGATCATCTTAGACATATAAACAAAGAATTATCCTTCGTGTGACAGCTTCATGACCAATTACGACAAGTGTGACATTAAAGATACACTTTATGACAACCATGACGACACTTGTGCGACGATGCTCAGAAATTTCGAAATTAGTGTGACAGATGTTTATATGGCTAGAAAAACTCATTTACGCAAAGATAACCTCTTGAAATCATTGGAAAAATCTCATACATTCACTGTGGTAGCCGACATGCCAAAAGGCGAAACTTTTCCTATCTTGCGAAAGGGGTCACAGAACTTTAAGAAAAGCAATAAAATGAACTTCAAAGTTTGGGACAACCATAAACTAGACCAATGAAGGCTCTGAAATTTGGTATATGCTAAAATTTTGGAGGGGGTTTTAGTGGCTACAACACTTGGAGACACACATGTGGGATTCAAGCTTCTCTGTTTCGGTTAGCTTCTTTTGTTCAGGGCCTTGGTTCTTCAAGGAGTATTGATTCATCATGCAAAACACTTTGGTTTTCCCACTTACCCCATGAATAGACCAAGCCTCAATCATACCACTTCGGTTTAACTCAAAAAAGATTCATCTTGATCACAAAGTTTCAAACAGGTGGAGGGTGATGAAGCTCGCGAGTTTAGGATTTTCAGAGTACAATTTTTCATCTTTGGTGTTTCTCTGCTACCAGCAGGCATGGAAATTACCTCGATAGAGTCACTTCAGGAACACAAATATTTCTTTGTATCCAACGAGCCTGAACAGTACCCCGATGGAGTTGCTTCCTTTACCTCTCTACACAGGTATCCTTTCTCTTATTTTACCTTTATTTCTTATTTTAAAATATTAATATGCATTGGCACTTATTTATTTTGGGTGGAAGAGGGATCCTGACTTATTAAGAGTAGGAGAGTTTGTTCCTTCAGAGAAGTGTATAGGTTCCTCTGATTTATTTTTTCTCGTTTAGATTTTTCCCCTCCTCAAATTTTACTGATTGCATAAGCGTGGAAATGCCAAAAAAAATAACTGAATATGGGAAAAGGGTTTCCTAGATAGACACGAGTTAATGGTTTTCTTGAGGATCCCCTTACAGATGGATCATATTTTCTGTCGAAATTTCATCGGCCAAAATACATAACCAATACAAGGAATACGGACTAAAGGCTAACCAAATAATGAAGTGTCACAAGGCTCTTTAAAATTCAACCACACACACAATCTTAGAAACCAACACGAGGACAACACTTTATTCACAAGACATATGAAACATGAAACAAAGCAAACAGAAGAACAAAAAAAATAAAATCGACGAAAGAAGACTATGTACACAATGTGGGGCACAACCCCATATTTTCATTGAATATAATATTTGATATCTTGGTCATTGAAATGGAGAGATTCATTCTTCCCGTCAAGTGATTGAATACGATACGTGTGTTGGAAAATATTCTCATGCATAGTGGATGGTCCAGTCCACAGGGATGGAAACTTATTGTGTTTTCATTTGTCTTCATGGGCTTTATCCCATTTCAAGACTAAGTCACCCACACTAAATTTTTCCTTCCCTGTAGACTTCTTATTGAACCTCCTCTTGATACAGTTTCGATGGAGTGAGAATTTTCCTTTAGCTTTCGATCTTTCATCCTGGAGCTTATGAAGGGTGTCCATCCTATGTTGCACTAATAGACATGGCTTTCCTTTGGAATATTGGGAAAGTTCTAGGTCCCTATAATACTAATGTATCCCATTATTTTTATTGTTAGTGTATCCCCCTTATTGTAATTGTTGTTCCCATGTAGTCCCCATATTATTATTGTGCCCCATAGAAGCCCAATATTGTTATTGTCCTGCCCTTACATTGTTATTATTATGTCGGCTAGGATGATATTGTGACCTCTTGTACTCCTATAAATAGAAAGGAGGTTTTTTCATTTGTATCATCCAAGAAATTTTCATTTATGTGATGTAAAGGAGGTTTCCCCCTCGAAAAGGATGATTTCTAAGTCGGTGATCTATATTTTATTCTATTTTGTGAGTTGGTTGCATAACATTTGGTATCAAAGCTTGGGATTATTGGTTTCTCTTCTTCAAAAAGGACATTGTGGAATTTTCACTATAAAAAAATTTCTACGAGGATTTAGAAGCTGAAATTTTTACCACATGCAAAAATTTCAAACCTTGGTTCATAATATTGTCGAAGATATGAAGGAAGGAATGCAAAACCCCAGTGAACTTGCCCTTGCCCTAGGGTTTCAAACACCAAGAGCTGCCGCCGCTAGTTGGTTTGCACAGGCCTGGTTCTGCCGCCATTTCTCTGAATACAGGCAGACCCCTGCGAGGAGAAGGAACGAATATCTGCCTATTCGCAACAATGCAGAGGACGAGGCGATGACTGAAGCCGGGGGGCGATTTCTTGCGGGGAAATGGTGCGTCTCTCAGCACGCAACAGCCACGGCCATCACAGTCCTTTGGCCGTCTAACTGTGAGATGGCAGGAAAGGGCGACCTTGCCTTTTCTTTTTATGGCCGCCGCCCCATTTTCCTCTACGCCTTTGCTAGCAGTTTTTTTACCTAGGTTACTGCTGCTCTGAACTTCCACTTGCAGAAGAAGTCCCAACTGGATCTGGAGATGGCCTTGCAACCCAGAGAACCCGCTGAAACGACTTCGATGCCCCTTCCTGGCAGCTGGGATCCTTCTCATCCCCAACAAATGACATTTCAGATTCAAATAATTCTTTTGACGGGAAAAACCCTGCTCTTTGAGGTACAACCCTCATTTACTGTGTGCCATCTCTCACAGATCCTCGAGAAAAGGTTGGGGATTCCTTCCTCCCTTCTGCAGCTCCTCTTCGCAGGTAAGCAGCTTGACTACAATCTGCCTCTTTCCTATTACAAAATTGCAAGAAATGCCATAGTGCTCCTATCGCTTCGACTAAGGGGAGGTGCTGTTGGGCAATCCTCTGCCTCTAAAGGTTTTTCCTACAAAGATGCGGTTCATGCACAACCTGCCAAGAACATTACTCAACCAGCGGAGGCACCCAAACCTTTCTTGGTGGACAAAATGGAGAAAGCCCCATCTATTGAAATCACTCATCCTACTCTGGATGATCAATACCATACATTTGCAGAAACTGCCATCATTTGCAGATTTAACGGACTATGGCCCCGTACTGCTGATCTATACCAGTGGATCCGCACCAATTGGACCAACAACAGCAAAGTCTTTTTATGCTCGAAAGGCTTCTTTATTGTAGCCTTTGCCTTCAATGAAGATTACCAGAAGGCCTTAATGGGAGGCCCCTGGTTCTGGGGTTCAGCCAGACTTTTCCTCACCCCCTGGTTCCCAGACTTTGACCCCTCTACTGCTGTCATCACCAAGCTTCCTATCTGGGTCAGGCTTCCAAATCTCCCTGCACATCTTTGGCATTTTTCTGTTTTTCAATCAATTGGGGATACCCTTGGCCGCTTCCTGGCAACAGATACATCAAGGGCGGAGAAGGGTATTTATACCTTTGGCAGAATTTGCGCGGAAATTGACATTAGCAAAGGGCTGCCAGATCAGATCATCCTGAAAGTTGGGGACTTCCATTGGGCGCAAACGTTGGACTATGAGAACACAGCCTTCAGGTGTCGTCACTGCCATCAGACAGGTCATCTCCAGAACTCATGTGCAACGTTCCTCAACAAAAAGAAGAACCTCAATCGCAAATCCAAATCCAAGAGTTGGAAACCTTGTGACAGACCCCCTATGGATGACTTAGAATCCTCTAGCTCTGATGAGGAGGATATTGAAGTGGAAGAGGAGAATGTGGAGCATCCAAAGGACCCGCCCTCAGATCGACCCGAGGATCCCACTGCGCCTTTAATCTCGCAGAAACGCTCTCATGAGTCTTCTTCTTCCGACTCAGACAAGGAGACTTCACCTTTAGCACAGAACAATCTGCAAGTGGTTCCAGTCCAGCCAGATCAGAATGGTTGGGTCAAAGTCAGTAAAAAGAAAGGGAAAAAATGTCGTATGGGAGACTCTGCCCATGCTGAGTAGACTCCTCTGTATAGCTTTTTATTCTCTGTTCTCTTTGTTACCTGTCACTTTTGCCATGGTTGCTCTATGGGACCGAAGTTGATACTATATCATTTCTGGTTCCCTTGCTTTTTTAGCTTCGCTTCTATGCGAGCTCTGATTGTACCATATTTCTCTTCTTAATAGATTTAGTCTTATTCAGAAAAAAATAAAAATAAATAAATAAATAAATAAATAAAAAATAAAAATAAAAAAATAAAAAATAAATAATAAATAAAAAATAAAAATAAATAATAAATAAAAAAATTGTCGAAGATATGATATTTTATAACAAAAATATACTTGATTGGCTGCTGATCAGACAACTCTATGTAACTATTTCAAACTAGATTTTGACTGAAGCATAGCCTCTTCAGTCTGAGAGGACTCTCTCAAGGGGGTTTATGATATTTTATAATGAGAGTACTAGATGGCTAACTCTATTTGAAAAGTAACTTGTTTTTTATGTATGTAGGTAGAAAAGAATACAGTCTTGCTACCATTGGGCTTATGAAGTCAACAATCAGTAGTTTCAGTGGCAAGGCTTCTTGACATGGAAGCTGAGGTAGATAGGGGTCTTTAACAAAGGCAATTCACTCATAAAACATATGAAAACATAGTCATTTCATTACTAAAGGAAGTGAGAGCATAGAGTTATGAATTTTGAGCAATAGAAATGAAATCTACTGCAAGTGGTAAAACATAGGATGTAGATCAATAAAACATTAAAAACCCCATGAGAATCTCAAGTCTGTCAAGAAGAAAGTCCCTTTTTATTACTGATATAAGTCAAAATACATAAAGCAGCAGTTTGGTGAAAAACATATCCAACCCCTCACTACTTCGATGATTTTCCTTTTAATAGACAATCTTACAAAAGGGATGATCTGCCTGATGGCTAGATTCAATGAAATATCCTATGACACATCACATAACTACAAAACATGACTTCTAATAAGAAAATGACAGCTACACCTTAAAAAAGACATTTCCTAATAGGACTCAAACAACTATTTATTACATCCCTCTATCTTATCTTTGAAACAATTAAATGATGGTTACAACATAAGTGTCACATGCTCGAAAAAGCCATAACATAGTTCATCGCCACTTTACATATTAAAAACTCTCCTAGACATGTGGAACAAAACCCTATTTTTCAGGAATGCCTAATCCTTATGATCAACAAGATCTTTGGTTGATGACCTATCTCCACAGCAATCCCTTCGAGTCATAAATGTTTGATGTTAAGGTCCCTTGACATTTTGGAGGAGTCCAACTATCCAAAAATGCCATTAAGCTGCTCCAAAACCTTCAAAAACAGCTCACTACGAAAAACAGGACAATTTCGTAGCGAGCTTTAGCAGCGTCTAAAATGTAGCTTTTGTACCCAAAAAATCTGCTTCTTTGTTGTTCCATGGTGTAAACCTAGTCATGACACATCACCACCATCATTATCCCTCCTTGAAAACTGCAAAAAGTGAATTTATAGGCAAAAAGGCTGGTACACGTTTTTTCGTCGCGTTTTCCTCGCTTTAAGCCTAGGAAACGCTACAAAACTGTGTAAAAGTGCAGAATTTCCAGATTTGAAAACTATCTCCAAAAAGTGACCTCCAATTGTAAAAACTTGATCTTCAACATGCCATGAACCTTCTAAAACACATTCAATCTAAGCTTAAGGCCCCTGTCATGTTTCCTCTTCATAACTGATCAGTTGAGTTATGGGCTCCTCAACCACAGTCATCTTTAAACATTTCTTCTCCAGCTCTTCATGAATCAATTCTAATTGATCTTGGAGGTCTTTTACTTGGTCCTTCAGTGTCCTATTCTTAGATTGAAAATGCAGGTTCATTTTTCTGATATGTTTCATCTCTCCTCTCAATGGTTGAGTCCAGTTGATCAATTGTTGTGTGTTGTCCAAGGTCTTTGACACATTTATGACCTGCTCTTCCCAAATTTCTTTCATTTTCTCAAATTATACCTTCTGACATTTGTGCTTCCTTGCCTCTTTCTTCAAGACTGATATTTCATCATTTGCCATCTTCAACTGCTCCTTAAGGACTTCAATCTCTTTTTTTTCAATGATTTTCTCTTTACCTTTCCTTTTTTTAATGAGTAATTCTTTTTTTGCAGGTGAGGATAGGTCTATGATTCTTGTTGATGGTTGAACAGTTTCAGTGACCTTCTGAGCTTCTTTATTGCTTTCCAAGACCTTTCTGGCATGTCTTGTCATTGGTTTCCTAGCTTGAAACTATTAAATCTGAACTTTACCTATTTTTTCCACCTATACTAAGCCTTGTTTCCTCCATTTTTTACCTCTTTTTTCCCTTTAATTATACCTAGTCCAGCTATGTCATCCAATTTTGGCTAAAAAGGGTATCATAGACTAAGGTATGTTGAAACAACATTAGAAGTGTCATTTTATCTAATTTCGAGTATTCTTTGAACTGCCAATCTTGTAGACAACTCATATAGCCGAGATTCCTACAGTCGTTCCGGATTTCCTGCAGATACGCTGATTTCCTACAACCATTCCAGATTTCCTGCAGATACGTCGATTTCCTACAACCACTTCATAATCCTGTAGCGAGATTAACAAATAGTTTCAGCCGCACAACAGAAATGGTCTAATCCATGCCTTCAGTCATGGATTAGACCCAACAGCAGTTTACATTGTCGATATGTATCTATATTATTGGATGTAGGCTTATTTTAGAAAAAAAATTTGTTCAAAGCCAAATATAGGCTGCCAGAAATGTACTAAATTAGATGTAATTTTCTATGGGATTTCAGAGTTCTTGGGTTGGAAGCTACTCTTACAGAGCACGATATTAGACTGTAATCGAATATTATTTCAGATTAATAAAAAAATTTATGTTCTGGTCATTTTCCCGAGCAACTTATTTAATCTTTAAAGGAGTTGTGAGTGAGGGAGGACCCCCTTCGCTCACAACTCCTGCAGTAGAGTGTGTGTGTTTATTTCTGTTTTGATTATGCATTAATAATTTCCTGTAACAACTAGTGTTTCCTTTCTGTATTTCTTACAGCAAACTATAAATTGGTTAAGTGAATCAATATTTTATGTTGAAGAGCTCTTTTCATTTGGCCAATGCTTGGATTCATGCTTTTAAGTTTGATTCTTGATTGGGATTGATTTTTTTTATCTTTCCTGCATCGGTATCAGCAAAAACAAGTGTTATAGGGGAATGATATATGCCGCTCCATATCCATTGCTGCAATAGTACTGATACAGGAAATCAACATGAGTTGTTGATTGTTGTTTGATATTTATCTTTTCACGGTCAATATCAGCAATATTAAGTGCTATAGAGGGATGATATATGCCACCCCATAGCCTTGTTGTGATAGTATTGACACAGGAAAGAAGCATTAGTTGTTATTTGTATAGTTAATTAACACTTGCAGTAATTAGCCTGCATATATTGTGCACTGAATCTCATCAGTTTACCTTCCTGGGTTGAAAATTTATATTGGAAAATTATACACGTATAATTTGACTTAAAAATTTTGTGTTGTTGCTGGGGAGGTGCTAAGGGATGATACTGACATTGTTTTAGTTTTATTTTTTTTATTTTGTTTTCTTTTCAGGACTGGGGGAGTCGAAGTGAAAAGACACAAGGCAAATCCTACACACCCAAGAGGTCAGACACTCACCAAAGTCGTGTCTTGATTGTTTGGTAAGTTTTTATTTTTATTTTTTTTGGATATTAGATGAATAGGGTCCAATATTTTCTATATTTTTTGTGTTGTTGTGAGCACCACTCCATTTACTAATACACTAGCAAGAAGAAGGAAATTTGTAAGAAACAAGGCAGAAAAGAAGGAGGAATCTGAACAAGAGGTATGTAGTTCTAAACAAGTTGACCTTTCTATAGCAGAATCCTTTGTTGGAGAATATTTTGTTGCTACCCATATTGAATCTCCCCTTACAAGGAAGACCACATCTCTTCTCAGTGGTCAGTCTAAAGAAGAATTCCTTGTAAATCCTGTCAAAGAAACAAAGTCAGACCATTGACTCTGAATCATCTGTAGCCTTCCAAGGTCTTACTCTTTCTTGGACTGACATGGCTCATTTAGAAGGCACTGATCAGAACGAGGAGAAACTTGTCACAATTTAATTTCCTATCAGAGAGACTAGGGGAGCCACTCAAATGAAAAACATTCCTCCCTCAGCCTTGCCTAACTTTCATGGTGCCTCTAGTGAAGACCCTGATGCCTTCTTATTTGAGTTCGATGTACTCTACAAGAGCTATGACTATTCTTCCAATGCTCAAAAGCTGAAATTGTTTCCTGCTACATTGAAAGATGCAACTCTCAGGTGGTTTATGGGGTTGGGATCAAACTCCATTGCAACTTGGGACGACATGAAGAAGGTGTTTTTGAAAAAGTACCAGGATTACTGCAAAACAAGGGATCTCAGGGAAGAAACCTTTGGCATGACCCAGAAGGAAGGGGATGTTACATGAAAAATTGTCATCTTGAAATTCTGCTAAGTGTGTGAGCTCATTATCACTCATACTTCCTCCTTTGCAAGTCTAACATATCAGTTCCTCATGTCAAGCCTTGAAAATCAGAGAAAAATTCCTAAAAGTCTCCTTAACTTTGGTGTCGCACTTTCTCTCTATCTTGCCTGCGGTCCCGCACCCAATGTTCAGCTCGCCTGCGTACCTGAATGCACTTTATCTGTGTTATAGGTGCAGACCCCTGTAAGATCAAAAAGGCACAAGTAAATTTCAAAAAATCTCAATAAAGGTAAATTCTAGAAGCTTCCATAAAATATCTTGCGGTGATAGAACTGCTCTTATGAGGTGCATGTATCCCTTACCTTATGGAGCTAACCCCTTGATGTGAGGAGATTATCCCTTTGAAGGAGGATTCTATCCCTTCATAGTTGGAACAAGAAAGCTCCTCTTTTCCACTATAAAAAGAGGCATTGGGTAGCCTCAAGGGGAGTTCAAGCTTTAGAATATTTGGAGTTAAGTGCTGTTGAGATTCAGACTCAGTTGACTAAGACTTTTGTGAGGAGAGATTACATACCTCTATTCGTCTTGGTTGGAGGAGTGCCGAACTTGTCAAAGTAGAAGAGACTCCTGCTTCAAACCCCGGGAAGGCCTGTGCAACATCAAGGCTCAGGTTGTAATTTTTTCCTTCTTTTGAAATTAATACAAATATACTCATTTTTCTCAATAAGCTTTTAGTTAATGGTTTATTTCATAGATTCCTTGATCACTATGATAAGCATGGTTTATGATGATTTCTATACAGGTGCTATGTAATATTTTGCTTTTTTGTGACTGCAGGTTTACGAGGAAAACTCCTTCAAGCACGCGAAGGACAACAACGACTTCAAACAAGCGTTGGACATACGGTAAGTCTTTTACACCTCTATATAGCTTTTCGTAGATCATATATGCTTAGAGAAAGATTAGTTTATTTGGTTGTTTGTTGCTAGATACTTTTAGTACTAGGGAGATCGGTCTTGTCCGCAAGACGGATTAATCCACACAACAAATTGGCGACTCCACTGGGGAAAGAAACTTGTTGTTTTTTGTTCTCTTTTATTTTGATTTGAGGAAAAGTTTTTCCTGGTTTTTGATTGATGGATATCTGCCTGGGCAGCTTAGGTTTTCTCTGTTTTTGAAAATTTTGAAATCTTTTACGTTTTTCTTGAACTTTTTTGGGGACCGCACTTTGTTCTTTTGCATAGTGTGGGCAGTTTCGCACTTTCCTTAAGTAAACAGTGCGGGACCGCACCTGTTACTTCTGGGGCCTGCGGACCCTGTTAATTTTTTTGAAAAACTTTAGATTTCTTTTTCCAGTTTAGGTTAGATTTGATTTAGGATTCTTAGCATCTACCTAGATCTGTATTTTTCTGTTAAAAATTCTTGTTTATGAATTTCTTTCAGCAAATTCTTCATCTCATCAATCTCCATTAAGCTATTGGGTGTTTTGAGTCTCTTTTTTGAGAAATTCTTAATTTTATTTCCTTTGTTCATTACTTGGAGGTTTGTCTCAGTATTTTCACAATTTTGCATCTTTTTGCTTTTGTTTTTGCAAAAAAAATTCCCCCTCATTCGCCCGGGGGGGGGCTAAATTGTGTATGAGTGTTAATCGCCTTTGAGTGTTTTTTTCATCATTGGAACTCTCACCCGATTTTCTTGGCTTGCACTTGATTGTGTTTGAGAATTATCTTGCATAGATCACATTTGCATAATTAGAATTCTCATTTTCAGAATATGAATGAAAAATGTGCATAGATTACATTTGCATACTTTTCAAGTGAATTGTGCATAGATTACAACTGCATAGTTTACATTCTGAAGAATCAATCGTAGATTTAGATCATTCTTCTTGATTTGAATTTAGATGTTTTTATGCTTGTTTTAAAAACACAAAAATAAAAAAATTTGTTTTGGAATTGATTTGCATTAGTTTTTCTTCATGAAATTAGTGCATTAGAGAATTTGTTATATTTTCTCTTAGTGATCAATTTTTTGCATTGTTGGAAGTGAATGGAAACTCTTTCCTTACTTTAGTTAGGATTCATCGAATTGAAAAGATTACATTATCATATTCGATTGCATTCAGTTTTGGGTTGGGTCATAACACCATTGGTTTCATATCCATTTACCCTTTTGAGTAATAACAGCCTAAATAACACAGCGCTTGATTAAAATTCATCTAGTAATTTTTACATTTTTAGGGCTCTTTCCACCAATCTAGCTCAGGATTAGTGCTTTGGAATAGGTTGTAGTTAACTTTCCAAAGCAACAAAAACAAACAAGTAGATAAATCTTGCGGTAGGAAATAAATCCAATTGTAATTGGTACAATCTAGGACGCTTCTCTTAAAGGAGTTAATCACGAGATCATGTCTGAACCTTTGAAACAATCAATTATGTTTCATTGGGGAAGATAGAAGATCTGCGCACATTACAAACGGTAAACCTCGGATTAACCATTGTCGAGGAGCCTGGGGTCACTTGTCGGTAAACCTCGGATTAACCATGTCGAGGAGCCTTCAAGGGGATTGAGCTTTGTTACTCTGCCCTTGCGCGTGGAATCGGATCGTAGATTGTTCCCCCAGTTGTATTTGTTACTGTTGGTAACCTTAGTGTCCATAAGCTTAAGATTATTTCCTAAGGTGAAAGTGAAGGAAAGATCTCACTGTACCTGGAGCAGACGTCAACTAGACTCACTTGGACTCTATGGGGGGTTCTCTTCACTCGAGATGGTTTTGTGAAGAAACTTGTGCCAGTCTGTTTCATTAAGCAGGTTGTCGGGGTAATTGTTCCAACCGCCCTTTCTGTATTAAATTTCCACTAAGTTGGATTTCATCACCAACTAGTGTTTTTAGTACGGGAAGTTACTGTTTGTGTGTGGTTTGACTCCTAGATTTGATAGCGCGTGTTAATTTGTTTGTTTTTAATTTTAGAGACCATAGGTGTGAATTGTAAATTTTAATTGTTAGGTGTGAATTGTGAATTGTTAATTTTAGTTTTAAATTGTTAATAAAATTCACTGAAGTTGAATATAATGGCAACCATTTCGGAATTTACCAACCAAGGAACCCCTCTTAACGAGAATCCTAGTACTTTTCCTTGCTTTGGAAATGTTGGTCCTCCTTATATGGCTACTTTTTCATTACCTGGATTTACAATAGGTTTACCGATATGGTTATTTTCAACTTCGTTGGCCCCGAATACTCCAATTGTTCCACCTCAACCAGATGCTTCACCTCAACAGAGTTCACCATCTCAACATCACCAACCTTCTGTTGACCCTTTACCTTCTTCGCCTAATATTTCTTCCTCTTCGCTTGGTAAAAGCCTTGACGCTAGTAACCAGGTGGTGAAGAAGAAGAAAGGGAAGAAGAAGAAGAAGAAGCAAGATAAGAAAGAAGTCAACCAGTCAACCATGGCTGTAAGTGTTAGTTGTGTTGAGGAAACCTCCCACATGCATCGTAAACCCAAATACCCTTGTAGGCTTTGTAAGGGTGACCACTTCCTTATCAATTGTCCTAGTATTCCTAAGGTCTTGGAAGTATGGTCAGAAAAATCTCATCAACTTTCCGTTGACCCATCAACCAATGATAGTCAGGTTCCTGGGAGAAAGGGTAAAGTTAGGTTTCCTTGTAAGTTATGCAAAGGGAGTCATCAAACTCACATTTTCCCTCACATGGATGAAGCCTCAAGATTATTGGAAAACCTTACTGTTCCACAGCAAGAATTTCCAACTGGTTACCATAAACTTTCTCCCAACCTACCGTCAACTGACGGAGTGATTGATCTAATTTCAAGTACAGACGATCCCACTCTTCCATTGGAGAGTGAAACTCATATCACTCAGGTTGATGATCCATTAGTTGATCAAGTGGTTGATTCTATTTCACATTCAGTCGATCCCATTCTCCCTGTAGAGAATGAACTTCATACCGCTCAGGTTCTTCTTGTTACATCAGATTCTTCTACACCGGGGGGCATTTCACCTGTTTCTACAGAACCCCCTCCAAGTATTGAGGTCTTTTCCTTTGATTGGAATAGACTGACAGAACCTCATCTTCCTTCCTCCATCCCTTTCCAAATTATTGTGAAGTTAGGTGGTAGGGACATACACCGCACACAGGTAGATGAAGGTGCTTCTGTTAGTATTTTATCCTCAACTGCTTGGAAAGCTTTGGGTTCCCCTCATCTTGTGCCTATTACGCAGAATCTGAAAGCTTTTAACAGAACCATTAGTGAACCTTTAGGGATCCTTCCTAATTTTTATATTAATTTGGAAGGTAAAACTGTCTGTATTTATCTTATGGTAGTTCGAGGTCCCTTGGGTTTCAATTTACTCCTTGGGCGAGACTATTTTTATGCAATGAAAGTTGTCGTATCAACACTCTTTCGCATGATGTCTTTCCCTCACAATGGCAATATTGTGACTGTAGACCAGCTTTCGTTCCCTAGTCTTGATTCAACTACCAATAATCCGACATCATTGAATGTTCCTCATACGCAAGTGGTATCTACCCCGCCACGGGTTAATTATGTGGCAACTAGTCCCATGTTTTCAGTTACCAATGTAAGCGAGCTTCTCACTGTTTTATCGTCTTCCTTTGACATAGATCCAGTAATTGACATGGAAAACTCTATGGGATTATTTGAACGCGATGTTTTTATCCCTTTTGAGTCCCTTGACATGTCTTCCTTTCATAGAACTGTTCTTCCATCTGATGAAGACCTCTTGGAAGCCATGATTGAGGTGTGTCCATTGACATGTATTTCTTCCAATTGGAAGCCATGATCAGTTGGTCTGAGGATAGTTCCTTTTACTGTGTCAACCTCGTTAAAAAAATGAATCAGTTGGTCCGAGGATAGTTCCTTTTACTATGTCAACCTCGTTAAAAAAATGAATCATTTGGTCCGAGGATAGTTCCTTTTACTGTGTCAACCTCGTTAAAAAAATGAATCAGTTGGTCCGAGGAGAGTTCCTTTTACTGTGTCAACCTCGTTAAAAAATGAATCAATTAGTTATGAGGAAAGTTCCTTTTCCTGTGTCAACCTTGTTAAAAAATGAAACAGGTGTCTCTGAAGATAGTTCCTTTTACTGTGTCAACCTCGTTAAAAAAATGAATCAGTGGCTGATGAGGAGAGTTCCTTTTACTATGTCAACCTCGTTAAAAAAATGAATCAGTCGGCGATGAGGAAAGTTCTTTTCCTGTGTCAACCTCATTAAAAAATGATTCAGTAGGTAGATTGTAGAGAGTAGATTGATAGATTAGAAATAAGTAGTTTACGAGGAAAGTTCCTTTTCCTATGCCAACCTCGTTAAAAAATGAAACAGGTTTCTATGAGGATGGTTCCTGTTACTGAGTCAACCTCGTTAAAAAATGAATCAGGTATGAGGACAATTCTTTTCCTGTGTCAACCTCATTAAAAAATGAATCAGTTGACCAGAGGATAGTTCTTGTCACTGAGTCAACCTCGTTAAAAAATGAATCAGTGGGCTATGAGGACAGTTCTTTTCCTGTTTCAACCTCATTAAAAAATGAATCAGTAGGTTATGTAGGTAGATTGTAGAAAGTAGATATGAGGAAAGTTCCTATTACCGTGTCAACCTCGTTAAAAAATGAAACATTTAGGTGAGGAATGTTCCTTTTACAGTGTCAACCTCATTAAAAAATTAAACACGTTGCTATGAGCATAGTTCTTTTGTTGTGTCAAGCTCATTAAAAAATGAAACAAATCCTCCCCTAATTGAGTCGATTCTTTGACTAGATCTCGTAAATATTAAGCCATATATTTAGGTTAGTTATTTCAGTTTTCGCATAAATTTCTTACAGTTTTAGGTCGGGTCTTTCATATGATCTCGTAAATGAACCTTCATTCCATCCAGCTATTAATTACCAGTAGTGTACTTAGTTGAATGAAATGAAGCTAGGGGAGCATGCGCTCTAGCAGTTACGCTTAGGGGGCATCAAGCACAGTTTTCTCTCTATTTCAAGCTTGTGTAAAAATGAAACTACTCTAAAGCATAGTTTTTCTCTGTTTGAAGCTTTTCTAAAAATGAAACCTATCTTGAGTCAATTTCGGTTATTATTTTCAAGACTTGTTAAACTCATGAAAATCCCGAGATTATTTTGCTATCTTTCATTCTCGTAAAACACATGAAAATGCCGAGTTCTTTCCGTCTTTTCCTGCTCATAAAATAAATTGAAAGTTGGCCACATGAGTAAATTTTTATCCCTTTTTCGAACTCATTAAAATTTATAGAAAAATCGAAACTACTGAGTATACTTTTATCACTTTTTCGGACTCTTGAAAATTATGAAAAAGTGAAACCTTGGAGTTCTCTTTTAAGCCCTTTTCAGACTCTCTAAACATGAAAAGATTGCCGAGCACTTGATTATTCGAACTCATTAAAGTAAATGAATGCTTGTCCCTTCAGTATAAGTTTACCCCTTTTACGGACTGAAATGGACTATTTACGAAAAAGGTATACGTTGACTAATTACGGTCAATAGAGTTCTCTCCCGCATTATTTTATCCTTTTTCGCTCGACCTCATTTTACTTAATTTACGAAAATTACCCCATGGAATCTTCTAAGTTTTTCTTCTGAATTCTTAAAATTGAAACACCGGTTTCTCTTATACTGACTCGTTAAATCTGCAATGAAAGGACCCGTTTCACTGCAACAGAACAACCATCTCTTCTAGGGTTTAATCAAATTGTTGACTCATCCGAAGGATGAGCTTATAATCAAGCAAATGTTATCCTCCTCAAGCTTGTCAAAAATAAAGAGGTACTTGCCAGAAATGGTGGGGGAAAAGAGAGAAAAACGAACCTGTTTGTTACATTTTGATTATTTGGAAAACCGTTAACCACTCTTGAACACTACACCTTTTTATTCACCTGGGTTGGGAAATCCTTTGCCTAACAGTTAATCAAACCATATTGAAAGTCTTCAGCTGATTTCTGGGTATTAGCTTTGGGTCAATTTTTACCAAGCCATCTGCAGTGTCGTTATTTGTTCTAGAGGATAGTTCAAATAAACCATTCATCTGCAAAATATTTGTCATCCATTTTGACCATCCCTGAGTCAGTCCTTGTCAATATATTTTCAAAACTTGATCTATGATTTCGTGTTGTAGGCTTGCCTATGACGGATCACTTTCTATCGACGAAAACTCATTATCTAGGGAGTTGATCTAGAAATCGTCAGTACCTTGAAATCTACATGCCTCAATGGCAGGTTTCTCACCTTCGACGACAAATTGCATCATTGACCTTCGATCGAATGATTCCGTGACATGTTCGACTTTAGCTCATTCATTCACATTTCATGGATTGTACTGGGTACTTTGAGAGCCATTGACATTACTGGTGGTTACTCTCACACTTGTTAACAGTTTACATCATTGACTGGTAATCAAGTGGTTTCTACCATGTTCGAATTCGACGCATTTATTCACATGGATAGAATCGTACTAGTTCGAGATGCGGAAATCAAGACCCTAGATTTAGTTTCTACCATCCAGGCTGCGAGGAATTTTGTTATCATTTATACAGTGGACTATTTATAAACAGATGGCTGCGTCCATACTGTGACTACACATGTCTATACTGTGATGTACTTAAAATCATTCCTGTATCAAAACAGTTTGAATTAGTTTCTAGTTAATTTTGATCTGAGTATGGGAATGCCTACCTCAGCGATGATATATATATTTTTCATTGAATGTTTTTACAGGTTCTGACTGGGGTGACCACAGGATGATCCTTGAAATGATAAAGTATTGCACTCTTCATATATGATAGACTTCAGCATCATCTATTCCAGACTTTGCACTTTAGGGGGCAATCTGTTACACTAAAAATTGTCATCCTGACATTCTGCTATGTGTATGAGCTCATTATTACTCATACTTCTCCCTTTGCAAGTCTAACATATCAGTTCCTCATGTCAAGCCTTGAAAATCAGAGAAATGTTCCTAAAAATCTCCTAAACTTTGGTGTCGCACTTTCTCTCTATCTTGCCTGTGGTCCCGCACCTAATGTTCAGCTCTCTTGCGTACCTGAACGCACTTTATCTGTGTTAAAGGTGCGGACCCCTGTAAGATCAAAAAGGTGCAAGTAAATTCCAAAAATCTCAATAAAAGTGAATTCTAGAAGCTTCCAGAAAATATCTTGCGGTGATAGAACCGCTCTTATGAGGTGCATGTATCCCTTACCTTATGGAGCTAACCCTTGATGTGAGGAGCTTATCCCTTTGAAGGAGGATTCTATCCCTTCATAGTTGGAACAAGAAACCTCCTCTTTTCCACTATAAAAAGAGGCATTGGGTAGCCTCAAGGGGAGTTCAAGCTTTAGAATATTTGGAGTTAAGTGTTGTTGACATTCAGACTCAGTTGACTAAGACTTTTGTGAGGAGAGATTACATACCTCTATTTGTCTTGGTTGGAGGAGTGCAGAACTTGTCAAAGTAGAAGAGACTCCTGCTTCGGACCCCGGGAAGTCCTGTGCAACATCAAGGCTCAGGTTGTAAGGTTTTCCTTCTTTTGAAATTAATACAAATATACTCATTTTTCTCAATAAGCTTTCAGTTAATGGTTTATTTCATAGATTCCTTGATCACTATGATAAGCATGGTTTATGATGATTTCTATACAAGTGCTATGTAATATTTTTCTTGTTTGTGACTGCAGGTTTACGAGGAAAACTCCTTCAAGCGCGTGAAGGACAACAATGACTTCAAACAAGCGTTGGACATACAGTAAGTCTTTTACACCTCTATAGAGCTTTTCGTAGATCATATATGCTTAGAGAAAGATTAGTTTATTTGGCTGTTTGTTGCTAGATACTTTTAGTACTATGGAGATCGGTCTTGTCCGCAAGACAAATTAATCCACACAACAGGGGAGATCCTCGAGGATTTGGTGGAAAGATTCTAATACAATTTACAAGGATCTAAGATGAATCAATTGGACAAAGAGACCAAGAAGACCATTTTTCTTAGGGCCATCAGACCAGAATATCTGTAGGTCTTAAATCTAATGGGAGCAGGTGATGTATTGAAGTTGAGTTATGATGATGTGTGTGAGCTTTGTAAAATATATTCAAGAGGAAACTCCAAGGTTGGAAGTGGACCAAGAGATCCTTCTTCCAAGCTTGTCAAATCAATTACCAGAGTTGGAGTAACCAGAGCTGAAATGGGTAATTTATTTTAAAATTTTAAAACTGATATTCTTAGCACTTTATCTTCACAATGGGATGTTTTGCAGGCTAAGAAGAAACCGGAGAAACAAGATGAATTGGAGAAAGCCTTGGCAGTGTTCTGCCCCAAATGCAAGAAGAAGCATGCTCTAAGGGAATGCCCTGTTGATAGTATCGAGGTATGTCAAATTTGTGAGGCTGAGCATTCCACTGATCAATGTCCTTCTCTACCTGAAATTAAGGCAGCATACATAGCAGATCAAGGAGCTGTCAATGCACTTTATGCAATGGCACCTCAGATACCATGGCATCCACGTCCTGCAAGTATGTCATAGTCAAATTTTCAATTTCCTTATGCTCAAAATCAGATGTGGAATGTTCCAATGCCCTGGTAGCCTTGGCCTCCTCAACAGCCTTAGTAGGGGAACTATTATTATCCAACTACACAGATTTTCCCACATCAAAACTTGTATTCACAACCCACATCGCAACAAATGATACAACCACAACAACAACTTCAATTGACTGCTCCACCAAATCAACATTGTCCCATGCAAATTCCTGCTTAACCAGTGTCTAACCCAACAATAAAACTATCTGATCTACTCACAACATTGGATTGGTCACTTATCCCACTTTCATACCTACTGTATTGAATCCCAGCCATTGCAGGAAGCTTTTGTCCCTGTTTTATAGGAATTTCCTGTGTCTCTGGAAGAAATGCTTGTTCCTGTGTTATAGGAGCTCCCTGTACAATTGCAGGAACTACCTGTGCAATTGCAGGAAATCAACCTTAGGTCGGGAAGAGTGGTGAATCAGCCAGAAAGAATTGAGGAGATTGTAGAGGAAGATACCTTAAAGATTCCTAAAGAGGAAACCACACCTGAACCAGCAAAATCATATACCTCAAGGCCACAAGAACCTTCCTCGTCTCATATATTCCAGCCTCCTTTTCCATAAAGGTTGGAAATGGAAATCAAAGCAAAACAACCCAAATTTGATCTTGTATCCGAACTAAGAAACATGTGCATCAAGATCCCATTGCTGAAAGTAATAAAGGACATCCCAATATATGCTAAAACAGTGAAGGAACTATTTACCAAGAAACCAGGGAGACAAAAGAAAGAACCCTCAACCATTCAAGTAGGTGGAAAGCTTGCAAGTTTAATGTCTATCGGATTTGTTACTGAAAAATATGCGGATCTCGGAATCCCTGTGGTTATCACATTTATCAGTGGATATCCCATAAAGAAAACTTTGATTGATTTAGGTGCAGTCATCAATGTGATGACTATGGAAAATTTGTCACATATAGGATCCTTTGACTTGTTACCCACTCCTACCATGTTAGAATTAGCAAATAGGTCTAAGGTAAAGCCCGAGGGTGTTTTAGAAGAAATTGTCATCTCATTAGATTCCTGGGAGTATCCTGCAGATTTTTATGTTATTCAACCTAAAACTAACTTAGGAGGGCACCCGTTGATCTTGGGGAGACCGTGGTTAGCTACAGTTGATGCCTACATAGGGTGTAGATCTGGAAACATGACTATCACTCATGGGGCTGAAACAAAGCAGATTAACTTGTACCCCCTTTCTAAACCCCTCTTGAGATAAAAAAACACACAATGGGTTGAAGAAGAGGAAGAAGAACATGATTTGGAAGATACCTTACCAGTTTCAACAATAGCCCAAGCCATGAGTCTTAAGGAAAATTGTGAAGAAGATCCGATAAATTGTTGTATTTCAAATCCTAATTTCTCGCAACAGTTAGAAGGACAATCTAGTCATAATTTAGATATTATTACTGATTTTCAAGATTTTTTTGAACATAGTTCAGCTTCTGAATTATATTCAGCCCTCTTATCTGCATTTCTAGAATATTCAATGTCTGAATGGGGGAGTAAGGTAGTAGAAATTTTTCCTGGAAAATATTTAAACATTAATTCTGCCTTAACTCCTGAACAAGAAAAGCAATTAATACAAACATTAAGAAATTTTTCAGATACATTTGCATGGGAACATACTGATATGAGAAGCATTCACCCAAACACATGAATTCATCACATTTATATAGAAGAAAATTCTAGGCCCATAAGACAACCTCAAAGGAGGATGGACCCTGCTTTAAGAGAAATTGTAAAAGATGAATTACAAAAGTTTTTAAATGTAGGATTCATCTGTCCTATTTCAGATAGCCAGTGGGTATCCCCACTAGTCATTGTCCCCAAGAAAAATGGTAAATGGCGAGTGTGCATAGATTATAGGGAATTAAACAAAGCTACATTAAAAGACCATTTCCCTTTACCGTTTATAGACCAAGTACTGGACACTTTAGCAGGGAAACAGTACTTTTCCTTCCTAGATGGATTCAGTGGATATAACCAGATTAGGATAGCTCCAGAGGATTAGGAAAAGACAAAATTTACATGTCCCTGGGGTACCTATGCATACAAAGTATTACCATTTGGTCTATGCAATGCACCAGCCACATTTCAGCGGGCGGTCCTTGGTATTTTTTCTGATCTTTTGCATGATTGTGTAGAAGTTAATATGGATGATTTTACAGTCATGGGTGATACTTTTGAAGAAGCTTTACTTAATCTTGAAAAAAATTTGCAGAGATGTAGAGAAACTAATCTTTCATTAAGTAATGAAAAATGTTTTATGATTATGATTGAAGGTATTGTTTTGGGTCATCATGTTTCTGCTACAGGATTCAAGGTTGATCTAGCGAAGATTGAGGTTATTGTAAAACTACCCCCACCAACTAATCAAAAGGGAGTTAGAATTTTTCTTGGACATGCAAGCTACTATAGGAGGTTTGTTGAAAATTTTACAAAGGTAGCCTCTCCATTATTTAAATTGTTGACTAAAGAATCTGAATTTCATTGGAATGATGAATGTCAAGCTTTATTTGGTAAACTCAAGGAAACAATTTCTTCAACACCTATCTTACGAGGCCCAGATTGGAATTTTCCTTTTCTTATTTCCACTTATGCCTCTGATTCAGCCATAGGAGCAATATTGGATCAAAAGGAGGATCCTGTCACCCATGCTATCTATTTTGTCAGTAAAAATTTAACTCCTGCATAACTGAATTATACAGTGACTGAAAAAGAGTTCCTTGATGTAATTTACGCTATTAATAAGTTTAGACATTACATCATGGCTTATGAATTTTTTGTGCACACAGATCATTTTTTTATTCGTTATGTCATGAATAAATCAATCACTAATGGCAGAATTACTAGATGGTTGCTACTGCTGCAGGAATTTGATATCACGGTAGTGGATAGGCCAAGAAAGGAAAATCAGGTAGTTGATTTCTTATCTAGGCTTAATCATGCAAGTGAGGAAGTTCCTGTTAATGATAACTTTCCAGATGAAAACATGTTTGCCATCTCTGTTAAAACACCTTGGTTTGTAGACATGGACAATTATATTGCTATAGGAAAGTTTCCACCTTACTTTTCATCTAATCAGAAAAAGAGAATCATTAGGAAAAGTGTTGATTATTCTTGGATTAGGGGAGATCTTTTTTCATAGGAGTTGATTTGATTATTCGCAGGTGTGTCAGAGAAGATAATATCTATGACATCTTAAGAGCCTGCCATGATGAATCATGTGGATGACACTTCGCAGACAAGTGAAAAACTTAAAAGATCCTTCGTTCAGGTTATTACTGGCCAGGCCTCTTCAAGGATGCAAAGGAGTATTTTTGAAAGTGTGATAGCTGCCAAAGAATGGGGTGTCCTGTACAATCAGATTAAATTCCTTTGCGGTTGCAGTTTCTCATAGAACCATTCGAGAGGTGGGCTCTTGACCCTATGAAATTGAGAAAGATTTTGATAATGGATATGTTTGAATTAAAACTATTGATAATGATAATGTTACCTTCTTGGTGAAAAGAAAAAGACTCAAGCTATACCAAAAACCCCAATCCAAGGAGGAATTTGTGAAGGAAATTGTGAAGAAGAAAGAGCTGGAGATGGTAAGGGAAGGGATCCTTCCTTCCACTATCTCTTCCTGATTTTCCTGTTGATGCAATGAGCTCACTCTGTTCCTCCTTATGCTCGATAAAACATGAGAGGAATGTTTATTGGGTATAGGTTTATCCCTTTTTCCGGGCCCAATGGACTATTTACAGAAAAGGAACCCCTTGGAGTCTTCTTTTTCAGTATTTCAGACTCTCTAAAATTGAAATCTGGCGAGCATGGACTGCCCTGGGCTCGTTAAAAACATATGTTAGTAGATCCCTTAGGATCCTTTTAATAAATTTATTTTTTTAGTTAATATATGGATTTATTGTGTTGGACTGATGTGGGATTTCTTAAGGCTTTCCTTCCAACAATTCTGGCCCATCAGCATCAGGAAATAATCTGGGTACAGGATTAGAGCCTTGTGATGCCTTGAAGCTTGTATGCCCCAATGACAGGCTATCTTGCCAGTGGTAATGGAGAATCATTATGGCTTATTTACTACTGGATCCTACAGGGGGTTCGACAACAACTCATATATTCACACCTGATAGGATGCATCAGGGTACCTTGGTCCTCACTCTCATTAATGGTGTGGACCTCGCATTGGTTAACAGATGACCTCAATGACTGGTAATCCAATGAGCCCATTGCACATTCGACATCAACACATTCATTCATGTGCAATGGACTTTACACAATGGGTGGAGAAAGCGATTCCTGCAGATTCAACTTCAATTCTTGCATAATGTTCAGCAGTTGCAGTTTTGACTTCCTGAATAATGTTCACAGTTATTTTAATTCTAGCAGAATGTTCATTAGTTGCATTTTAATGCCTGAAGAATATTTAATAGATGTTCCTGTATAATTCTTAGTGGTCGTAGTTTTAATTCCTGCAGAGCATTCGACAGCCAGTTCTTCATTCCTGCAGAAAAATAGTTAGACACAGCAACACCGAGATTTCCTGAAAAGACAAGAGGAAAAAAAAAATCATTAAACAGAACATAGATTAAAATTATGTAATAATCTATTAACAAGTTATTATGTGGTTAAGGTCGTGGATTATATGTATGATGTAATAGGTTATCATTGTAAGAGCAGGCTACGTCATCGAGGACAGGATCGTTGGAGGTAAGCGGTAACATACACCCGGTGATAAGGCTCTCGAGGTAAAGGTATAATGACACTTAATTTTTAATTTTCTGCATATCTAAGGCTATGGTAACCCTTTGCAACCATGGACCGTTATGACATTAATCCCATGACCTGTCATCATTTCACCGGTATTTTTTGTACTTTCAAGATTTATCGTGCAGGTCGGATCATGATCACGACCTGCCCCCGAAAAAGCTCCGCATTTCCTATATATTCCCTCTCACTGTCAAACTATTTCATAATTTTTGGACTACATTCCCGCAACCCGCATTTGCTTTGTTTTGTCTGTCCATAATTTCCCTATCCATTTTTTTTCCCCTGCCTGTCCATTTTTCTCCTCCGCCATGACTAAGACTCAAGCCACCATCAGATTCGAGCCTCAGAGTCTCGTGCTACTAGAATCTGATCCTCACAGCAAGGCAAGAATAGAAAAGGCAGGATGGTTGCCCTTCTTTCAAAGGTTCAGCAGGCATAATTCTGAAGTAACCAAATATTTTTTCCTTGAACTTAAACGGGGACAAAGCACAGGTGGGGAACATCCAATTTAGGCTAACAAAAGAACTTGTGGCAAGGCTGTGTGGGATTCTGCAAGATGGAGAGTGGTGGTTTCAAAATTGCCACTTCAACAAAGACATGTGTGCGGCTTTCCTGCAGAAGGACCATTCGAACCCCGATTGGAGTAAGGGGATTCCGCAGGAATTCTTAACACGTAAGTACCGTTAGTTACTATTTTTCCTGCAGAAATATGTTACATGTGAAGCAGATTTGGCCTTTCTTTTCTGTTTCATATCAGGCTCCTTGGACAATTCCAGGACAAACCTTTAAATTTGCCCTATTATTTGAAAACGTTGTTGATCAAGATGTCCTCGGCCGCAAAAGAGAGGGTTACAAACATAGAGGAAAACCTCTATCATCACGAGCTGGTAAAAATTATTTTAGTGGAGGTCCTGCGGAAACATGAGAAGACCTAGGAGGATTTTTTGCAAGAAAACCATTTTTTGGAGGATGGAGATTCTAACTCTTTGGGGTTCAAGGAAGAGAAACCTGTAGAGAAGCCGTAAAAGAAACCGCAGATGCGTGGACCAAAGGTGGAAAAATATGATGAGGATGATGAAGTTCTGGTGACCGGTGAAACTTCTGGGAAGAGCTCTCGGCAGAAGGGTCCTTTCACCCCTGCAAAATGGTATACCAGAAGCCAGGCTTCCCAGCTGGCCATCAAGGATACAGTAAAAGAGGAGGCACCAACTAAAAATAAAAATATAGAGAAGTCCCGCGGCCATCCCAAAGGAAAATAAAACTTGAGCCCTGCTATAATCAGTGACAAGGACACTATGTCCTTTCCAGACCCCTCGTTGTAGGAAAGTCAGAACGAAGCCCTGAAGTCTCAAGAGGATGTGAGTGTGCCCCAATCCTCACAAGGAAATAATGACAGAGCAGTGACCCCAATGAAGATACAATCTTGAAAAATTATAGAGGAAAATATCAGGGAAATTAACCTTTCAGAACGGGTCTTGAAAGCAGAGGACACGGCTCTAAAAGAAAATATTCGCAAGATGCAGCAAGAGCATGAAGAGTGGAATGCAAAGGCATCCCACATAATGAAGAAGAAACATGCCCAGATCGATCACCTGAAGAGGAATACTGAGGAGTATAGCAGACAGATTCAAGCAGAATCTATTCGGGCTTAGTTAGATAACCTGCCTACAATAGTTGCGGCCCAGGTGAAAAATTAGCCTTCTGTTGAAGACTGTTTCAGTTTTTCTTGCATAGGGACATGCAAGAGTTTTGGTGTGGGGGAGATGTTAAGTCTGAACTTTACCTATTTTTTCCACCTATACGAAGCCTTGTTTCCCCCATTTTTTACCTCTTTTTGCCCTTTAATTATACCTAGTCTGGCTATGTCATCCAGTTTTGGCTAAAAATGGTATCATAGGCTAAGGTATGTTGAAACAACATTAGAAGTGTCATTTTATCTAATTTCGAGCATTCTTTGAACTGGTTGTGTCATTATTGCATCACTACTTTAACTAGCCTTGGACTCACGCGCAGACTTGTTAGATTCAAGCAGTTTTTCCAATACTACAGACAGCTCATATAGTCGAGATTCCTGTAGCCATTCTAGATTTCCTGCAGATACGCCGATTTCCTGCAGCCATTATAGATTTCGTGTAGATACGCCAATTTACTGCAACCACCTCAAAATCCTACAACGAGATTGACAAATAATTTCAGTCGCGCAACAGAAATGGTCTAATCCATACCTTTAGTCATGGATTAGACCCAACAACAGTTTACCTTGTCAATCTGTATCTGTATTATTGGCTGTAGGCTTAGTTTAGTAATCTGTTTTGCTCAAAGCCAAATATGGGCTGCCAGAAATGTATAAAATCAAATGTAATTTGCTTAGATGGAGGTTCAAGTTCAGAGTTCTTGGGTTGGGTTGGAAGCTGCTGTTACAGAGCACGATATTAGACTGTAATCGAGTATTATTTCAGATTAATAAAATTGTTTATGTTCTGTTCATTTTCCTGGGCAACTTCTTTAATTTTTAAAGGAGTTGTGAGTGAGGGAGGCCCCCCCTTCGCTCACAACTCCTGCAACAAAGTGTGTGTGTTTATTTATGTTTTAATTATGCATTAATAATTTCCTGTAATAGCTAGTGTTTCCTTTCTATATTTCTTACAACAAATGTAAATTGGTTAAGTGAATTAATATTTTATGTTGAAGAGCTCGTTTCATTTGGCCAATGCTTGGATTCATGCTTTTAAGTTTGATTTTTGATCAGGATTGATTTCTTTTATCTTTCCTGCATCAGTATTAGCAAACACAAGTGTTATAGAGGGATGTTATATGCCGCTCCATAACCATTGCTGCAATAGTACTGATACAGGAAAGCAACATGAGTTGTTGATTGTTGTTTGATATCTATCGTTTTACAGTAAATATCAGCAATCTTAAGTGCTATAGAGGGATGATATATGCCATTGCATAGCCTTTGCTGCGATAGTATTGACACGGGAAAGGAGCTTTAGTTTTTATTTGTATAATTAATTAACACTTGCAGTAATCAGCCTGCATATACTGTGCACTGCATCTCATCAGTTTACCTTCCTGGGTTGACAATTTATATTAGCAAATTATACACATATAATTTGACTCAACAGTTCCTCCAGGAGTATTCCATAGAAGTTTCTCATTTATTATGAGATATCCTATTGAGTACTTTTCATACCACCATCAACTTTATTTAGGATAAGAATTATATTGGTCTTCCCGTGTTGGATCATTGATTGATGGAATAACTTGGTGTTTCTTTCCCCACACTTTAGCCATTTCACCCTAGATTTATGTTGCCAGAAATTTTCTTCCTATTTTTCTCTTTCTTCCCAACTCCTTCGTATGTCTTTTTCCTCTTACTTCATATGATCGGTGATGCCCTGATGAATGATTTTCTATTGAAGCTCCTTCATCCTCTTCTGCACGTCCTTTTTTTCCTTGATGATGTTTCCAAAGACCTCTATGTTCCATTGTTTGATCTTGTTCTTTACATGCATTAGTTTTTGCCGAAATTGGTGCATTTAGGAGCCTCTCTGAGGAGGGGAGTTGGTCCACCAATCTTTGAGGTTCTTCTAGAAATCTGGATGATCCAGCTAAAATGCCTCAAACTTGAATGGTTTATTCCAAGGGGTCGTAGAGATGTCAATTTTTAGGGCTATGGGTCAGTGATATGATCCTGATTGGGGGAGAATTCGACTTTTGGTTTCTAGAGAGGAAAGGAATATGGATTCTGAGATGAGGAATCTATCTATCTGAGAAGCAATTTGTTGATCCCCCCCCCCAAGTCTATTATTTCAACTATAGATTCCATTTACACTCTACATATCCATTAGTATCATAAGGTCTATGGCTTCTTGTAAGGCATCTGTGTCCTTGTCTAATCTCCTAAGTCCTCCTTTTTTCTCTGGATGGTTGAGGATCATATTAAAATATTCCCAAATGATTTTGTGGGGGTGTGGTAGGTCCTTAGAGATTCTATTTAAGGAGTTCAACATATGGATTCCTTCCTCTACATTGTGTGGTCCATAGATGTTGGTGACACATATTATTTCAGAGGTTCCTATGATTTTGAGGACTGTTGTTATTGAGCTACTGGTGGATATTGAGGAAATGAAATAAAAAAGTGAGTGCTTCCATAGAATCAATTACCCTCTTGTTGTTCTTCATGTTGCGTTGGCTATGTAGCAGTATCTTTTGCAACACTGCTTCTGAAGGGTTGGTAGGTCTTAACTAGTTTGGTTTCCTGAAGGAGCACTATTTATGGCTTGTTTGTCATTAACCTTTGTTTTAGAATTATTTCTTTTTTTCGCAGGGCCATTTATGCCCCTGATGTTCCGTGATATGAAATTCATTAAGAAATATTTGGAGTTAGGGCGAGGGATCTTACCTTTCCCTCATTGATCAATTTGGCACCAAGTTTTTGTAGGAGTTGACTTCTTGTTTTCCTACCTCATTTTCTACCTGGTCCTTTGGGGTTATACTGGTTAGTTGACATGTTGGACATTATAAATTTTGTGTTGTGTTCTCCATGTAGACTCTTCGATGTGGTTTTCTTTAGCTCCTATTGGATTAGATATGCTCCTAAATATTCCTCTGGGATGGCATATAAGTCGCACTTTTCCCATACTTCTGTTATCTTATTAAGATCAACTCCTCCTAGAGCCTATTATATTACATTTTCTTCTTCTGAGTCATCATTATTTTCCTGGTCCATGTCTATGTCTTGTTAGTCATCAATATTTTTTACTATCTTTTGATGACTATAGATTGATGGCAGCCTTCTGAAAACAAAATTTATTGAAATATTATGTGTTTTCAGAAATCTCATTGCCTTCATTATCCTTATTAACCTATTTTCACTATTCCTCAATTGGTGTTCTCAAAGTCACCCTATTGCTCCTAAAAGACTCCTTATGGGCTTATACCTCTCATTTTCATCCTTTTTTCGTGCCTAAGACCTCATTTCCCCAATTTCCCCTGTCAATAAAACTCCACCCTTCCTTTAGGGTTTCTTTTTTCCAACTCATTCCCATGTCCTTTTGGGCACAATAACCAATGAAAATGCTTTTTTTTTTTTTTTCACTTGAAAATCTCCAAGTCAAATTTCAGCCAAAATCAGGTCAAAAGACCCTCCCACTAGGTCATTAGGGCTTTACATTGTTTAAGGTCATCCTTGGATGTTTCAGGCACTGCTTTTCCTTTGCTAGAATCTGGTCAGATGTAATAGAATGTCAAGACATGGTTATTCAAGGAGGACCTAAAGTTTCCAAGGAGGATTATCTTCTCAGTACAAAACCCACAAGTAAGGAAAATGGATAAAGTCTAGCACTTATGCAGGAGTGTTGGAATATTTCTCAGTAGAAAGTACTGATGATGTAGACTATCTACTTCTGAATGAAAACAAGTTACAAGGAAAGAGGAAAACTTGGTCTTGTAGATGAATAGGGTTTAGAAACTTTTTCGTCCATTTGAGTGCCTAAATAGTGATTACTTGCAGGAAAATGACGTGGAAAAAGTACACAAGGCCAAGCATGAAGAAAGTTTGTCAGAAAATATTGATGGAATATGGAAAAAGGAAGAGGTGAATTGGACAAAAATGAATGAACTTGAAAGGGCTATAGAGAAATTAGAAGACAACACTAATGATTACTGTAAATAATTTCAAAAAATTAGGGTTTTGAGAAAATTTGCTAGAAAAGGTGGAAAAGATGAGTTGAGCTATGTGGTGGAAACTATAGAAGATTTTGAAGATGCTAGTGTGTGTAATCACCCTAAGTTGTCAAAAGGAAAATATCATGCCTCAATAAGCAAAAGGAAAGCCAATTCAATGTTTTCGGTCACCTGCAAAGCCAAAAAGTCAGAAAGAGTATCAGTGCCCAAGTCATCATTGTTCACAAGCATTAAACCCTAATTTCCTCTCCCACTGGGCTAGGGTTTTCTATGAAAAAGAGGCATACGAGCAGATAATCCATATTGTAGGTCATATCAGCAAGTATGAATCCATACCAACTCATAAACATCATGCCTCCATCATTTTCCAAGAAGTCATTCCAAGGGACAAATCAATTGCCACACATAGGGCTAGTTTTGCTTCAAACTATGTTTCTGACCAAAAAAGGATGAAATTAACAAAAGTGAGAGAGGTTTTTGTCCATAATGGGTCCAAGAAGAAAAAAATCCTTCATATTTTACATAGGTATCATGGTTTGGGAGAAATGTCAAATTTACAGGTGCTACAAGAGGTTTGCTGCACTTCTGGGGTGACCTTGGGAAAATCAAGTTTTCTCATAGCTGAAGTGTCCAAATGACTTTCTTGATGAGTCAAATGACAACTAAACTAGAATATATTTATAATGAGATATCATGAGCTCAATTTGGAGTTGATTAAGGCCTCCAAAAGTTGCCTGCACCAGGACTCTGCATTTCTGCACCCTCATTCATCGCTTTTTGACTAGTCCTAGGAGAATCAACTTATGACAGATCAAATCAACTCCAATCAGAAAAAAATGTATATTTGGAAATTAGACTTCAATGGATTTCCAAAAAGCTATATTGGACCCAATTTGGACACTGGGAAGGCCTCCAAATGTGGTCTCCAAAAAGGGACTTCACGTTTGAGGAGTGGCGCTGCGCCCTCAGTCAGTGGCGCTGCGCGCTTGGCCAGAGAAGAATGTAAGCTGATCTAGCTGCCCAAACAAGCTTGAAACTTCTTAAAATTTCCTCCAAGGTCCTCAACAACACTCTTGAGGGGTAAGTACATGACATGACCCTTCTTTGAAGCCATTTGATCACTTTTAGAATTGAATGGAAATAAAACCCTAATCAAACCCTAGATCACTGTCTATATACTTATTTCATTCTCCTAAACGGAGTATTAGTTATAGGAAGGGTATTTTCATTGATTCGGGTTTGTAATTGAGTTAGTTTTCCCCTCACTCATTTTCTACATCTATACCTCCATCTCAGTCCACAATGCCTACCATTTCATCATCTCATTCCACTTCACGTACTCCATCACTATCACCACCATCATCACCATTTTATGAGCAGCATGAGTCACCTAGCAGAGTTGAGGTCAGCAATCCTAAAGGGGGTTAAATGAGGACAATGGAAAATAAATATTAGAGAGGGCATAGGCAGGTGTTTTCTCAACAGATTATGGGAGGAGCCCTGCCTTCTTCACCAACAAAGTAGGTACATAAGGGCAAACAAAAGATGGCAGAAGAAGATGTACATGGGGCAGCCATTCATGATGAGGATGACCTCCGTGAGATAGAGACTGATTTTGAACTTCTTGATTTAGATGATGAGAATGATGATGAGACCTTCAAAATTATTATTTTCAAGCAGAAGGATGCCCATATCAGTGAGCTTCAGACCAACTTAGAGAGATATAAGTTTATCATTGCATACTATGAGCAGGAAAATGAAAAACTCAAGACCAAGCAGGCCATCATGGAGATTCAACTTCCCAAGGCAAAAAGAGAATAAAACAAGGCAAAGGCCTTGCTTGATGAGGCCTATGAAAGGTATGGTGAAACAAATGAGGCAGAAGAAAAAGTGCCAAGAGAAAGACCTAGGACTAGAGGGCTGAAAAGAGCTATAGAACTAAACAGGAAAAAGGAGGTTGAGCTTGCTAATGAGCTCACATTGAATGAATAATTTTCCATTATTTTCAATGACAATCGGGAAAAATGGCTTGAAAAGTCCAACCAGCATCATGAGAAGCTCTTGGAGAAGGAAAAAAAGGACAATGACATATTTAGAAGGAGGGCCAAGAACTACTTCAAGAAAAACCAAATTGCAAGCTCAAAGCTACAAAAGGCCAAATCAAGACTTGAAACCCTAACCAAGAAAAATTAAGGGGAAAAGCTTAATATTCTTGTTGATGTGTCTCTCCAGGCCTATAATCCTTGATCAGCAAGCTAAATTCCAGTTTTGGCACCTTTTTTCACATTTTGAATTTTTGACAATTTGACTTGCAGAAATTAGGCCAAACGTGCAGCACCATTGGCGCTACGCTTTTTTTTGGGGCACTAAAATGGGAAAAAGTCAACACATTCATGTTACTCATTCCAAGGACATCATACTCATAAAATTTCAGACCATTTGGAGCAAAATTGGTCCCTCAAAAGGGCCAAAAACTACCAAAAAATCACATTTCTGCCCTCTTTTCAACTTTGGCGCTGCGCATTTAGTAGTCTTGGGAGAATTGATTTTTGACAAGGAAAATGATCACCATTTTAAAAAAGGAAGGGATATATGGAAACTATATAGGAAAAGCTTTCTAATGAGCTATCATGGAGCTCATTTGGACACCAGGAAGGCCTCCAAAAGTCAGCTGTAAAACATGAAATTTTCCCAATCTTGGCACTTCATGTTTGCACTGGCGTTGCGCCCCTGTACCTTGGAGCTGCGCCCTTAGCAGTAGTTATTGAAAAAGATGTTTTAGAGCCTTAAAGTCAAAATTTTTCCAAAATTATCTTAAATAGTTATGTTAGAAGTTATTTTTTCCATAAATGAGTTTTAGATATTTTGCCTTGGGCCTTGCATGGTCTCAAAGGTCAAATGCATAAATTATGTAATGAATGACACTTGAAACCCTAGCTAGGGTTCACCTCCTCATTTTGCAGATAAATACTACATGCAATGCTTCACAATCGTTGGTTGGTTGTTGAGATGAAAATCACGTAGAATTTGAGTGGTAAAGAGTTTTTGGCTTTGGAGCTTTGTAATTTTCTTGGACTGAATGATAATGGGGCAAGCACATTTGTAGGATTCATGGACTTTGTCAAATGGTGATGCTATTCAAATTTAGTTATTGTTTCCTTATGTTTCACATATTGTTCATATTTTCTCTTGCAATAGAACATACAATTTAGATTAAGATATGCTGTTGAGAGGCACCTTAAGTCTGTCTGCCTTCTATTGTTCAAATGTTTTCCTCTGCTAGGTCTGATTGGAGAATTCTTAGTTTCTCTCTAGTTCCACTTAGCTTGTTGTCTTGAAAATGATTTAATGGATTCAAGCCAAAGAAGTTTATGGTATGCCCTGTCGTTTGGTGTAGCTTGAAACATTGTTTTTGAGGCCTTTTCTTTGAAGTTTACTTGTTTAGGTTTTGGCTGAAGAAGTTTCTGGTTTGCCTTGTGCTTTAGTCCATCTTGAATAGTCACTTTGAAGGTCTTTTAAAGTCTTATTGAAGAATTTAGGAGTTCCCTATTCTTTAATCATCACTTATTTTTTTATCTTAAATTCTTTCTTTCTCTGAAGGTAAATAGCTAGAGAATTTAGGAGTTCCCTGCTCTCTAGGGTTTGCAGGATTGTTGTCTCAAAGTTTACTTGATAAAGCTAGGTCAAAGAAGTTTATGGTGCGCCCTGTCCTTTGATTATTTCTTAAGCATAGTGATCTTAAAGGCCCTTCTTGTTCTAGTATATGTTAAAGGATTCTTAATTTTCCTTTAAACCTACTACTCTCACAATTTAATGTTCATTTCACACTCACATAAGCTATTAAGATCCATTTGGCTTTGTCAACTTGCCCTATGAAACACCCTTGATTTATTATTGTAATTTCAAGCCTTTCATAGACCCCATAGCCCAATGGTTTGAACTGCTCTTACTCTATCTAATCTTCTTGACAAGAAACCCAACCAAACAAAACAAAACAAACAATCCTATCATTTTAACTAGCCTAAAATCAACATCCTAAATCAAACAAGTCATATCTTTTATACAAATATAGAGAGAGCCCTCTCTGAGTCTAGGAATGTTAAGTCCCTATATTAATAGTGTAGTCCCTTATTATGTTAGTGATGCCCCACTTATTGTTATTGTTGTACCCCTGTAACCCCCATATTTTTATTATTGTGCCCTTACATTATTATTGTCAGGTCGGCTAGGATTACATTGTGGCCCACTAGGATTATATTGTGGCCCCATGGACTCCTATATATAGAAGGAGGTTTTGTTCATTTGTATCATCCAAGAATTGTTCATTTATGTAATGTATTGGAGGTTGCCCCCTCGAAGTGGCTAATTTCTAAGGCGTTTATATCTCCTTTCTTCTCTTTTTGGAGCTGGTTACACAACATTTGGTATCAGAGCTTTGGATTCTAGGGTTTCGTTGCTCCAAACAGGTCATCGTGGCATTTTCGCTATAACTTTTTTTCTACGAAGTTTCAGAAGTTGAAATTTTTAGGGTGCGAATCTGAAATCTTGAGGAAGATTTTCTAAAAATTTCAGAGCTTGGTTCGCAATATTTTCGGAGATATCATCTGTGGAAGTTAGGTCTTTTTTCAAGCTCCTAAACAGGTCATCGTGGAATTTTCGCTATAACGTTTTTTCTACGAAGTTTTAGAAGCTGAAATTTTTAGGGTGCGAAGCTGAAATCCTGAGGCATATTGTTGAAAAATTTCAGAGCTTGGTTCGCAAAATTTTCGGAGATATCATCTGTGGAAGTTAGGTATTTTTTCAATCTCCTAAACAGGTCATCGTGGCATTTTCGCTATAATTTGTTTTCTTCAAAGGTTCAGAATATAAAATTCGTATGGTGCGAAGCTGAAATCCTGAGGAAATTCGTCAAAAAATTTCAGAGCTTGGTTCGAAATATTTTTGGAGATATGAGCTGTGGAAGGTAGTGCTTGTTCAGGCTCCTGAATTTCATCTCAAAGAGGTGATCGTGGGAAAAGTTCAATAACTCTCTCTCTGGGCAGTGGTTTTGAGTGCCGTAAAAATTGGTCGCAATTACACGGGTGTAGTTTCTTGGCTATCAATTTCGAGAGACAAAGGCTTGATGACACGTGGAAAAGTCGTACAAGTTCGCTCTGCGAACCGGTCCATAATTAGGTCATTGTGGGGAGATTGAGCTAACTTTGTCTTGGGGGAATCCAAATTAGATCGGACACCGGCAGCATTTGAAAGAAGCTTTAGAGGGCTACTACGAGGGCTGAATTTCAAATATTGAAGATTTTCAATTACGAGAGATAATTCAATTTCAATATCGAGCTCCTCAAAGCAAGTAAAAGGTGTGTATTGTTTTTCCCAGGAATTTGCATAAATCTTGTTTGAAAAATCGAGTTTGAAGTGATTCCAAGGGCCTATTGAGCATATATTTCAATGTTTCATTAGAAATGCCTCATAAAAGAATTCAACACCCATTAAGCCCTCATAAATCTATACTATGATTCATGAAGTGGAAGAATTGCAATATGAGATATCAAAATTACGGTACCAAATTGCAACAAATTTCGATCTTACGAAGAGCAACCGAAGATGACATAGATGGTTTAAAAGAAGAAATGGAGGCTAAGTTGGATGGTTTTGAAGGATAAAATAATAGCTAATATAGATGATAAATTAGTGGAAGATGACATCGAGCATCAACAACAAGTTCTCCAACTCTCGAAGGATAACCTAACTTTGGTGCGAATCTAATGAAACAGGGAATATCAACATCACATCGAAAGAAGTTACTGAAAGCCGGTCACAAAAATAAAGAACTCGACAAGTACGATCAATTTGAGTATCTCGGCAAGTGGAAGAACTTTCATGAAGATTCCACATGGGAGGATGAATTTTTATACGGAGAAGCATCGAAATAATCAAGCGTTGAGGACAAAACTTGTTTGAAGGAGGGCATGTTAAGTCCTATATTAATAGCGTAGTCCTTATTATGTTAGTGTTTCCCCGCTTATTGTTATTGTTGTACTAGCCAACCCCCATGTGTGTGTGTGTGCCCTTATTATTATTGTCGAGGTCGGCTAGGATTACATTGTGGCCCACTAGGATTATATTGTGGCCCCATGGACTCTATATGAAAAGGAGGTTTTGTTCATTTTGTATCATCCAGAATTGTTCATTTATGTAATGTATTGGAGGTTGCCCCCTCGAAGTAGCTAATTTCTAAGGCGTTTATATCTCTTTTCTTCTCTTTTTGGAGGTGATTTAAGCAAGGAAGGCTAGGTCCTAGGGCTCCAAGGAAGGTTGGTTTGATGTTAAACTTTTCAATTTGGTCTTGCTAATTTGACAAATTATAGGGATGTAACACATCCTCTAAGTGTTATTATTCGTTCTCATTGAGACTCGGGTTAGGAGTGCCCTTTTGGTTTTGAGCTTGGTGGATGGGTTGCTAATGTACCATATCACCTTCCTCTTATGTGATCTATTTTGTGTTTTGTTCATAGTGTTCCTCTCCCGGGGCTTCGATTTTTTTTTTGGATTGGGATGCTTGACCTTTTCCTTCGGTTCTATTGTTATTCCTATTCTGGTGGGTGCTCTTGTGAAACCTTGTTCATCAATGTTTTTCTAATCTTGAGGGTTGTCATTTGGGTGACATTCTGAGGACAATCTCTAAATAGGTACCCATGCTCATAGCACTTCCTACACAGAGAAGGGTATGTGTTCATAATCAATGTTTTGGAGCCACACCTTATCCTTGAACACTAAATTGATTGCCACGAGGAAGCACACCCAAAACATCTAGTTAAACGCATATGTGGGCATATGCGACATAATGATCTACTCTTGTGCCCTCATACATTTTTATTTACTCTACTATTTAATCTTTAATTCCCTTGAGAAATTAGGGTGACCAATAATCCATGGGCGGGGGTATAACCTTACCCAAGAGGGAACTTTTGTGTGAAGTCCTCTCTTTCTGGTGTGAAATCATCATCCAATAGCGCATCTGGAGTCTGTCGGGAGTTTAAATGCTTGTAATGGGCCTCCTAAAGATGTGATCCGTCCTCACAGGAGATCAAATATTCTTGTGAAGAATGATTTGGAGCCTAGTTGAAGCTGATCTCCCCCTTAGGGTGCCACTTAGTTTATATCCCGCAATTTAGGGTATTCCCTAAGGGTTATATGCCGATAAATTTGCAAATGATTGCGTTTTCTTGCATGAAATCCACGTAGCCATCGCTACATCTAGGTCTGTATCTCAGGTAGGAGTTTCTTCTCGCATTTTGGCTTACTGATATTTGTTTGTTGTGTCTAAGGAAGTTTATGCTTTCCCACCTATGTTTGCCTATTGTGAGTTGGTCTTTTGGTCATAACTTTCCGTCCCTCCCTCTCCGGAGTGGTAGCGGTCAACTTCTGAAGGAATTGTAGGTGTTATAGGTGGTGAGCTTTGTGATGAAGGGGACTCGGTCTCCTTGCCTTTTCCATGACTATTTGTGGAAGGAGAGGGCCTGCGATCCCCCTTGACCTTTATGCATGGAGAAACACACATAATAGATTTTTGTTCCAAAACCTAAGAGAGCTTGCGAACGATCACTTAATAGATTAAATATTATAAATCACCGCAAATAATATTTAATCTATTAGGTGATGGATACACCAACTGTTAGGAGACACTGAACAAAATGCATTATGTGTGTTGCCATGGCGATGTCAAGAAACAGCCCTCCTTCTAGGAGTGCAATTCATGGGAAGGCAAAAACATGAGTCCCCTTTCATCATAAAGTGACCACCTATAATTCTTAGAATGCCTTCGAAGTTGTTAAACCAATCCTCGGAAAGGAGAGCCAGGCGCCGATGACCAAAGACCAACTCACAATATCCAATTTTAAGGTCACGGTAAGCCATACACCAAATTGGTGTATGAAACCCCCTTGTTTGTCGGACAAGGGACCCACCTCCACTATGAGTTTGATTTCTAACTCTACGAAGGCATACATGCTCTACCCCCCTCTGGTTTGAACACCGTGACCTCTTGGGAGGAAACACCATTTTTAAACAATATTTCACACACACACACACACACACACACATAGAGAGAGAGTAAGTTTTATATATCAATGAGATAATGTCATATATTAATATGTAAACTTCTTGCTTTGTATAGAAAAAGGTGTAAAGTTTTCATCTTTCTTGTCGAGTGTAGGTTTTAACCACAGCCCGCAGTGTCTGCGGCCAGATCTTAAAACATAAAATAAACAATAGCGAGAGCATAAACATAAAACGATAAACACGGTGCACCACCGGATCCCAAATGGGGACGACCAACTTACTGGTTTTCATTATATTCCTTTTAGTGTTACAACACATATATATACATGCCGAAACATACATAAACCCCAATCCATTAACCACGGATTAGAACATAACCGTAGTTCCCTTAGTGGATCTACAAAATACTAGGGGCGAAAACCATCGTACCCCAAAACCATGTGCAAAATAAGCCTGCAAAACCATGAGGTGGTTAAGCCCATAGGAAAATAAGGACCAGAATTTTTCGAGGTGATGCCTCGGACACGACGAGGGCTACGGCCGCGATGTTGCGCCCATCACAACGTACAAAGGGGTATTTCCCCCACTGTGACTATGATTAGTCGTGGAAAGAATATAACACATACCCAACATAGAGTTGGTATCCAATGAAAAACAAATGATTGATCTCAAAAGATATGTTGTTATAAATAATTAATTTATATGTGTGGATTTGGAAATAAAAGTGGGGGGTATGAGTTTGCTCAAGAACATGGTTATCTTAAAAAATGATGAAAACATATTCATTCTCCATCAATCTTACAGAATATTTTCTCTCTTGAGAAAACCTCTCACTTCCAATTTGGAAAAAGCTAAAGAAGGATTCAATACCTCGTTATCTCCTTTGATCTACCTATTGAAAATTTGTGGAAGGGGAATCGATTAAGCTATCTAGGAACATATCTATATTTTTAGAACGAGGCCTTGGAAATGGGACTAACACCAAAGAGGAGTTGATATGAGCTTGGGCCCTTATGATATTAGCTAAGCTAAAAAATTAAATGCATCCATGATGGCAATGAATCCAAATGCATTATTGATTGGTTGAAAGGTAATGCTAAAATGGAGTTCCTAAATCTTAACACTGGAAGCACATAATCGAAGAAATAAAAAATCACTTTCAAGAGATCGAGGCTCCAACATATATACATAGAATTTCATAAAGCTACTTGAGATAAAATTTAAAAAAGTTTTATCATTGGATCCGGTACCATCCTCTATGAAGAACTTGGAAGTTTTTACGTCCAAGATTTTCATTCGATTCCTATAGAATTTGTTGGTGTCCTACCGTGTTTTGATAGTTTGGCAAATCAAAAGACAAGGCAACATCAGAACCAATCTTTATAGTTACAGGGTCTATTCCTCCTGTTCTCAGAGAGGGATCTCTCAAAATTTTGTTTGTAAAGGTTTATCTTGTGTGCTTTGAGTAGTGGTTTTAGACTAGTTATTAAGTACAGGGGTTTGTTTGTTTGTTTGGTTGGTTGAAATGATACAGCAGAACATGAAAGGCCTAGGAAAGATATATAGGATAGAGAAATATCTGGTTCATTGGGAAATGGAGTCAATAAAAGGTCATAACAAACTCATTAATGGATATGGGATATCAAAGGGCAAATCTAACTTGGCCACAGGATCCTTTTGTTTTTGGAATGAGATGAACATTAATGATTTGGAAAGAGAGGTTTAATTATCAACAAAGGGAATTCGAAAGAATATTTTGAACAATAAAGAGCTCTTTGATAGATAGGGCTAACCATAAATTCTACAAATCACACCTTTAAGAAAATAATGATTTCAAAACAACTTTTAAAATGAAATCTAAGGTTCAGGGAACACCCTATTTCCTCAAAGATTTTATTTTAAATGACTTAGAAACATAAAATATTTACTGATAATTACAGTCATAGAAGAGGGAACACCTAAAAACATCTATGATCATAATTATAACGACCTTTAAGCCAACTGTTTAAGTGAGGACAAAGGGCAAGATCAAAACATACCTCTTTGATTCACTGTAAGCAAATAACTTCAAAGGGAGACTTCAATAACAGTTTTTAAGTGGCAGCAGACAAGCAGGGAGAACCATAAATCATGCTGAAACCAACTGTTCGAACTATTAAGGAAATAAACAAGCATGAAGATTAAAGAGAGAGATTAAAGACTCTAAAATACGTCAGCAGAAGAAAACATGAAACAATGAAGGATGAACAGGTCTAAGGTGCTTCCAGGAGTCATTTCTTAGCCTAATACTTTCTATCCTACTGTAGTAAGAAGTTATGGAACATAATGAAAATAGGGGAAAAACATTAAACAATTCAGAATACTTCACCAACAGCCAAGCTCATGGATCCAATGATAGAGCCTTCTCAGTCACAAGCATGCAACAACATCATCAGGACTTTCAAGACTTCAATTTGTTCTTCAACTTCAACGGACTATGTATTTATTTCAAAGATTTTCAGTATTACAACTTGTGATCAAACAAAAACCAACCCCTCACTCATCTTCTGAAGTAGTATATATAGAAGAATGAGGCGGTGAGATCTGATAAAAGATCTCCAACTACAATTAATATAGATTTAATGGCTTCTTGGCCTTTGAGGGGCTCAATGAAGAAACTTACATACATATCCTCTGTATTAAATGATTTAAATAAAGATTTAAGCTCGGTGGGAGCTTTTGTTGACCTTTGAGGCTCTGTGTGGCGTCGAAGTAACTCGGTAGATGTTTGCCATTAATTTCCTTGGCAGAGTTTCCTCTTTGGCTACGTTTTGAGACAAATATCTAACCCCGATCAATAAATTCGGCCTCTGATTGAATACTTTGAGGCACAGGTGGCATCGTGGTAGCTAGAGGGATCAATTTGCCTCAATTTGTGGCGGTAGAGGGTTACCTGTCGATAAAACACTTCAGATTTTCTTTAAACTGTGTTTTAAATCAGGGATTAGGCTTTTGATAAACATTCTTAGCCGTGATCCCCGTGAAATATGCCTTCCATCCTCTGTTCTGATAAATTTTTTTCTTCGTCACTGATACTCTCTGACTGCGCCCGATTCATGGTTTTTCTGATATACAGGGCTGTGCAGGGGCGATATGGCATCAATGCCTAAAGAAACACTGATGAAACGTGTTTTTAACACCCTGTGATGATTTTCTTTGGCAAATCGAAGGCAGGAAGATCGTCATCCTCTGCCTTTGAATTTTCTTCAAATATGGCGAGAAAACCATTTAAACCTTGCAAAATAAAAACAAATATTAAAAAATCTTGCATATATAGGTTTATTGCTGCAGAGGACACGTGGAGGAAGCGTGGCTGTCGGATGGCATCATCCAACGGACAGGATTGATCGGGAGAAGGTGTAGTGAGGGCGGAAGAAAAATTTGAATCAGGGCCGTCAATCGCGCAGAGATCGACGGTCGGGAATGGGAAATGGAAAGTCAAAACGGGAAATGTTGACTAGGTGATGGAAATGGGCGATGAAATATGAACCGTCGATCTGCAGATCAGATCGATGGCGGAAATTAACTGGATGTCGCGCCATAGCCCAGTTAACTGTTGGCCATCTTCAGTGAGCGATAACCGTTGGATGGCCTGCCCCAGATCAGATGGTGGATGCCAATATCGCACGGAATCCACGTCCGAACGTTAACGCACGATGGACGGTGGTTTTATGAACAGTGCCCAGGACACGCGTCAACCGATGAGTGGAATTGCTGGCGATCGGGAAAAAACCGCCCTCGCCCAAAGGCGGTGCGATGAATACCACATGGTTTTGCAATTTTTAGTGGATGGCAGGGACCACAGGAGAGATGGACTCTGCATCGTCCGATCTTTAGATCAGATCGACGGTGCAGAACGATTCTAAAAATGGAACCGGCGGAAATATTATAAAATAATAAAGTCGACAATTTTTAATATGTAACCAAGGTTTTAAACTTTGGCCGGGAAATATTTTTTTTGAAGTGGATAGGCACCCATCTGCGGGGCCATGGGGCACATGGGAGATAATAAGACCAGAGGCTTTATGAAGAAAGGGGCTTAAGACTTAGCCTGAGGGGGCTTAAGTCCACACCATAAAAAATGTGATTTTTATGGTTTTTTTGAATGATTTTCAAAGGGTTAGAGGGGTTCTGATAAGGCAAAAAAGGAGTTTTCAAACCTTATCAAAGGGTTTTTATGAAGGGAAAAGGGAAAAACATGAAAATGAAGGTTTTTTATGGGAAATGGAGGGATAAAAACTGACCTTATTTTTGGAAGAGGGGAGAGAGGGAAACGGTGCTTGCAGCAGTATTCTTTCTTGGGAAACAACAGGATTTCTGAATGGGGAAAAAGGCACGGTAGTGAAAATTGGGACAGAGGGAGGAGGCCTTCATGAGTTTTCAAGAGCCAACACTTTTTAGTCATAAAATTTGTTCCTTGAAGGCTCAAATAATTTGTATCTAGCATTTGGTATAACAAATTTTATAGCTGGCTAACAGGACAGATGGAGTAGGAGGCATGGGGTACTGACGAGATCGAGTTTGAAGGTTAAGGTCGACAGGTAAAGTTGTATCAGAGTTCATCACGATAATCTGGTAATTGGAGGAACCGGAAGGGGAAGGTTCAGTGGGGGCATGAGGTGGTTGAGTAGCCACAAATCCTTGTTGAGGAAAAGGATCGATAAACACGGCTGGTTGAGAAGTAACTACATTGGGAGGAACAGTAGGGGAGGAATTTTGTCCCCGCACGGTGGCCTGAGACTCCAACATCTGCCGCATCTGTGGTAATAGGGGGCAATCGTGAGTGTAATGACCATAAACACCGCAACACGAATAGGGCTTATTGGTGCAAAGAGGCCTGTTCGACTTGGGATGAGAGCCCTGTGGCTGGTTATCAGTGTTAGAATCAATACTTGGAGGATTGGATCCACGATTACCAGGGGCAGATTGATTTTGATTGCCTTTCCACTTTCTTTGAGAAGAAGGAGGATTAGACGCGCCCTGCTGTGCACATACTTGCCCTGGAGGGGGTAGGAATTGCTGTTGTGGGGGTTGAGAAGGCAAGGGAGTTGGAGGTCCAAATGTTGGAGGAGCTGGGACACCAGGCTAGGGGTAAGGATAAGGGGTAGGATGGGAAAAATTGAGGTAAGCAGGATGGTGGGAAAAATGAGGAGGCATGTCATATCTTGGATACATGCTACTTGGAGGAGGGAAAGTGCTGGAGGTGTTGGCCCCTCCCGGAGGGAAACCATAGCCCATAGGAGGTTGAGCATACCTATGGGAAAGAGCTCCAAAAATACCATCGGCAGAGTGAGATGCCCTCAAGGCGTTAGCGCCACCGGGTTTGGGGAGGTCAGGAAGGACGATATAAACATAACCAGATTGAGCATAGATAAGGTCATATTTCAAGGCTATTTGGACGGCGGCTTCTTCGGTTTGAGGGAACTGGGATGCGACATCTTTGCCAATGGGAGGTAAGAGAGAGCAAAGGAACCAGTCCATGTAAACTCGATCTTCAAACATGGGAGCTCGACATAAGCTCCTTCTTCGCCGCCATTCCTGGACATGAGCGAAAAGGCGAGTCGAAGAGGATTGACGGAAAGAAGTCAAAAGTTTTGTACCAATTTCGTATCAGAGAAGGAGCTGGAAATAAGATAAAAAGGCTTGGGTAATGGTCGCAAAGGTGGTATGGGAAGAGGCAGCCTGATCAACATACCATTTAGAAGCTTCTCCGGTAAGCGTGCGTTGGAACAATCTAAGACGGATGGAGTCATCTGTAATGGAATTGGATGAACACCACATGTGGAAAGATCAGATATGGTTGGAGGGATCTTCACTAGCAAGGCCTTTGAACTTGGGAATGTCAGAGGGGAGCTTGGTTGGCATAGCAGGCCAACTAACATCGTGGTGGATAGGATCGTTGATCAACTGATTAAAATCGGGGAGACTGAGCCCAACCATATAAGGGAGCAAAGGGGCAGTCGAGGTAGTTCCCGTGGTGGTTCCGCTAGAAGCAGACCCAGCAGTAGGACTGGGGTTGCTAGCGTTAGGTCCTGAACTAGATATGGTGAAGGTAACAATAGGAGAACCAGAAGAAGGGGGAGAACCCGAAGAATCAAAAGAAGAGTCGGAGTGCGGACTCGGGGGAGGACTAACTCGATGACGGCAGAAGAGAGTAAGTTGACCAACCGGAAACTGAGGGTGAAGGCCAAGAAGTCTCTGGGATAAATGCCTTGGAGGCGCAATGATGACGGGAAGAAGAAAAACTGACAAGGGCAGGGAGGTGCAAAATCAAGTGAGGTCAATGTTGAAACAAGGGCAGAGAGGTGTAGTGTCAATTGATTTTAAAGTCTTTGCCAGGCGGTGCTAACCAGGCTCTTCTTCACTTAGGATTAGTGTGGGGCATGTTTTAATTTTAATTTTTAAACCCAGACGTTTTGAGAGTAAAAGAAAAAGTGTACTGCGTAACTGAAAATAAATCTGCAGAGAACAGTAAATAAGACTGAGATAATAGAAAATTAACATCTAACAATGCATCTATCTAACCCAAGAAGGTGGGTCTCTCAAAACTAGTCTAAAAGAGGGAAAAAATCTAATCCAAACACACTAAAAAGAGGCCAATAGATATAAGGTCGGGAGGGAAAGGGATCTAAAGGAGAAATCTGCTGAAAAGAGGTGCAGAAAACAAAAAGGAGGTAGAGGCAAGGTTGCTGCAACAAAGGGGGAAATTAGCTAAAGGTAGAAGGGACAAGGAGGTGACCCTAAAGGTAAACCCAAACAAAACTATATGAGGTGATTTGAAAGGGGGAAGAGATGATCTAGAGGGATCTGAAAATGAGGTATCAGATCTGAAAAGAAGAAGGCTGAAACTCTAAAAATTCAGACGTCTGACACAGCTAAAACTCATCCACAAAAAGTGGAGGGTACTAAAGCCCTAAGGGGTGAGATTCCCACTTAGGTGAGTAGAACAGATCAAAAATAGGTCTAAACGGGTGGAGACAGAGGCTGGAAAACCATGACAGGAGCTTCAGACAAACCCATAAAAATTGCTGGAAAAGTGCAGAAAAAATTGCAAGTCACAAGTTCTGACTTGTTTTTAGTCCAAGTCACAGTTTTTAGGCTGAAAAGTGCGTCCTCCAGTCCAGGTCGTAGGTTTTGGGCCGATAAGTGCGACCTGCAAATCCAGGTCTCTCGGCGGCAGATTTCAGAAAAAGTTGTCATCTCAGCTGCGGCTGATGTCTGTCACCTACGCAATAGGGCCAGAAACACACTGAAGTTAAAAATTTGAATGTTTGAGGGTTTTAGAGGTGAAAAACACCATAAATATAGGAAAAACAAAAAACTGAAGAGAAACCCTACGGTCTGAAATAGTTGGATATGCAGGAATATATGAAACGATAGCGGTCGCAAAATAAAACCTGTGTGGAGTCGCCAATTGTTAGTATGAATCTTTCGTCGGAAAAATACCACTTTAGCTATGCATAAAAAATAACCCTAACATCAATTATGGCTACCAATATCTTTAAATCTATAGTTAGTTGATCCAAATAAAGCTGCACAAATCCACATCTATGCATAAAAGACATTAAGCAGTGAAAATTAAATGTTGCTCCATGCATCCAATAGATAAGACAAGAACAATATATTTGAAAGAATTTTTATATTAAAGGGGCACCTGAGAGGAAAACAAGAAAGTTGTTTCCAATTCTCCTCAATGGGATGGGTTCTTGAAAGTCCTCAGCATTTCAGATCTAAAACTTCTCTCTCTTATTGGTGTAGAAAACCCAGACAAACATAGAACTCAAAGGGAGCTCATAAAGTAAATGATGGAAAATGTGACAATGATAATGGCTCAAAGTCAGACCAAGAGTATAGATCCAGAGTGATCTAATCCAAAATGAAAGGTGACAAATGAATGGGAAAACCCTTCTATTTATAACAAAATATTAGGGCGGTCTAGAACTTGGCGCATGAATAAAATATTATTAACCAACTTCTAGAACCACCTTTTGGGAATATTTTATTATATTTGTTGGAGGGAAAAGGATTTTGACTTGGGTAAAATCCTTTATTTGTAAATAATAAATAAATAAATGATTTATTTATTATTTTTAAGGAAATGGTGGAAATATAATTAAATAAATAATGATTTATTTAATTATTTACAAATGACTTGGTCAAATTTAACTAGGAATATTATTTAAATAAGGATTAAATAACTTATTCCTAGGAAATAATCAAATAAATAAGGATTTATTTAATTGATATCCTTGTTTTGGGTTAAATATGACCAGGAATAATAATTAAATTGATGTTTAACTGATTATTCCTTGAGGAAATATTAAAAAATATATATTTGTTTATTATTTCCTTTTGAGGTTTCCTATTTAGACCATAAACAACTTAATAAAGGTGTTTTACTAAGTTATTTCACATAGTGAAAGAAATTTTACTTAGGGTAAAATTGGTCTTACATGGTGTACTTGGGTCCATCTAATGATAATAGGTTAGATGACCAAAAAATGGTGTAACACTGTATTGTAGACTACTATTGTAAATATTTTTTATTAGTAATATACAATGGAAACTGACTTCTTTTATTATCTGAGATTCATTGGTATTCTTATATGTATTTGTCGTATATGTTCTATTACTCTATCTTCAGTATTCCAGTTGTGTGATTACTTGGAATTCATGGTCAGCATGCTCCAACTTGCTTTATGCATCTAGTTTGCTATAAATTTTATGTTTCATTGGAATACACATGCCTCAGTTTCCATGAGAGAAGCTTCATATGTCACTGAGTTTTCATACTAACTCCATATGCCCAATGGTAGTTATTTTTTTGCATATTTCACCTGCACAAAAATACATTTAAATCCAAGTTCAGAGTTAGTCATCTGTTGATATTTATTTACTTAATATCATCTTTATCCTTGAGAGAGCCCTCTCAGGCTGGAAAGGCTAAGTTGCAGCTAAAAGTAGGTTTGAAATAGTTACTCTGACTTGACTTTTGAAGCAGCCAATCAACCCCTCAATTCAGTGATAATAGGTTGGTTTTTTTCCTTTATCTTCATTGGTGGCTACACCACTCCTAGTAACTACATTCACACTGGGATCTTCTTCACAGGTTTCAGCGCGAACGATCTGAAGATTTTGTGTTGGAGCCTGCGTCTTATTTTCCGACATTTTAGCAATCAATACAAGACAATATTATATGACATGATAAAATTTTCCACAATACCTATAGGATTGTCATGTTGGATTCAAACAATCGCGCGGATAATGGGAAACATCTCCACAGTTATAGCAAATGAATTGTCCTCTTCCTCAGCCAACGGATCCATCTCCTCGGCCTCTTCCTCTGCCTTGAAATACTCCGCACTTAGAAGGGGATGTTGGTGATGTAGGCTCAACTTGCATTCTATATATTTTAGCTTTATCTAACATCATATCATAAGTGTGACAATGCTGCTCATCATGTCCTAATGACGAACATAATTTTCAAAAAAACTGCTTCAAGTTAGGTTGATACTTTCTGATCCTTGGGTAGGAATATGTGTCATGTAATCCATCAATTTGACATATTTTGCACCACACAGGACTCTTCAACAGACTAGGACCTCCAGCATTCAAATAATTATTGAAGACAATACACTGATCTTTATAGTGCCCAAAATCTTTACATTTTATACACCACACTTCTGCGCAGACCTCCTTGCCCATCTCCTTGCACAGAAATTGAATTTCTAGATGCATGGCTTCCAAATGATTCTGAATTTGTTGAGTTCTCAAGGCAATAAGTGTTGGGGTAGCCTCTAGTTTCATTGCAACCTCCACAGCCTCAGCATGCGTGGAAATCTTTTGCTGACCTAAGGGTTGGCGTAGATGTGGAAGCAACATAGAAATTAACCATTCCTTATTATGATTATCATCAATGAAAATTCCACCATCCCTAATGGTGTGCTTTAGTCTTTGATCGACTTCCCATATAGATTCATTAGCCTCCTGATGAACCTCCTTCATTTTTGTCATTGGCTGCATGTATGACTTAGGTTTCTTAAACTACTCTTTTAGGGCCGCTTTGATTTGTTCCAAGGTATCATTAGGGTTTTTTTGAGCGTACTTGATGTACCAATCTAATTCATGATCTTGGAAATCAGTATCCAACTGCGCCTTCCTAATATCAATATTTTTAATTTTATGAGCCTGCCATACGGCCTCAGTCACAAACTAGAAGTGATCAATGTCCTCATTTCCAATGCCTCTAAAATTAGGTAACTTCATTGATGAAATCATATCTACTTCAAGGGGAGGTGGAGGTGATGGTGGAGATGGACTGTGCGGTGGAGTGGGTGATGTGTGATGTGAGTGCAGAAGTGGAGTGGATTGATTTGGAAACATACTGAAAGGTTTCTGGTGTGATGAAATTTCTCCTTCAGAATCATTAGAGCTACTAGTTTCTGGTTCACCTTCACTCTCAGGTCTAGGCTTCAAAGGGCTATAAATAAAAATTTTAGGAGTCTTCGCGGTAAACTTTTCCATTGCGCATAGTTGGGCCTCTTCTAGGCATTCAAGCAGTATGTTCACACAGACAACCCCATTCACATAATAGAATTTTCAACAACAATAGTTAGCGCAGGAACTTACCTCTAGGGCCTTTGAAAAACCTTCTTTCTACTTCAAAATATGACACAAATTTATCAATGGAAAATTCAGTCACAAATCCTCCCAAGAGGCGATCGATCCAATGGCCTACCACATGGGTGATCTTATTTTCAAATTGTTGAACTTGTTGGATCAATTCAGGATTCCACTTAGTGGCTTTGTCATCCTTTATGCAGGTACTGAATTCAACTAAGCGTGAAAACCACTCCTATAGCTCGTGCACAAATGAGCAAAATAATATTTCATGCACTTATGTATAAATATATTTTTGTACCCACTGTTCGTCAGACAAATTAGTATTTATATTCTCTTTGAGTGTGAATTCAGAGATCATTCTATCCAACCAATCTGTAGAAAATTTGAATAACTGTTAAATTATTCACCGAGATTATCCTGATCACACACTATTTCATCTTCATGCATAATACATAATCTCTTCTACCATTGATCATTAATTGCGGAAATATAAACAATCGCGTGCGCACATTGAAACCATAAACAATCACACATATAAACACAGTATTTATGGGAAAGCTTAAAGCTGAAAACTACCAACTATCTATATATTATAATGATAGATATCATGTAACAATCATTGTACAAACTCCTCACAAGCTCTCAGTACAATCTCCAATTGTTACACACTACACAAGCTCAGATCTAGAAAAACACATGCTCCAATCTGCTCCACCTGTCAGCCTGCCTCTACTGCGCAATCCAAGATGAATAATGGCCCTGACTGATTTTGAATCCACCTGGTATGCACTGCGCAATCCTCATTGGCATCTCCATCAATGTGTGGTGCAAACTCATGCACCAGTATGGTCACAACTGATAGTCACACTTTCTCTTTCACCAACCTCTCCACTGGTCTCCACTGAAACTGTCCATGCACTGAAGTTAACTGATGTATTATTTAGTTGATTTATGAGTTAATAATTAGTGAATTAATTAATAATTAATTCACGTCACTCTCACTAGTGTATCAATGAGTTAGACTAGATACAACTAGCTCAACTATGTTTAACTGAGTTAAACTGAATACAACTCCACCAAACTCTGTCACATGAGTTCTAACTGAAGTCTCCATGCAATAGCTCTACTTAACCCTCAGGAATAGTGTAATTCCTTCTGTCAGCTGCATGTGCCACATCTGTGCACTTAATTAAAGTGCTCCAAGAGGATAAGATAATGTTTAGAGTCCAAATATTATTAAGAGCTAATAATATTCGACATATCTATTTTTAGACTGGAAATCTAAAAATAGATTCCGCCCAGTATGTCTAAAAATAGAAGTCCATCTATTTTTTTCCGACTTGACCAACCATCCACAAATAGCATCCTGCAACTCATAGAACATGATCCATATGTCTAAAAATAGACATAGTCTAAAAATAGACTTTTCGCCAAAAATAGCCTACGGGCCCACTTAGTGAAGGCGACTCCTTTGCACTAAGCTCATCATCTTGTTGCAATCTCAACACTCTTTCTCAACAAGATATGGATTATATGCAACCCCTATCCTGCCCTTGTGGTATTCGAATTTTCTCCTGGTGAGCGCCTTCGTCAAGATATCATCATCCTGATCCTCCGTGGGAATCTATTAAAGTAACATGATCTTCTGCTGCACACAATCTCTGATATGATGATACCAGATGTCAATGTGTTTAGATCTATCATGAAATACTGGATTAACCGAGAGTTTTATGCAACTCTGATTATCACAATAAATCACGGTAGGATCCAAGTGTGAGCTGAACAACTTTGACCGGGATCTTCCTCATCCATATAGCCTCGCATGCAGCCAAACTTGCTACCATATACTCGGACTCTGCTAAACTGAGTGCCACGGATCTCTTCTTCCTATTGTACCAAGAAACTGCTGTCGAATCGATACTAAAAATCCCTCTAGATGTGCTCTTTATGTCCGTTGGGCTCCCTGCCCAATCTACATCCGTGAAGCCACACAGCATCACCTCATCCGACTGTTTGTACCATAATCTATATCCCGATGTGCCTCTAATATATCTCCAATACATTTCTTGCCTTCCAGAAGAGCTTGGTAGGCTTAACCATAGCTTGTGAAAGCTGGTTAACTGCATAGCATATATCGGGTCGTGTATTGACCAAATACATAAGCGACCCCACCAACTGTCAATAAACAGTGGCATCCACTACCTTCGCTGAAGTAGCATCCTCCTTCCTCCAACCACCAGGAAGAGGAGTGTCAACAGGCTTGCAGCCATGAATGTTGAACTTCTCCAGTATCTCCCAAGCATACTTACCCTGAGAAACAAACAGTCCACCACTGCGCTGCCAAATTTCCAATCCTGGGAAATAATGAAGGAGGCCCAAGTCATTCATCTCAAACTCTTTTGCAAGATCCTCCTTGCATGAGAGTATCAACAGCTCATCACCTGTCAAAATCAAATCATCTACATAAAGTACAATGATCAGCAACTTACACTCCACCACAATCTGGTATAGGTTAGGATCCACCTCACTCTTGGAGAATCCAAGTCTGGTGAAATAACTGTCTATCCGTGTGTACCAAGCACGAGGTGCTTGTTTCAACCCATACAGCGCTCTCTTGAGCCTGCACACATGCGACTCGCTGCTAAAGATCTTGAAACCTTCGGGCTGCTCTATGTACACCTCCTCCTCAATGACCCCATTGAGGAACACATTTTTCACATCCATCTGATGAATGTGCCACCCCATCTGCGCTGAGAGAGAAAGAATCGTCCGTATGGAAGAATACCTTGCAATAGGTGCAAAGGTCTCCTCATAATCGATCCCCTCAATTTGTGAAAAGCCTCGAGCAACAAATCTTGCCTTGTACTTCTCCACACTCTCGTCAGCTGCCTGCTTCACTTTGTAGATCCATCTCGAACCCACCATTGATTTCCCTTCCAGTCTCGGGACAATCTCCCATGCACTGTTTCTGACAATCGAATCATACTCTTCCACCATGGAATCTACCCATGCAAGATCCTCCACAGCTTCCTCAAAAGAGGATGGCTTTGTCACGATACACTTGCTCACAAGAGCCATGTATCCAGTATACCAGTCAGGTGACTGTCTCTATCTGCACTGTGAGGTAGGTGCTCCTACAACCTTCTCTGCATCTTGAGCCAGTCGCTCAACTTCTATAGTGCGCTTCCACCCTCTGATGGTTGGCGCTGCCTAAGTGGTCTCTTCCACTCCATGAGCCTCCTCTTGTGGCTGATCCACATCTTGAGGCTCATCCTTAGGAACTAATAGCTCCTCATCTGCATGCAAGAGTGGCTCCCTCTCAAGCGAACACTTCATGGCTTTCTCCTCTTGAAATTTGATATCCCGTCACACAACAGTCTTGCGACTGTTTGGAAAATACACACAATAGTTGTGGGGCGTATCAGTGTACCCCACAAATATCCCAACCTCTATGGTTGGCTCCAGCTTCTTCCTGGCATCCTTCGTCACATGAATGTAAACAGGTGAACCAAAAATCCTCAAATGGGAAATATCAAGCTTCTTACCAGAAAACACCTCCTTAGGTGTACTCATGCCAAGTATCTTGTGAGGACAACGGTTCTGCACATATACTACAGTATTGCATGCCTCCGCCCACAAGTGAATGGAAAGGCCCTGATCATGCAACATCGCTCGTGCAGCACCCACAATCGTTTTGTTCTTCCGCTCAGCAACCCCATTCTGCTATGGGTTATGAGGTGCTATGAGCTCTCTTTGAATTCCTTTCATGTTGCAAAAGTTCTTGAATTCGCCAGAGATGAATTCACCACCATTGTCGCTCCTCAGAGCCTTCACCTGCTTCCCCGATTCTTTCTCAACCAGTGCCTTGAACTCACGAAACTTGAGTATGTCTCACTCTTCTTTTTGCATGAAGAAGATCCGGCCTCGAGAAAAATCATCAACAAAGATCACATAGTACTTGTGCTTTGCTGTCGAAGCTACTGAGAAAGGTCCACACACATCTGTGTGAATTCTCTCAAGGATCGTCGTGGCGCGAATATCCTTCTCGTGAAAGGTGGCTTTCACAAATTTTCCCAAAGTACACCCCTTGCACTGATCTGACTGCACAAGAGTGCCTTTAGGAAGCCTAGTAGAAATCTGTTGCAGTATCTTCAAAGCTCCATGGTGAAGGTGGCCTAATCTCCGGTGCCACAGTTCGCCATCATCCCGACTCACCACTCCTTCTGTCTTGCATGCCATTGCTGCGCAGCCATCTACTTGCAATTGATAAAGGTTCTTGACTCGAACCCCTATCTTCCGGGTTTCTCCAGTTGTCTTACTGCGCAGGAAAGCCTTTCCCTCGCTGAAGACAACATCATATCCCTTGTCTTCTAACATCGCCACAGAGATAAGATTCTTCTTCAATCCTGGAAAATGCATCACATCCTTCAATACGAAGGGTTTACCAGACTCCCTCTCAAAGGAAATGGTATCGATACTGGTCGCACTGTATCTACCATCATCGTTCATATCGATGTGCACTCCAAGATCTTTCTCATCCAGATCAGTAAACAAATCTCGATCTCCTGTCATGTGAAAAGATGCACCATTGTCCAGAAACCACACTGAACCCATCACACTTGAGACCAAGCATGTGATCAGCGAAAAATATAGCTCAACCTATGAGGCTAAGGCCTCTCCAGCTGCCGGTTCAGCTGACTGCTTATTTTTCTTCTTTTGTGGACAATTAGTGGCATAATGTCCATGTTGGTATTAATAGAAAGCACTTCACCTTGGACATTTTCCTGCTTCTTGCCTTTCGCCTTGGGATTGGCTTTCTTGTTCTTCCCCTTCTTTGCTTTGGCAGCCAAAGCGCAATTCTCTTCATCAGAGTTCTTTGATGAAGATCCATCCCTGGTACTCCGCCTTATCTCCTCTTGCACAAGATCCGACCAAAGTCGCTCCCATCCTGGCAATTTCTCCCGACCATTGATAGAGTCCTGATAAGAGTGCCAACTCTTCGAAATCCCAAGGAGAGCCAAGCTCACCAAGTCCTCGTCATCAACAATAACCCCCACACTTCCCAGCTCATCCCTGCATTGGGTGAACTTCGTGAGGTACTTGGGCATACTGTCGCCATTCTCCATCTTTATGTTTCTGAGTTTATCCTTGAGTGCCAACTTCCTCTGGTTGCTCTTGCTTTGGAATAAATCAGTCAAGGCTTTCCACATCAAGAATAGAGAAGCCTTACCATGAAGGCTGGACACTATGTGATCCTTCATGCCCTCCAACAGAATTCTTCGACACTTTGCTGTCTTCTTTTGCCATGCGTCAAGTACGGCGGCATCAGTAGAAGTAGGTTTTGGGACTTCAGCATTTATGAACTCCTTCAACCCATTGTCATCTAGCACCGCCTCCATCCTGTCCTTCCATGCAATATAATTCGAGCTGCCCTCAAGGGCATACTCCAATCGCAATCCCTTGAAAGACATCTCAACTTCGACACCAAGAAAACACTGCTGCAAATTCGAATTCCACCAGCACAAAACTCAACCGCTTCAATGTTTTGCAATTGCTCCAATGATCAATATCACTTTGATACCATGTAGAAATTTGAATAACTGTTAAATTATTCACCAAGATTATCCTGATCACACACTATTTGAGCTTCATGCATAATACATAACCTCTTCTACCATTGATCATTAATTGCGGAAATATAAACAATCGCATGCGCACATTAAAACCATAAACAATCACACATATAAACACGGTATTTATGGGAAAGCTTAAAGCTGAAAACCCCCAACTATCTGTATATTATAATGATAGAGATCATGTAACAATCATTGTACAAACTCCTCACAAGCTCTCAGTACAATCTCCAATTGCTACACACTACACAAGCTCAGATCTAGCAAAACACATGCTCCAATCTGCTCCACCTGTTAGCCTGCCTCTACTACGCAATCCAAGATGAATAATGGCCCAATCTGAGTTCGAATCCCTCTGGTATGCACTGTGCAATCCTCATTGGCATCTCCATCAATGTGTGGTGCAAACTCATGCACCAGTATGGTCACAACTGATAGTCACACTTGCTCTTTCACCTACCTCTTCATTGGTCTCCACTGAAACTGTCCATGCACTGAAGTTAACTGATGTATTCTTTAGTTGATTTATGAGTTAATAATTAGTGAATTAATTAATAATTAATTCACACCACTCTCACTAGTGTATCAATCAGTTAGACTAGATACAACTAGCTCAACTATGTTTAACTGAGTTAAACTGAATACAACTCCACTAACTTCCTTAATCAACTCCACCAAACTCTGTCACATGAGTTCTAACTGAAGTCTCCATGCAATAGCTTCACTTGACCCTCAGGAATAGTGTAATTCTTTCTGTCAGCTGCATGTGCCACTTCTGTGCACTTAACTGAAGTGCTCCAAGAGGATAAGATAATGTTTAGAGTCCAAATATTATTAAGAGCTAATAATATTCGACATATCTATTTTTAGACTGGAAATCTAAAAATAGATTCCGCCCAGTATGTCTAAAAATAGAAGTACATATATTTTTTCTGACTTGACCAACCATCCACAAATAGCATCCTACAACTCATAGAACATGATCCATATGTATAAAAATATACATAGTCTAAAAATAGACTTTGCGCCAAAAATAGCCTGCAGGCCCACTTAGTGAAGGCGACTCCTTTCCACTAAGCTCATCATCTTGTTGCAATCTCAACAGATATTTGGAAAATAAGCTTGACCCAGGACTGCTTCTTCCTCCACTTGGCTGAGCTTAGGATTCTTTTGGGAAAGAAACTCTTCCTCTTCCTCATGATCATCTGAACTGGTGGACTCATCATAGATTGCAATGTTGTCTTCTAGCATGCTTGGTATGTTCTGATTGAATGAGATGAAATCTGTGTGAAATTCATCATGTTGATGAGCAAGGATACTCGTTGGCAGTAAATCCTCTTGAGAAGGCAACTGAACAACTCTCCTGTGATTATCAACTTCCAAGCCTTCATCTACAATTGGAAATTCAATGGGACTTGGTGACTACTTATCTGGAGCTGAGGAAAGTTCTATGTCATAAATTATTTCCTCAACCATTTCGGAAGAAGGCTTCTAATTTATAACTGGTTCAAGAAACTCATTATTTTTCCCAACCTCGTCATCAAAACTAAAATATTGTTGATTTCCAATCACATGAAAACTATTTCGGATGGACTGAAGTGAAGTAGAGCAAAGAGTCAGAGACTCTTTTCTTTTCTTACTTCTAAACTTTCAAGGCTTTCCTCATCAGTGTCATAGGTGACCTGTCTTAGCTGATTATTGCTTTCAATCTGATGATAGTGAACTTCATCCCACAAATCAATTGTTGATGGCTCTGCAAGGTTAGCTTCTGTTTGGAGAACATCATCGTCATCAGATTTATCAAAATTTGGGGAATCATCAACACAAATAATTTCACCAATCAAACATATTGGGTTACCAGTTTGTTCTTCTTTGAACTGATATACAAGTTTACTTTCTAATTTATGGTAGATGGCATTAGTAGGAGGAGGAACAGAAATCTTTTGTTCACATGAAGGTTTAGAGGCTGGCTGTGTTTTTATCATCTGATTTATTTCCTCTTTAGTTAAAGGAGGAGGCATTTTTCTCTTCCTCTGGATAATACTACAACGGTTCTCTTTCTCTTGTGAAGGTTGGTTTTGAGGCTGAATGTCTTCTTAAGCCTCACCTAGAAGATATGGTGAACCATCACTTGTGCCTTCAGAGAGATCCTGTGGGTTTTCCTCTATTTCTTGATTGGGTTCTTCCTCAACTAACTCCCCTAGGATGTCATGATAGCTATCTTGAGTATGAAATGCATGGAGTTCTTCTAATAAATCTTCAGCATGCCAATTCCCTAAATCTTCATCAATGTTCACAAGGTATTGTAGAAGGTCTTCAGATTGATCACAACAATTTTCAGCTAATGATAGAGATGGAAAATATCCTAATTAGTGTTTATAAAATACCTTGTGGAAATCCTTCAAAGAAAACAAGATGCCAGGTTCTAGCCATTCATATCAATTTCTTGCCTTACCTTCTAATGTTACCATAAACATTTTCATGAGGCGGTCTTCGTGCCATTCAACTTTAACCTCCATATGTGTATATGAAATTTGATGATATGTAACAAAGGGTCATCAATTTTTTCATCTCGAAAGATAGGTAGGTTTTTCATCCAATTTATTTCAGGCATTTTGTGTGGGAATCCAGGGATATGATCTCTACTCATTGGAGCATATCTCCTTTGTATCCTTGGATCCATGTTGTAAATCAGAAAGGGTTACTGAATCTTTTCAACCAGTCTAGATTTCTCTACCAGTGGAGTCTTTTGGTCTATTGATGGTTGTGGAGTCGCCAGGTGGAAGATTTGAACTTTTTTGTCCACCATCAGCATAATTGGGATTGCTCAATGCATTCCCAGGGGGGTTTATAAATGGTCCTAACAATAGTTGAATGTTAAAATTTAGAATTTTGCCACAAAATATTGTCTGGGTCATCAACTATGGTGGGGGGTTTGGGTCCGGATGAGATCTAGTGTTAAATCTCTGAGAAGCCAGATTTCACATTCAAAAATGTAGAGAGGCTGAAAGTTTTTGAACTTCTTTGAAAATTTTACCTCTTTTATGTTTTCTAAACTCACACAGTGTGTGACTAGGATTTTAGACTTCCTAAGGTTGATTCAGCACAATCCTATAGGAGTCTAAGGACACTAGTAAAGTTAGAAGGCCTACTGGAGGCTAGTGGAGTCGCCAGGTGGATATTTTTAGTTGTTTTGAATAAATGTGTCTATGGTCCACCACCAATATTGACAAAAATCCAATCTAGAAATGTTTTGGGGTTTTCTGTGCTTCTATATGTAGCCCTAACGTTTGTAAGAGTGTCATATAGCTGAGTCATCATTTTGCTAGGATGGTGAAAAAGCTAGATTCTACTCTTAGGATATCAGTTAAGTTCTCTATGATTTGACGAAGGTTTCTGAAGTCCTAAGAGATACTTACATTATCACTGACATCATAGGTTGCATCATGATCACCATTGTGTTAGTGATAGTGATGAGGTAGCTATAAATCATAGGATATTGTTGATGAAGGGATTCTAGAATCCTAAGGGGTATTTAGATTGTTATGAACTCAGAAGGTCCCACCGTGATTGCCATTATGTTAGGGTCTCGTGATTTGGAAAATTGGTAGACCAAATGACAGGGTAACATCAGACCAGTCTTTGGAGTCCTAGGACCTAGCCTTCCTAGACTCAAAGAGGGCTCTCTCTATTGTGCGAAGGATGTGTGCTTGTTCGCTTCGGATGATTAATTTTAGGCTAGTTGTTAAGTGTAGTTTTGTTTGTTTGTTTTGGGTTGGGGTAAGATGACAAAGTAGGATAGGTGGAATGAGAGGTAATCAAATCAATATTTCTATGGGGTCAGATGAAGTCAAGGGTGTCTAAATGATGAAACAGAGCGTATTGCAGGGCCAATTTAGCAAGGTTAATAGATCCTTTAGGTGATGTATGAGGTGTAATGAACATTAAGTTTGGGAAAAAACTAAGAGGTCTTAAACATATATAGTTTGAAGCAATAACTCATGAGGTAGGGCAAACCATTAATCTCTATGAACAATACTCAGACTGATAAACATGTAAGATGAACATTTCGGTGAGACATAGAAGCCTTAGAACTCCTAACTTTAGAAATTCACCTTCAGCTTTTGGGAAAACATATAAGATAAACAAACAACTCAATTTATGGAGAGGGAACTCCTAAACATCATATATCAAGTTATTGGGAGCTCTGAAATAAGTTGGTAAGCATGGGCAAAGGGCAAGATCGAAACGAGACCTCTTTGTCTTAACCTAATCAATCAATATTCCATAGAAAAGCTTCAAAATAGGGTTTTGAAAACTTTAAATAAGCAGGGCATACCATGAATCATATTTATAAGCTAGCATAATAACCATTCATGAAACAAAAAAGAAGTTTTAGTGGGCCTAAGGAGCAATCAATAATTCCTTAAGATGACTAAAAGAGGAAAACATCAAAGCTATAGCAAACAGAAGGTTTGAGGTGCTTCCATGAGCATATCTAAACCTATATTTTTCTGATCTATAGAAACCAAGAATAATGAAACAGAAATGAGGACAAGAAAACATTAACAAGTTAAGAAAACATCACCATTCACCAAGCTATGGAATCCTGCAAACATGCTTCTCCATCATCAAGCCAAACAAGCCATTCATTCACATCATAAAACCAATTTCTTCTCCAAGCTCATAAAACCATATATTTCTCTTAAACACATCAAGTCCCAACTGTTTACAATGAATCCTCATGCCTTATATAAAAAACAAGGAAGAGGAGAGCCAAAGAGAGTATCTAGAAGCCTACTGGCCAAAAATAAATATCCTAAGTTGTCCTTGAGGCTTTCCAAAGCCCAAGGCACAAAAATATCTAAAAAATATGTTTTCCGACTATAAATGGAAATTAACTTGAATTTTAGGCCTGAAATGCCTCTGAAAACTTGCTAAATGCGTAGCACACTGTGTCAAAAAATTGAAAACTTGCCAGGAGCGCAGCGCATAAATAGGCCTTTTCGCAGCAGTGTTTTGGAGGCCTTCCCTAAGTCTAAAAAGGCTCTGATATGGCTTGTTGGAAAGCCCTTGATCTAACTTTATTTTTTCAATTTGACCTCTACAAGTTTCCCAAAAATTGGAAAACGCCAAGACTACCAAGAGCGTAGCACATGCTCAAAAATGTGGGCAGATAGGTGAAAAAATGAGTGTTTTTGACCCTTTTGGGGGGTCAAAACAACTCCAATTGAGCTGAAAATCGGTTAGCATGCTCCTCTAATAATGGGGAATCCAAAAATGTAAGCTGATCCTCCTAAAGATTCCCTGGGAAAGAGCGCATCACATGGTGTGTTGTGCTCCTAGCCTCAAAATTTGCAAAAAACAAAAATTTGTCCAATTGCCCTTAAAATTCGTAGGTAGATGCCTCATGGGTCCTTGGAGACCTGTAGATAAAATTGGGCCAAAATTCCAAGCCTAGATTTTTATTTTTCATCTTTTGGTGTCAGGCGTTCATTTCAAGCAGTTTTGAGTTTTTTCCTTGCAAAGTGGTTTCTTCGTTTCATAGTGCTCAATCGTTCTCTTTTGTAATGTAAGAGGTACCTTGATCATTGCTTGGTACATTTTTGTCTTCATGAATGTCCTCTTTTTCATCATTTGACCCATTGTTTTCACTGTCTTTCCTATGGTCTTTACCTTTAATTTCAACCTCTGTTTCATAACTTGTATCATTTGCACTTTTTCTATGTACACTGCCTTCAGAATTTGTCCCTTCACCATTATGCATACTGTCCTTTTGGCTGAGTTCTTCTTCACTGTTTGGTCCATTATTTACTCCTTTTCCTTGACTATCACTAGTTTTTTTACTGTCACTAGTGTGTTGACTGTCTCTAGGCTCACTGTTTTCATCTATGTTTTCTTCTTCATCAATACTTTCTTCTTGGTCACTGCCTTCATTAATTTCTTCTTGGCCATCACTGCTTTCTCTAGACCAATTTTTAATTTCCTTTTGACCTTATCTTTTAGAAAAAACATGAACATGTAGGAAAAGTTTAAAATACCTCTTCAAACGGCCTTCACATTAGAAGAAATAGCTCAAAAATCCTTGTGGGCAGAGTCGGGTCAACCCTGAACTTGAATTCGTGCAGAGGCTGCAAAACAGTGGCAGGAGCACAGCACAATGATCGGGTGGCTCGGTTCACCCTAAACATGCCTTTGTTCAGCATTTGAAGCAGTGGCAGGAGCGCAGCACGATGGTCGGATGGCTCGGGTCACCCTGAACGTGCCTTCGTGCAGAGGTTGTAACAGTGGCAGGAGCGCAGCACGAGGGTCACACCTGAACGGATAAATGTGCATAGTTTTGAGTAGTGGCAAGACTGTAGCACGGTATTCGAGTGGCTCGGGTCACCCTAACTGTGTTTTCGTTCATAGTTTGGAGCAGTGGCAGGAGCGTAGTAAGGTGGTTGGGCGGCTTGGGCCACCCCTGAACGTGGTGTCGTGCAGGGTCTGAACGTCGAGCACAAACGTAGGAGCACAGCACCAATCTTCAGGCGCGTAGTGTAAATTAACACAGGGAGATGCTACAGGCGCGCAGCGCGACTCTACAGGAGCGCAGCGCCTGGAAAATTTCGCCCGAGGACTCCGGCAAAAAATTTGAAAACCCTCAATGTGTGTGCAAATGTTCAAAGGAGCGGGGAGATATTGCTTTGTAATGGTTTTATACTTTTTTGAAAATTAGAAATACAACCCACTTTTGTAATGTTCATGTTTGAACTCCTTTCCCTTTGCCAATACTTTTTGGAGTTGGCACCCCTTTTTTTACATGTCTTATGAAAACCTTTTGATCACTGTCATCTTTTGGACTTGGACAGCTTACTTGATCAATGATGACCCATGCTTGTCATAGTTGCTTTCTTTTTTCCATTTCTACCCATGTTTGTCTCCTTTTTCCACTTGAATATGTCTCTAACTATTTTCAGAGAAAAATATCTTTGAACTGACATTTCATGCCTCTTTTTGCTGATAATATTCATCATCTTTCTCCCTTTGGTGTAGTGGAGTATTTGATCTTCATGTCTGCCCTTCTTGATCTTCTTTAAAAACTCTGATTTTACCTTTTGCTGAGGTGGAGTTAGTGCTTGTCTGCAAAACCTTATAAGGTATCTTGAAACCCTTGAAACCATCTATTTTGATGAAGGAGGTTTCTTTGTCACTATTTTGACCATCTTTGTCTAGCTTCCCAAGCTTCTGAGTTTTTAGGGATATTTTAGAAATACAAATAATGTTTTCTTCTAAGTTCTCAAAGAGACACTTATCAAACTCACTATTTATGTCTAAAAAGCCTTCAATGATCATTTGAAGGGGTTTAGGTGTTCTTTTTCCTTTGTAACCCTAGCATTGCTCTATTGCTTGGTCAAAACAGTCATGAATTTTGATTCCCATCAAACATATACCTTGCTGCTTTCTTCTTGGTTGTGAGTGGCTTTCTTGTGATGATGCATCTCATTACTTTACCTCTTTCTAGATTGATAGCCCTTTGACATCTTTGCAGAAAATTAAGAAAGGGATAGTTGTCTCCCTACAAAACTTGTGCTTTAGGCTAAATACCTTTTGAATGATCTCCTTTGTGAGATTAAGCCTGTTGTATCTTACCACCTGTTGTGGATGCCTTTATAAGTTTTTTAGGCCTTATTCTTTGGCTCTGTTTCTGCTATTGACCATTTAAAAAACATTTCTACATAAATTCTTGGACATGGTAAATTTTTCCTTTGCTGATTGGTTGCAAGTGCCTAGCCCAGGAGCGCAGCACCATGTGTAATTTATATAGGAAAAAACTTTCCAGGAGCGCAGCGCAAAAATAGGCCTTTTTGCAGCGGAAATTTGGAGGCTTTCCCGGTGTCGGAATTGGGCCTGTGATAGCTCATTGGAAGGCTTAACCTGTCTACTTTCCAAATATACCATTTTTTTTCCTGATTGAAGTTGATTTTCCTTGTCAAATGTTGATTTTCCCATGACTGGTCAAAACATGTTGAGTGATGGTGCAGAAATGCAGAGTGTTGGTGCAGACAACTTTTGGAGGCCTTCCACAACTCAAAATTGAGCTCATGATATCTCACTAGAAAAATATTCAAGTCTAGTTGTCATTTGACTCATCAAGAAAGTCATTTGGACACTCCAACTGTGATAAAAACTGATTTTTCCAAGGTCACTCCAGCAGTGCAGAAATTCTCCCGTGACACCTGTATTTTTGACATTTCTCCCAAACCATGATACCTGTGTAAAAACTGAAGCAGGTTTTTCTTCTTGGATATAATATGGAAAAAAACCTCTCTCATTTTTTCCAAATTAATCTTTTTTTGGCCAGAAACATATTTTTAAGAAAAACTGGCCCTAGGTGTGGCAAATGACTTGGCCCTTGGAATGAATTCTTGGAAAATGATGGAGGCATGATGTTTATGAGTTGGCATGGATTCATTATTGCTGATATTACCTACCATATGTATATTCTTCTCTTATGCCTCTTTTCCATATCAAACCCTAGCTTAGTAGGAAGAGGAAATTAGGGTTTGGTGTAGGGGATTTAGGACTGCCTTGTAGAGGGAGGAGAATGAAGGGGTTAAGGGTTGTCTAAATTCTTGGGGAAATTTTGGGGGATAGGGATAGATGTTAGAGAGTATGGGGAAGTGGAATTTCAAGAATTGAATGAGGGGAAAGGGTTCAAAAGGGAAAAACACAGGCCTAGTCTCGAAAAGTGTCAAATTGTAGCAATAGGCTAGGCTTTGTAGAATAATGATGAGTTTGAGGGATAAGAGTGATGGGAAGTGTTTATGAAGGTATATTAAGGATATGAGGAGGTGTAAGAGCATTAGGATACAGGCCTTTTTTATTTTTTAACCATGGAGGTCATGAAACCAAGAAAAATTGCCCTCAAAAACCCTAGTTGGATAATGGAGTCATAAGCAAGGGACAAACAGAGTAATCAGATTTATGGGTGTGAAAATGGGACAGAGATGAGAGGCATGAGTCCATGAGGGACCTTCCGTGAGTGATATGCTGACTATGACATGATAGAGTATTATAACAATGAAAAATTTATCCTAAGGATAATGAAGGCAATGAGATTTCTAGAACTCACAAGATTCATGAATTTTGTTTCTAGAAATCTAGGATAGACATTTAGTCATCTACAAAAGAAAAAAATTACTGATGACTAACACATGGATATTTCTCCTCTTTCAAAGGAAGGAAGAGATGGCTGAAATTACCCCTTCATGGAGTCATGTTGCTACCCCAACTCCACATAGTGCATGCATTCTTGAAAATGTTGATGTAGTTCTTCTTTCAAGCCTTCCCAATCAAAGCTCCTCGTGATGATGTTGTAGATATTCAAGGAGTACATATGGCTGAAATAGAACTCTTTGTAGGCTCTTTGTAGTAACTTCTGCTTGATCTTGGAGGCTCTAGACAAGAAGATCCTACCATGATGATAGATGACTCCTCCTTGGACTAAATAGCCCTCTTCATGCAGCTGGTCATCAAATATCATACAAGTGTGTAGATATTTGGAATAATCCACCAAAAGTTGGGATCTCCAATACAGATCTAAACTGCTCAATAATGACATCGTTGATGGTGCATCAACAAAAATTATTTTCATGTTGTTGCTCTCCTCCTTGACATCTCCTATGCCAAAGGTGTGTGTTGGAAGGCCATTCCTTCCATTCTTCTCCTCCCACAGCGCATATCCAGAAATGAGAGTGGGTGAGGATGATAAGGGAAGAAGATCTCCCTCCTTCTTGAGCTTACCCAAGTCTCCCAGCGATGTAGCCTTGTCTTCTAGTGCTCCAATCCCTCCTGGATCTGAGTTTGGAGCATCATGTTATGAGGTTTTCCCCACAAAATCTGAATCAAGTGGCATCCCAAGTGGTTTGCCACTAGATAAGAGTGTCCCATGCAGAAATATCATGAACACAATAGATGGGACTGTAAGGTCCTTGCTTCCACTATGCAAATCCATCTCTAATTTCTGTGTGGAAGTGGTATGTGAGGGGTAAGTATGCATGCCTTGGATCATTTGAGATTCACCACTCTTCTTGTCCACCCATTCCATTTTCAAAGCCTTCCAATCAGTGGTGACTTTCCCCAATGTAATCAACCATTGAACACCCAAAATTATATTGGTGTCCGGCATGTCAACCACAAAGAAGTGATCAATCAAAGTATAAGTTCCCATGGTGACTGCAAGTGATGGGACATAATGCATGCATTTCATTTTTCTATCTCTTGGGACCAAAACAGAGAATCCATCAAAAGTATCAGTGAGTATTGCCCTCCTTTGCACAAGATAGGCATCAATGAATTTGTGGGTAGCCCCACTATCAATCAATACAGGAACCCTCTGATTCAAGATTAAACCTTGAACTCTTAAGGTCAAGTACTTAGGTACTCCTCTCAAAGATGCAAGAGTTCCTCCAATAGGAGCAAATGTTCCACTCCCATCTCCTGATGTTGTTGGATCTCCCTCAATAGTGTCAGCGTTGTGACCTCTTCTTGGTTCATCATCTTCTTTGTCTTCAAGATCTGAGAAGACCTCAATGTAATGTGCTTTTCTAGCAGCACATCTATGTCCAGGTGCCCATGATTCTTGGCAAGTGAAGCATATCTTCTTCTTTCTCAGTTCTCTCCGGAATTCAAGGTCAAGAGGCTCCTTGAAGGTGCTCTCCTTTGAAGGAGCAGCTTTTTCTTCCTTTCCTTTGGAAGGAAAAGAGGGCTTGTTCTGAAAACTTGCCCTTGCTTTTGGCAAGGCACCTTGAAGGTCTCTTGCCCTCTCAATAGCATCATGCAGGGTAGTGGGCTTGGTGGATTTTACCAACACATGAAGAGGTTCATCTAGACCATCGATGAACATATACACCCTTCTTGCTGCAGACAAGTCAAGAACCATTACAGATAATCTCAAAAATTCAGAAATATAAGACTTTGTATTACCTGTTTGCTTCAACTTTGCAAGGCTCATGAAAGGTGCCTCTGGATCTCTTCTGTCAAATCTCTCCACCAACCTTCTAGTGAACTCTGAATAAGCAATCACAATGGCATGACCCAATATTGACAAGCCACGAAACCACCAATCATTGGCTTCACCTTCAAAGTGCAGCACTGCAATCTTGATAGCTTCCATCTCTGGAACCTTGTTCAACTGAAAGTAGATGTCAAGTTTTTCTACCCATGCTTTTCTAGAACACTTGGATGACCCATCAAAATTGGGTATGAAAAATTTTCCCATAGAGTGATGTCAATCATGATTTTGTGTGAATCCACCATCTCTATGCTGATGCCTTGGTCTTCTTTTGTCCTTAAGGTGACAAAACTCTTGAAAACTTAGATTCTCCTTGAACCTCTCATTCTGAGATTCATATTCTTCAAAGTAGTCTTCAAGGGATGCTTGCTCTTGAAACCCTTCATTTCCCACAGCCAAAAAGGTAGGCATGGGGGAGCGTTGGGAAATTTGTGGCTGATTCACTAGTTGATCATTCTAGTGGTGAGATATGCCAGAGATTTCTCCAAGATGAAATATCTTAGGAGATTCTTTGATTCTATACATTCTAATCTCTTTGATATCCCTAGAAAGATCTTGCATGGCTTTCAAAAGGAACTTTTCAAAGTCCTTTCCTTCTTCATCACTTCCAGATTCAAGGGCTTTACCCGTGTCTTTATCATCATTGGTGTAATCAAATTTCCTCTGTATTATTTTCAGATATATATTCTCTTTGTTAGTGAGAGTTTCTTCTTCTTCTAAAGACATATTGGCTCTTTAGAAAAATCACAGGTTGTGCCAAGATGATTGCTCTGATACCACTGTAATATCCCCAAATGGGAACAAGCAGCAATATTAAACAATACTACAACAAAATAACGCAGTTCAGCAAAGTAAGAGCTGGAGGCAAATATGGAGGCTCAAAAATAACATTTACATCAAAAAATCAGATGTATATTGTGGCCCATAAGATGTAGAACAGAAATAGGAGACTTTTACTTGAACAAATCCTCAAAAAATGAGGTGTTGCAACCATAGAATATGACTGAACAAGCTTGACAACGTTATTTTATTGGCTGATAATAGTTGCAGATTACACTTCAGATCTAGAGCAGATCTGTGTACAAAAAGTTAGATCTATATCAGATCTGTACACTGGATAGGCTCCTCTTCAAATGCCCCTTGGGGTTTTCAACAAAAAGTGAAGTACATGGAGTAGATCTGAGATCTTATGCAGTAGATCTGCAGAATGATTCAGAAATTCTGAAGAAAATACAACAGTATTCAGATCAGATCTGAATATGACACGGAATAGATCTGAAATCAATGTATCTCTATAGTGAAGGGCAGATCCCCAACACTAGACAACTCTCCTCCAAGAGTGTCCCAAAACACCCTGCAACTGTACCCTTGAAAATAACGCAGTACTAGAATGGAAACTGTGTTGTAGGCTCTAAAACATGTTTTGCCTCAAGCCAAGATCTAAAAATGATGCTCCAATCATCCAATACTCTCTTGCCAATGGGATAGAAGCCTTTCCCACTGAAAAGAGGCACTAGAATGGCCTAGATATAAGTAGATCTAGCCTCCACTTGCTACAGCTTACAAAGACTACCAAACCCTCAACAGGATCTGCATTGTAGTTGGAATATGAGCTTGGCCAAATGCCTGATAGTGGACAAGAAATTCAAAACTTTTCCAAGAGGCCTCTCAAGGAAAGAGGTGGGATTCCCGCTCAGAAACACCCAGTGCTAAACAGCACTATTATCTGCTAAACAGCAAGGAGAATAAGAAATGTCTAAACAAACAAAATCTTCAGAAATAACATAATCAACAACAATCCTTCTCATGATGTCCTCCTCTTCCTTTTATAATTTTGAGAGCTTGCAAAACCCTAAACCATCTCAATGAAATAGCTCTTTTCACATGAGCCACCTCCAACTAAAACTACATTGTGCCTGCATGAAGATCACTCCTTCTAGACAGTGTTGTTGATTTGTTCATGGTTGACCCAGTCAAATGATTCAATCCCTTTCACACACAAGGGGTTTATTTAAGTAGCCCAGATTTAGCTTTGTTCACATGTGGCATTGATTTATTAGATGTTTTAGGAGTTTTTATTGTCCTCCTTTACACATTTATTCCTGCAATAGAAAATTGAAATAAAGTTGAATATTCCCATTAGCTTGAGCTAATTGGGAATATTACAGAGAGCATAGCCTAGAAGACCTGAATATCCATTAGGACTGACTTGATTAGGACCCGCCTACCTGCTCTTGACAACCACTTATAGCTCTGGCACTTGATTTTTTTCTCAATTTTCGCCACCATCCACAACCAGCCTGTGATTCTATATGAGTCCGACTTGAGATGAATCCCTATATATATGAAGCTTTCGTTCATCTGCTTTAATTCGAAGGGAATATCTCCTGCTATTCTCCTAGATTCCTCACCCAAGAGGCCTTCAACTATAATGGATGAATTTTGTACATTAATGCTCATGGTCGTGGAAAAAATGAATATATTCAGAGAGGAATCGATATGGATAATTCCCCTTCTGCTACAATCACTGAACAGAAGGATATCATTCAAAAACAGCAGATGAGTGATTTTTAAATTTGTGGCCACTTCAATACCTTGGATATCCCCTTTCCTCTTAGCCTCCAATATCAGTTGACTTAGACCTTCTGTAGCCAATACGAAGAGTAAAGGTGAGAGAGGGCACCCCTAATGCAATCCTCTTTCACTCTTGAAGAAAGGGGAGGTCGCTCCATTGATCAATACAACAAAACTTATATAAGTAATACACCCCATCACCCAACAGATAAAATCATAAGGGAAACCTAGATGAGTTAGCAGCAATTGGATGTACATCCAACTTATTTTGTCATAAGCTTTTGATAAATCGATCTTCATGATCAGCCCTTTCCTTCTAAACCTTTTCATACTATGCATGACTTCTTGAGCTACTCCAATGGCTTTGTGTGTCTGCCTACCCTCCAGAAAACAAAATTGTTCCTTCGAGATATTCTTGGAGAGTATCAGTTTTAGCCTTTCAGTTGTAACCTTTACAATGATTTTGTATAGGAAGTTACAAAGTGAGATGGGATGGAAGTCACCAAAAGATCCTAGCTCATCCAACTTAGGAATAAGAGCAGCGAATATCGAGTTCAGGGATTCTAGTATGTCTCCCTTCACTCTTGATTCTTCCACCACCGTTGTAAGGTTATCCCCCAATAATTCAAAGAAATTTTGGTAAAATTCCACTATCCATCTATTACACAAGCATCATCACCGTCCCTGCAATCCTCGTCCCGCACATTGGAGGGCTCATTCCGTGACCTGTGAGCAGTAACATGGCTTGAAATCACTTTCATGAAATCCCTCTGAACAAGAGCTTTCATTGCCCTGAAGACATCTCCTTGTGGAAAACCCTAAAAATGGCCCTTTTGCATTGGTGCGGGCAGACAGTTCAGTACCCGCGCCAATGGGGAAAATCCTTCAAAGAGGTCGCGCCAATTGGCGCTCTGTCCCAGAGTCGCACTCGTGCCAGCCAATTTAAGGAGTGTTTTTTAAAAATAAATGGCGGAAGTTTCATCCTAACCAATTCATGAACTGGTATCTATCTTGATTTGGGAGGTTTGGCTCCGGATTTCCATGTAGAGGAAGTGGTTTGCCACCTCTCATGGAAGCTTCCTTGAGGATAGGGCCAATCCCATGATTATAGGGATCCCAACTCCCCTTCCTCCATCTATAAAAGCTTGCTCATCTCATTTGCAAGCTAGTCTCCAAGTTCCCAAGAGCCATTAGAGCCTTATGCTGCAAGAGCCTTGATTCATTCCCTTAAGGCCAAATCCAAGCGAGGAGATCATTGTCGAGACATCCAAAGAGAGAGGTTTGTCCCATCCCTGACAGGATTTTTCGAGACGTGTTCCGCTGGCGACCCTCCAAAGGAGAATTCAGTGTCAGAGCTATGGTTGTATTCTTCTTTGATTGATTAATGATAAGCGACTATTGGTTATGGTTCCACTCTTGTTGTTGATTATGATGTTGAGTTATGTCTTCTCTGACTGACATATAGTTGCATATACTAGATTTTACGCTTGCGTTTGTTTTGTTTCTTGCGTGTGCAGGTGTCCGATCACGGAGATCGTGAGGATTGTGATCTGCCAGAGCTAAGGAACGGGAGCGCTACTTTCTCTACAAGCGACAGCGTTGGATTCCAGGTAAGCCTTCATCACTAGTTGGTTTATTTTCAATTAGGAACCTGCACTATAGCATGAACGATTGTTGCTAGACCCGCTCCGGGCTAGTAGGGATCGCCCGTGTCCGGGGGTTTTACCCACAACACCATCCGTCCGACCCTAGGCTTTTATCCTTTTTCATGTCTTTTAGAATTGCTTCCACTTCCTCCTTGGAAACCGGGAAAATTAGCATCTCATTCTCCTCTTATTCGACATATCTAGGGAAGAGTTGTGCCACCTTGACTACTTATGCAATAGTAGTTTCCCCTGGGGCTTTATATAGGTTCCTAAATTAATTCTTTCCCATCGATGTCAGGTCCCCAAAAGATTTAGCTATCTTGTTGTCCTTTATTCTCATCCCCCAGATAGTATTTAAGTTCTTCTGAACCTTAGCATACTTGTGGAAGAATTTGGAGTTTTCATCTCCGACGGACAACCAAATAGCCCTGTTCTTTTTCCTCCATTATTCCTCCCTTGCAAATAGAATCTTTCTTCTTTCAATTTCGAGGGATTTGATGTAGTCCCTTTTATCCTCTGTCTCTTACCCATCTTCATCCAGGCCTTCCAATCTGGCCAGATCCTCACCAATCCATGTTAGTCTTTCCTCCTCTTTTTATTTTTTTATTTTTTTGCCCAATCGATGGTAGCTTTCTTCATCATCTTGAGATTGTCCAGAAAGGACCCTAATTTATTAATGTGCCCCTCAGATTCCATAGGTATCCAAGTCTCTTTAAAGAGTGTGTTGTAGGATTCATCCATTAACCACCCAGGATTGAACTTAAATGGAGAGCCAGATTTAGAGTTTGGCCCATTTAATTCCAAAAGGATGGGGTGATGATCTGAATCCCCCCCTTCCCCTATCCATTGTAAGATCAAAGGAATGTTATCCAAAAGTTCCTCTTTGATCAAGAATATTTCCAGCGTCTTTGCTACCATGGCTTCACCAACTCTTATGTTTCTCCAAGTTGGCTTCATCTTTAAAGGAAATAATTCCATCATCTTGCCATCAATGATATTCGAAGAGAAGAAATCTGAAAGGGGGTCTACCCTAGCATTTGACCCCAATATTTCGCCTGTCCAGTTGAAAATTTTAGGTCCCCACCTATGATGAGATTAGTGTTTTCCATGAAGGATTTAGACCATAGATGTTTCCAAAAGAGCATATGATCCTGACAAGGGTCGTAGATATTTAAAAGGAGCAAATTTTTACAGAAGTATCAGGAATAGACTTCAAGAACCAGGACCTAATCCAGGCCCCAAGAGTTGATCAGTTTCAGCTTCCCTTCTTAGAAACCTATCGTTAGGCCCCCAGACCTCCCCTTAGCATCATGGAATTGAAAGGACCAACCTGGACAAATATTTGTTAAAGACAGGAGGATGTCTTCTCCAGCTCCCAGTGTCTCCTGTAGCATAATGATATTCGGCCCATATTTATTCACCAGAGCCTTAAAGGCTAGTTTTTTGAGTTTACTAGCCAACCCTCGACAGTTAAAGGACATAAAGATACTTTTGACACTAAACCTGGGGTTTACAGTGATCTAAGTACCCCTGTTAGTATCTTCTTATTTCTATCTGCAATATCCAGTTTAGCTCTCATTTGGGCTTTTGATAAATTGGATTTTCTACCCATTTGTTTTGCCCCAGGATGAGGATCCCCAAAATTCCCCAGACCCCCAAACACCTCCAACATGTTATCCTTCTTGTCTTGAGGTCTCAGATTGTAAGGGATTCTCTCTCCCTCTTGTTTGATAAGGAACAGGTCTAGTGATGGTGAAGGGAGAGGTTCCAGGCTCAGTTTGGGGATATAGGTGATTATGTTATCTAGAGAATCACTTATTTTGATTTGAAGAGTTTGAGTGAAGTTATTAAGGGTATTCCTGGAAGGACCGGGCCCTAGAAACATAGACAAAACATATGAAACAGTAACAGAAAAAGAGGGAGTGGGTTCGGAAGAAGTACCCTCGTGCAATGGAGTTGTCATGGCCTCTAGATCTTCCTGTGGCAAGGGTTGTCGAGGATCCACCTCCATCGCCTGAGCTTGGCCACCCATTTCCTCCATAAACAGGTTTTGAGCCCCTTCCATAGCCTTTTGAGAAGGAATCATCTCATGATTTCCATGCTCAGCCTCCAATGAAGGTCTGCCCACCAGGATCTGGTCTTCCTTTTCTGTCATATTTTTCCCTTTACACTTTTTCTTTCTTCTTCGTATGCTTAGTGGACATTCCTTTGTCATATGACCAAATTGATGGCATCTATGACATTTGAATGGAATTTTTTCATAATCCAACGCCTGGATGAAAGACCAATCAAGATAGTGCAGTTGGATTTCTTCTGATAAGCCTTCTCTCGAGTTTAATCGCACCAAAATTCTAGCGATCCCTTGTTCGCTAGTATGCTTGAAAGACATATCGGCCTCTAGGAAGTGCCCTGGCTCATTCCCAATCTCTTTGAAAACATTCTCGGTCCAAAGGGGATGCAGGAGGCCTGGGAGCTGAACCCATATGGGAAGATCAACTACCTTCTCTCGATGTGCATCAAAGAGAGGACTCCACCTCTTGAACAGAATAGGAGCTTGGCCAAAGCCCCAATTTTGATCTAAGACCCAGTTGACTGATTCCTTATTCCTAAATTTGATCATGAACCACCCATTCTTCAGATTTATCACTTCGAATCGCAGGTCAAGGGCTTTTTCCCATTCACTTATGTAGCATGCTGAAATTTTCTTCGCTTTGGCTCTCCCTACAAGGGTGAGTTCTGCCATCTCCATTTCTTCTTCCACCAAAATATTTATACCCAGAATAAAATTTGGGATTTTATCCTTCCTTCTGACCCCTTTCTCTTTCTTCCTGCTGCCCATGGAAAGACCCCCAGATGGTATGAGCACAGGTTTGATAGATCCATATGGTTCCCTTCCCACAGCCCTACTATGCGATGCAATATATCCTTACGAGCGTCTTGGCTGCATCTCAAAATCGAAAGGCTTCCTGTTGATACGGGCCTCTCTTCCTTTCTTTGGGTGAATACTCTCTCTGGTCACCTTTCATAAATTTCATTCGTTGTGATTCCCAATACTTTTCCTTGAAGAAACCCTTGTAAATTCTTCTCATCTTCCACTAGGACTTTCGGGGGTCTGTGATTCCCCAACTCCTCTGCCCTACCTTCTCTTTTCGGCTCTGAGATTATGGAACCCCTTCCCAGGCTTTGAAATACCTGAGCTTGCCCTTGATGGTTCCATGATATACAGGTAGAGACAATGTCTTCGAGACCCCAGTCCGAAGATAGAGCTGACAAAGGTCTAATGGGGTTTATAGTACCATACTTTTCTGGGCTGCCTTTCCAAAAACTAAAAATTGTTCCTGATTTCTAGCTGGTTTTTCAGAAGTGAACAGTGCCTTCTTCTCCATACCAGTGAGGGAATATCCCCTAGAATCCAAAAACCTCTTTTTCTCCCTATCCTTCCCCGAGCCTCCTAAGATCCAGGAGCGCATCCCTACTGTACCAATGAACTCCTTCATATTTTGGTTTGTAACCTCCAAACCCCACATAGCTAACATATCGTCAGGATCGGGATCCACCTCCACCCTTTCTGAGTTGTTTACCATGGCGCATGTTCCCTTCTTTCAACAGTGGCTGGTAATCGTTTCCACTGAACTCCTAAACCGGAGCGCGTGCACCCACTAGTCCTTACCACTAACCTCTGATCAAAGCAAAAAATAGTAAAATTGTAAAAACTCATTCGTAAATCGAACAAGGAAACGCGATAATTCTCACCCTTCGTTGAGTGCAAACGGTAACTTCCAATGCCTCAAAAATGTTGTCTGAGACTGCCACCTATCCATATGCAAGGATCCCATCTGCCCCATATAGGCTAAGGCCCGCTGGAGCCTCCACGCTGTCATTTTTTGTTGTCTACTGTGTAATTGAGGAACCGCCATCGTTAGGGTTCCGCCATGAATTTTGGAGGGTTTTGTAGCAACTAACACAGATAATACTACTACATTTGATCTATGTTTATTTTCATGCAAAGAATTTAAGTAAGTCTGTTAAATGTGTTTTCTTATAATTCGTAAATTATTTCATAAAATACCTCAAAGAGATAAATAAAAAGTTTCATGATTAAGTGGTATGTTTTAATTAGTATGTCACAAGTGGAATTAAAGCAACGATTCTTATTTTATTTCATGCGAAATGTTTACAATAAAAATACTACTTAATTGGTTGTATACAAAGTATTTGAAGAGAGGTTTACATGTAAAGTGTTGGACAAAATATATAAGAGATGAAAATTTAAAGTGTGGTTAGGATAAATTTACTTGGTGTATGCGACAAAGTGATATCAAATTTTATTGTCAAACTAGCAAAAATAAAAATCAAATTTTGGGTACCTTGTAACCTCTGTAAGTCATTGACGAAACTGGATGTGTGACAATGTTCTAGGAGCCTAAAGGGTTACCCCAAAAGAGGTAGGTTAAGCAAAATGTTCAACTATTTCCAAAGTTCCCATTTTCAAACATTGGGATATATAGGAAGTTGGTTTTAGAATTAAGTGAGGCAAAGAAGCATTTGCAACAAGTACTAGAACATGGTGTCATTTAACCAAGTACCCCATCATCATTGTGCCAATGAAGGATGGGACTTAGCAGATGTGTATTGGTTATAGGGTGTTAAACAAAATTATGCTCAATAACAGGTATCCCTTTCCTAGGATAGATGATCCATTGGATTAGTTATAGTAAGGAAAATACATCACCAAATAAGATTTAAATTCTTGATATCACTAGGCTCGAGTCAAAGAAAAATATACCTAGAAGACCACCTTCAAAAATAGTTAAGGTTTGTATGAATGGTTATTGTTATGCAATTAAATCCTCTCTGCGGACAGAGACAATCCCTCTAGCCCTAGGGTGGGTCTAGAAACAAAGAGACATGCTAGAATGTAGGTTCCTAACTACATAATGAAATAAGACACAGTAGATCGACCTACCTGTGGTCCAATGTTGTTGTTGCAGTTGTGATGGTGGTGACCTCTCGCTCCTGCCTTGGAAAGTCACAATCAGCTCGTAGTCACGCTAGGATACCTGCACATAACACAGTACACAAGAGAAGCATACAGCATAATAATTTCATTTGCAATCACTAACCAGTAAAAAAGGGATAATTATGTTGTATTAAATCATACAAATATAACACAAAATGGGAACCCAAATTCTAGTCATGTATATATATGTAGAAGGAAGGGGTACAACCGATGCTTTGACGTCGCAATCTCCTCCAGTGGGGTTCATCCAAAGCGCGTCTCAGTACTTTTCAAGGGATTCAGATGAGATGAGGACATGGAATCAATCTCTCTCAATGAAGTTCCTCCTTGCTCTATCTCTTTCTCAATGCAACTCTTCAATCTATGCTCAGTTATTCAGCTATAGTATCAGTTCTCGAACTTCAACTCGTTGATGAAAAGAGAGATAGCTTCTTTTATAGAGGAAAAGGAGGAGGTTGGGATCCCTACAAAGGTGGGAAGGAGTCCTATCCTTTAGGAGAGTTCCAAGGGAGGTAGAAAACCATAAACTAAAGGAGGGAGTCCGTGGTTATTTAGTTCAACCACTCCCAATGACTCATCCTCGAAGTTGTTGAGGTGGAATCTTCGCCTCTATTTTTAAAAAACATTCCATAAACAGCTTGGTGTGAGTGCTTAACTGGGACAGAGCACCAACTGGCGTGGGCTCAGTGTTAATTTTCCAGCTCGACACGGGAGTGTAACTGGCTACTCGCGCCAATGAAAAAACAAGGTTTTTTACAGTCCTGCTCAGGGAATTGTCAACAGGATGAATATTCCTCTCATGTAAAGGGATGCAATGATGGTCTTTGCAAGGCATGACACTTCTTATTAATCACAGAAATGACCCTCCAATGTGCGAGTTGGGGATTGCAGGGATAGTGACAAAATGTTGTGTAACAGATGCCCCCTAAAGCATGAGGTCCGAGGTACAGGGAGGGGCGAAATGCTTTATGAGAACGCGTTTGAACAAAACACCACTGTCGGAAAACCTACAATCACAAATGCAACTGATATTTGTGATGTATGAACATGTGGCATGGATGTAGCCATCCATAATAGAGTACAATAAAACTGAGATCCAAGGTATGGACGCAGCCATCCAGCAATAAGGATCAACAAATAGACTCACAACCATCCAATCAAAAGAGTCATGTAATAAGTCATGATAATCTACAAAAATCCGCAGCCTGGATTTTATCAAACAAAACCCAGGGTCTTTCACTCCATCTCGACCCGAACAAGTACAATTTCCAGCATGCGAATATATGAGTTGAAGTTGAACATGCAAGAAAATCGTCTGATTACCAGCCAATGATGAAAGTCGTTAACAGACGCGAGAGAAACCACCAATGATGATGATGGCCCTCAAGGTACAAAAATTTCAATCTACGAAATGTGAATAGTGATCTGACATTGAACACTCATAGAATCACTCGATCGAAGGCCATTGATGTGAACCTTGCGTTGAATGCGAAAAACCTGTCATTAAGGCATGTAGGCTCCAAGGTACCAGAAGGGAGTCTCTAGATCAAATTCTTGGATAATGAGCTAAAGTCAAAAGGAAGTGACCTGGTCGAAGGAGGGCCATAATGTTTCCCACATCATCGACACGAGACAGAGGAACATGATGAAAGTGAATAAGGACCAACAGGGAATCAGAGGAAGGTTGACAACTGTAGAGGTAAAACTTCTCTTGAACATATCAGCGACACGACACTGGATTTGGCAGTATTTTACATCAAGGGATCTAAGGTCATGATGACGTGGCAGAGAGCAAATGAGAGGTCAAAAGAGATTACCCAAACCCATGAAGGAAAAAAATGACGAAATGAGATGTCCCCAACCCGACACGAATGCAGAAAAGTGTCATGTTCAAGAGCGACATACTGCCAACATAACTAGAAATAGGTTCCATTTTCCCCCACCATTTCTGGCGAGTACCCCAATTATTTTTTAAAACAAGCTTGAAGGGGATAGCATATGCTTTCATTGTAAGTTTGTCCTTCGGACAAATCCAACCTAGTAAATTTTACGAGCCCTAGGGAGGAGGAACTTGAGTAACGTCATGGTGACAAAATACGATGTCATTAGGGTTTAACGAATCTAACAAAGGGAGAACTCGACATCTTTTCATGTTTAGAGAGTTTGAAAAGAAGGCATAAAATAAAACTCTAGCAATCCATTTTTTTAGGTAGTCTCAAAGATCCGAAAAGGTAGAAAACTATGTCTGAGAGAACCTCTTATTCGCGATAGGCTAAGGTATTCCTTTTTCGTAAATAATCCAACCCATCCTGAAAAAGGGTTAAACGTATACTGTGTAGATATCGTTTCGCAACCATTTAACGAGTTCAAAACGACAAGAATCACGGCAATATTTTCAATTTTAGAGAGTCAGAAAAGAGCTAAAAGATTACTCCAGTAGTGACTTTTTCGTGTTTTTACCGAGTCCAAAAAAGTATAAAATATAACTCGTTACTTCATCACTGTTGTGTGAAAACCTGCTGCTGCACAAGAGACATGTGTAAAACCCATTTTTCGAAATAATATAACAAAATAATCGAAAAATATGTCTTAAACCCTAATTAGGGTTGTGTAAAACTTATAAAAATGGTAAAAACAATTACTTTTCACTTTTTACCTCTTGTGGAGCAATAGTTACCCATTTAGCACTGTCATTTTGCAGCGATGATAGCAGCGATCCGACAATCCAATCTCAATTCCGTCAGTTCCAGGTAAGAGTTGACACCTTTCCCTTCATTTTGAGTCATTCCTTTCTACTTGCAATTTCCAGTTTTGAATTCTAGGGGAGGAAATGTGAAAATTAGGGCACGGTGGTTGGCGCGGGTTTCGGGCATGGAGTCGCGCCAACCACATGATTTTATACACTAGGGCGCGCCAACGGCGCAAACCATTTTTATGTCAAAAATCCCAAGTGATAGACCAAAATTTCACAAATTTTGATGTTCTCATTAGGCTAACAATGTCCATGTAACAATCTTTGCAGGTATAAAGCAGAAAAATGGTCATAGAATGGAAAGAACAGGAACATAGCGAAGAATATGAGATTGCCATGGGAAATGAGGGAGTCATGGAAGCTCTCAAAAACTATGAACTAAAAAATTTCTTCCTAACACCATGCCTCCGAGCTCAACCAGAGCTACTACAGTATTTGATTAGCAGATGGGATGAAAATCAAGAAAATTTCATCCTTCGAGATCAGGAACTTGAGATTGAAGTCTCTGACGTCTATTTCATAACAGGATTATCGCGGAGAGGATAAACACCAATCCTAACCAGCACCCGGCCTTTCATGGAGAACATGACCATGGTGATAGATATGGTATGTCCAGGAGCACGGAAGGGATCAGGCAGTGGGAAATTTGATATCCAGACTATCCCAGACTTGACACTAAAAGTAGTGTTACATACCATCACACGAGTTGCGGAATCACAAGCACCGCACGAAGCAACAAAGACACAGTTACTTCTTGCTATAGACTTCTTGTCACCGACCATATACAACTGGGTAGAGGCCATGACAATAAACATGAAACATTAGCTAACAAAATGCAATAAAGGAAGATTGAAGCAATTTGGTTATGGTTCTATTCTGGTATCATTCTTCTTGGAAAGACTACCAATATTCAGCGGCAGGAGGTCATAGTTCTGACACCATGAGCGAGAGAACCATGGATGGCCCGATGGGTAGCTCTGATGCCAAGGGCAGGGGGCGGTCAACAGATGTCCTGGAGACCGGAATTTTTTTATTGGCTCTATCGACAATTGATTATTATGGAGGACTGGCCCTACTCTGGTATAGATTTTACTGATGGTCCGAACCTCCCACTCCTGAAGGGAGAGAATTGGGATGAAGATTTGGGTGAGACTCATTTTCTAATTTTCATGAGTAATATGAATTTATTTTTTACTTATGCACAGAACCATGCATTTGGAGATGTTGGCCTACAGAGACCCGCAGGCATGTCACCGATAGCGAGACGAATCCCTCACAATTTCGACCCTCAAGGTGAGGGTGGCGAGGAAGACGAGATCGTGCGCAATCTTGAGGGAATCACATGCGGAGTCCCAGACTATACATGATTTGAAGAAATTCCTTGTGCCTATCAGAGGCATACTATAGGGGTGCCTAGCCGAATTCACTGCTTGCTGAGGCGGCTTGTACAGGCAGTGACATGCTACCATGCCGATTAAACACCTAGGTTTTATCTGAAAATTTTGAGAGACATGATGTCTTAGGATGTAACAGAAACATGCATATTTTTTGAAGTTATGATGCACACTGATGTAAACATTTGATATATATATATATATATATATTTTCCTACATGGATATTTTACATATGATGATGTCTTTACAAATTACGCAAATGTCTATCTAATACAATGTCAGCCACTGTATCAGTTAATGCATTCAATCGTCTAGGAATATGTTGATATGTGATAAAATCAAAATGTCTTTCCAACAAACGAATACGCAAATACAATCTCAAAATGTGCGGATTTCTAACTGAATAATGACCATTGAGTTGCAAAACAACAAGCTGTGAATCTAGATTTAAAATCAATGCGCGTATGCCGAGGTTGATTGCCTCGGTTAATAGTTCAATGACAGTGCTATATTCAGCGACATTGTTTGTAGTGCGTCCTAGACAAATACCTTGCAGATCTATCAACTCACCAGCAAGATCATAAATTACCCAGGCTGCTGAAGACGAATTCATGGTACTGCGGGAAGCACCATCCGCGAAACATAAGGGGTCATAGACATCTGCACAATAAGCAAGACCCAATAAGCAGGAAAATGCTCACAAAGCACACCAAACCAAAAACATGTACAAAAATGAAAACAACACCTATGTAGACAAATTACGCATGAATGCCTCACACATAATATTTTTTGAGACACAACCCATTTATGGGCTGCTCAATAGGATGACCTTCGTAATATATGAGCTTATAGGCCCCATTCTACAATACACGCTTAATGATGTAGGGCCCATGCCACATGGGTTGAAATTTGCCTACCCCCATCTTGTCATGAGCTTGGTCGTATAGGAGGACGAGATTTCCTTCATTGAAGGAACGAGGGGAAACTGACTGGTAAAAATGAGCTTTGACCCACTTTTTTTGTGCCTCGATAACCAAAGCAGCAAAGTGGCGAGTTTCATCCAGCCTTTTTAAATAAAGGAGACGCTCTTCTTCTGGCTAAGTATGTGGCAGTAATTTAACAGCAAACTTGAGCAAAGGTATTTCACATTCAATCGGAAGAGTAGCTTCGAGACCATATACCAACTGGAAAGGAGTGAATCCACTTGTGTTCTTAACTGAGGTTCATGTTACACTGAAATTTGTCACCATGACATTTTATTACTCCCTTAGAAGTCTACAACATCAAAGTTCCTAAAATCAAGCCTTGAAATTGAGAGAAAGGCTCATAAAAGTCTTAAAAACACTTGTACTACACTTTCTCTTAACATTGCCTACGGTGAAGCACCTTTTTTCTCTAAAGCATGTGGAGCTAAATGCACTTTTTCTTCATTAAGGGTGCAGACCCCTGTAAAAGGTAAAACAAAGGCGGAAAGTAATATTTAGAAGCCCAGCAGTCAAATCTGGAAGCTTCTAGAAGCATTTATCCAGTCGAAGGTTTGCTCCTATCATGTATGTTCATTCCTCCATTATGGGAGCCTACCCCTTGATTTATGGAGCCCAAACCCTTCAAAAGAGCATTCTATCCCTTCTTATGTGGAACCATAACCTCCTCTCTTTTCCTATAAATTGAAGCCATAGTGCAGCTTCAAAGGTTAGAGTTAGTGAGTTAGACTTTGAGAATTTTTTAGGAGAAATGTTGTAGAGACTCATACTCTCTTAACTGATCATTATATGGGAATGATTACACACCCATATTCATTTAGTTGAGAGAGTGCAAAGCTTGTCAAAGTAAAGGAAACGCCTATTTCAGACCCCAGGAAGGCCTGTATGACATTAAGGCGGACACAGTTGTAAGGCTCTTCTTTATCAAAGATAATACGAATGAATACCATTTTCTCAATGAGTTCTTTAGTTAAGTAACTTGTTTATCATGTTTTATCAATGAGTTATTTAATTAATTAGCTTATTTCTTGAATTCCTTGATCATCTTGATAGATATATGATTCGTGAATTAGCTTATACTATGCAGGTGCTATTGATTTTTTCCATGTTTGTGATCGCATATCTTTGAAGACGATTCTTTCAAGCAACTGGAAAGAAGATTATTACAAACAGCGCTAGACTATAGGTAGGTTCTCAAAACTCCTGTTGTAACTAATTAATGAATCGAATATTGTCTAGAGAAAATAGTTTTTATCTGTCTGTTTGTTGCTAGCTGTCCATAGGACACTTGGGAGGTTTGTCTTGTCTACAAGAATGACTTATCCGTCCAACAAAATGGCGACTCCACTGGGGAATAGATCTTGAATTTTGATTTATTTTATTTTTGACTTATGAATTTAGTTTTCTGATTTTGATTGATTTATACTGGCTTGGCTAATTTATCCCTGTAGAATCCCTGAGAAATGTTTTAGATTTTTTTTATTTATTCTCTTAGTTTTCTGGTATCCGCACTTTTCTTTTAGAAACAATGTGGACATATCCTCTCTTTTCTTGTATAAACAGTGCGGGACCGCACCTATTTACACTAAAACCTGCGGACCCTATGAAAATTTTTAGAAAACTTTAAAATTCTCTCTTCTAGATTAGTTTGTTAGATTCTCAGTGTATACCCAAACCGCTATTTTCTGTCAGAAAGCTTTGGTTGAGAGTTTACTTCAGCATTTTTAAGTTTTGAATGATTTTCTAGAAGACCTACATGTTATAGTGATTTTTTGTTTTGTCTTTATCCCACTCAAATATTAGAAACCTTGGTATACCTTTAGATCACTGGAATTTCCTTGCTTTATTGCTGAGTTTGACATTATACCAGAAATTGCTTTATGAGATTTAAATCCCATTTTCTCATTTGAAAATATTTTTAAAACTTTTGTTGTAAGTTTGGAATTTCACTTTAAAAACCAAAATTGGGTGTTTTTTCAGTTCTTGTTGATCCAAGCAAATAATTTCTTAGTTATATAACAAGCTAAGCAAGACATCCTCAAAATATTTAAAGTTTTAATTTAGATTTAGTCTTTAGAATTTTTAGATCTCAAAATTAGTGTTTTTAGTTTTGAGTGTTATTTCTAGAAATTATAGTGTTCTTTTGAAGAAAAACTTTGCTTGTAGTTTCGATCTTGAATGATAAAGGGATTTCTTATTGAGCATTGATCATTTTGATTTCTCATGACATTAGATTTCTTTTCATTTATTCTTGTTTGAAGGAAGGAATTGTTTTAAAAGATTGCATTTCTCAACTCTTCCTTTAGATAGAATTCATTGAAAGGAAACGAATTGTTTCTCATAATAGATGCATTTTTAGAGTGTTTTGAGTCGGGTCACTACATATCATCAGTTTCACTTTCTCGCCTATTGTCCTAAGAAACAGCCTATTAAAATCAACGCTTAAATTAAAATCAATCTAGTAATTTTTATATTTCTAGGGCTCTTTTCACCAATATAGCTTAGGCTAGTGTCTTGGAGTAGGGAGTAATTAACTCTCCAAGATAATTAAAACAAAAAAGTAGTTGATCTTGCGGTAGGAAAAATCCAATAGTCGCTTGTATGCTCTGTGAAGCTCCTCTTAAAGGAGTCAAGCACGAGGTCATATCTGAACCAGTGGGATAATCAATTCTATCTCATTGGTAATGATAGAAGATGTGTGCGTATTAACAACAGTAAACCTCGGATAGACCATTGTCGAGGAGCCTGGGGTCACTTGTCGGTATACCTTGGATTATGTCAAGGAGCCTTCAATGGGATTGAGCTTTGTTACTCTGCCCTTGCAAGTATGTCAGATCATAGATTGTTCCCCCAGGTATATTAGTTCCTGTTGGTAACCTTAGTGGCCATAATCTTTACAATTCTTTCCTAAGGTGATGGTGGAGGAAAGATCCCACTGTACCTGGATCAGACGTCGACTAGACTCACTTGGACTCTCCGGAGGGTTATCTTCACTCGAGATGGTTTAAGTGGAGAAACTTGCACCGGTCTGTTTCATTAAGCAGGTTGTAGGGGTAACTGTTCCAACTGCCCTTTCTACATTAAAATACTACGATGTTGGATTTCATCACCAACTAGTGTTTTTAGTGTGGGAAGTTACTATTTGTGTGTGGTTTGATCTCCTAGATTTTTAGGCGTGTGATTCATTTGTTTTTTTCCTTAGCGACTTTAGGAGTTTTCATTGAAATTTTCTTTGATTTCATGTCATTAATAATTTTTAATCGTGGCTGAATTACCAAGACAATCACGTAGACTCCAGGGGAAACCCCCTAAGTATACACCAAGCCAACTTGAGGGGCTGCGAGCTCTAGTAGCACATAGTGTCAATAGAATTAGATCAACAGAACTAGGAGAATCATCTATAGTTATTCATCCTGATCATCAATCACAAACAGCAGAATATATTCAAGAGCCAATTTCAATTTCTGAAGTTACTGGTAGTATTTCTCCTTCCAGTGAATTAGTTGAAGAGGCTGAAATTTCTGAGCCTGACACTGAACCTATTATATTGGAACCATCTTCAAGATTTGTTACTCCAACTTCTAGTGATCCTGATTCACCTAGGGTAAGACATCGCATTAGTGAAAATCTTCCTTCTGACCTCATATGTATTGAAGAACTTGTTGGTCCAGACGAAGACGTAAATCTTCCTGAAACCCAAGAAAATTTGAATCTTAGGGAGCGTAAATCAATATTTTACAGTCCTTTTAGAACTGACGCTTGGTATTTATCATTGATAGATTTTTTACAAAAAGCGGGTCTTACTTATTCACCACCCCGAATTCCTTTTCATCCTACACGGAGAGGTTATCATCCTTCATCAGCTATGTCAGGTGAGTCATCTATGTTTTCTCAATCTCTGGAAACATTTTTGTATGGTGGTCCGTCTGTTCATTCGGGATACCAGTCGCTCTCCAATACTTTCTCGGGGGCAGCTCCTCGACCAATTGAACAAGTGCTATCATCTGGTACAAATGACAGTAAAACTGAAACATTGAATGCAGAGCAGATTTTTATGATGTCCGGCAATATTCCAAATCCTCAACCTCGAGGTAGTCAGTTACCGCCTAGGGGGCAACCTCAAGGTAATTTTTTACCGGGACAAACTGTAGGACAATATTATCTGCCTGGAGAACAACCTCAAGGACAGTACATACCTCAAGGTCAATATCAACCTCAAGGACAGTATATTCCTCAGGGTCAATTGCAGGGTCAATTTATTCCTCAAGGTCAACCCTAGGGTCAATATCAACCCCAGATTCAGTACATGCCTCAAGGTTATCAACCTCAAGGTCAGTACCCAACTCAAGGTTTCCAACCTCCTTCCGTTCAACCATTATTACAAGGAGCTGGAAATTTTCCAGTTAATTATCAACCCTACGTTCAACCAGGTTATGGTCCTTAATATGCACAACCTTCCATGGGTCAATACCCTGGAATGAATATGGTGTGGGATCCATATCAAATTCAATAGACTTTGCAACCTAATGTGCAGTTACCTAATCAACCTGGACAACCTATAGGTTCTGGTCGAACCCAGCAACCTGTCCAACCTACCATTCAAGTCCCTGCACCTGGTTCTGTTCAGCAGCGTGGGCCTAGTATACCTCAGACTCCGCCTCAGACTTCTGTTGCTGTTGCAACTTCTGTTCAACCTACCACACCTATTTCTGGAGTATCTGTAGCTCATGTTTCTACTACCCCCGTATCAGAGCAAATTCCTCAAGTATCTGTGCCACAGTCAGGACCTACAATTCAGACTACGGTCCAGATGCCTACAGGACAATCTGGTACTAGTACAGTTGTTCCTAGTCAACCACAATTTACTTATCAACCGTACCAGGGACAGTATCAACAGGCTACACAAAATCCAGTCTATCAGTATCAATCGTACCTTAGGTATACTTATCAAATACCTCAACAACGCCAGTATGGTCTGGTTAATCCTGGTTACCCAGGAGGTTTCACGATTCCAAATGCGCATCCAATTCCAGGGTATCCTGGATATCCTCCTCCTGGCACTGGTTTGATCACACAAGGTTATCAAGACCCTAGCCATTGGTTACCATTTATAGCAACTTTAGATTTATCGAATCTATCACATCTTACGAACGATCCTATCTTTTATCTTCCATATTGGCTGCCGATGCCTAATAAGTTGCCCAGTGATATTCCAAAGTTTGAGGGCAAGTCAGGAGAGGATCCATTTAATCACGTTATGACTTATCACCTCTGGTGTGCATCCAATTCACTAATCGATGATTCGATTCGATTGCGTCTTTTTCAGAGAAATCTCATTGATCTAGATGCCAAATGGTACATTGAGTTACCACGTGGCTCTTTTAATAATTTTAATGCACTAGCTACTGCTTTCTTAACCCATTTTCAGTTGCCTGTCAGATACGACAATGGCACAGAATTGCTGACTTCATTAAAACAGTCTACATCTACGTACATATCCGATCATATTCATGAATGGAGACGTAGAAGGCGTTTAGTGAAGGTCTTTATTCTGGATCAAATTTTGGCTGAATGGTTTATTAAATTGTTATTGCCCAAAATTACTGAAGATGTGGCCAAAGGAGGCATTGTTACAAAAGAGAAAGTCATTGCTCAGGCTCAGTACCTTGACCTTGTATATACCCAGTCAGGTACTCTGTATGATAAAATCCCCGATTTACAAAGACCTGTTCAATTAACTACAACTCCGTCTGGCTCTCATGCCGTTGATGGTGTAATTTGTTCTATTAGCACTGGTAAAAGTAAGAAGAAATCTTCCAAGATGAATTCTCCTATTATCACTTTACCCGATTCATCGAAAGGAGATTCTTCTATTAAAGCTTCCGCCGATATTCATGTTGTAGAATCATCTACAACCAAACCTAAAACTGGTGGTAAGAAGAAAGGTAAGAATAAAAATAAAAAATATTCAAAAGATAAATATGATACAAGTCAACCAACTGACGAAAAATGCAGACCTCGATATCCTTGTCTGATATGTGACGAGGATCATTTTACAAAATAGTGTCCACATAGAGCCGAGGTATCAAATGCGTTAAGGGTTCGTCCATACCTGCTGTCTTGAAGGATCCTTTTCCTGCTCAAGATAGTAACATGGTTGGATCTTCCTCAAATGCGCTAGAGAATATCTTGATAGTTGTGACGCGATCGCAAGATTACGGTAGTAAAAATCCTAGTAAAGAAGCAGAAACATCTAATTCAGCATCAACTACATCTCCCTCAATTTCTGATCCATTACAGATCGAGAAACAAAATTATGACTTAGTAATCAAACTGCCTGCTAAAGGTGTACTTCATAAATCATCTTTCAATCCACATGCGAGAGCTGCTCAGAATTACAATATTGTTGAAGACTTGGAAATTTCCCCTTCAGCAATGTCGGATTTGGAAGTACTAAAATCATTTCCATCCCAAAGAAAATTACTATTGTCAGCCTTATGAGCCGTAGACCTCCAGGATTCGAACCTCATGATCTTCGATTTAGATAATTTTACACCCCACCTACCCCATCAAATGGCTTTTCAAATTCCGTGATTTCCCACTTATGTGTGATTTCCCACGTACTGATACAGAAACTGTGGCGGAACAACCAATCACAGACGAATCCTTGTTTCTTATTAGTACCATTGATCCTTGGTATGGAGATATCATTGTTTATCTTCAGACCCAATCTTTTCGGCCTGAAATTTCACAGTCACAACGACGTAAAATCCGTTTCCAGTCTCAACAATATCATATTGTTGGCGACACACTATACTGTCGTGGTGCACACTCTGTTTTTCGACGTTGTCTCACCCGTGAAGAAGCCGAAAATTTTTTAAATGACTATCACTCTAGAGCATGTGGCGGTCATATGTCTGGGTACACCACAGCCCAAAAGATATTGCACGTAGGTTATTTATGGCCATCCTTATTTAAAGATTGTATTTATGCAGTACGAAAATGTCATAATTGTCAATTATTCGATCGAAAAATGCGTGCACCACCTACTCCTCTTCACCCTATAATTTTTGTTGGTCCTTTTGCAAAATGGGGCATTGACTTCATTACATGTCACCCTCACTCAGCTAGGGGGCATGGGTATATTATTCTAGCAGTAGATTATTTTACCAAATGGGTCGAGGCGATGCCTACATTTGCGACAGATGGAAAAACTGCAACTACTTTCGTGTTCAATCATGTGATTGCTCGTTTCGGTGTACCTCAAGCGATAATTATTGATCATGGGAGCCATTTTTGAAACATCATGATGACCGAGCTAACTGACCAACTTGGCCTGCGCCATAATAGTTCTACTCCATATTATCTGCAGGCTAATGGTCTGGCTGAAGCAATTAATAAATTTTTAGTCACCATGATCATACGAATAATTGGAATTCATAAGTCGAATTGGCATACTATGCTCTTTTCAGCACTTTGGGCATATCGAACCTCAGCAAAAACATCGACAGGTTTTACCCCTTTTCAACTAGTTTATGGTTTAGAAGCGGTATTACCCATTGAATGCAAGATACTGTCACTCCAACTAGCCATAGAGTTATTACCATTCACTTCTGAAGAGGAGAAATGTTTTTTGTACTTGGCTCAATTAGATGAGAATCAGCGCACCGCTGCACTAGCCACCGAGACTCATGTGAAACGAATGAAAGCTCAATATGATAGAAATGTTACACCTTGGATTTTTCCAGAAGGAGACCTAGTCTTGGTTTATGATCAAGCTAACAATAAGCTAGGGGCTGGGAAATTCAAACCCATGTAGCATGGTCCTTATATTTTCAAGCGACAGCTTGCAAAAGGGACCTATGAATTGATTGATTTTGACGGGGTCTCTTTAGGCAAACCCAAAAATGGGCTTTATCTGAAGAGATATTACGCTTGATTCTTGTGTGGAGATCTTTCCTGTATATTAGTTATTTTTTAGCTAGTGTGTTGTGGATTAGAAACGTGTGCCTAGTTTAAGTGTGCTTTTACTACTATTCCTTCTTATCTGGATTACTCTTGATATTGTAGATGTCGACGTCTTTTCAAACATACATTGGTTTTGCTGATGGCGCTTGTCGTAGTACATAGAACATCTCTTCCACAGCCTGAGTTATTTATTCACCCACTGACGAGTTAATATCTATGCATTGGGTAAGCCTCAGTCAAACAACAAACAATATTGTAGAATATAGCACAGTTATTGAGTTATTGTCCAAATCCATTTCATTTGGAATTCAAAGTTTGATCGTTAGGTTAGATTCTGAACTCATTGTATTGAAATTAAATCAATTATATGCAATTAGAAACCCAGTGTTTTAAGATTATTTTTGAGAGTTCGTATCTTGGAACGAGAATCTGATTATATTGAGTATCAACACATTCCAAGAAATTTAAACACATTAGCAAATGCAATAGCTTCTAGTGTGATTAACAGGAATTTGCGATAATAAAAGTAGTAAATCAACATTCGATAACATGTTGGACAGGTAACAGAAAATAGTAGTATATCATAGCATAGAGTAGTGTTTCAAAAAATAGTACATCGTCCTCAATCATAGGTTCCAAACACCTTATGATCGAAAAAAGTGATACAAAAAATGATATGGGTCTATACAATCGATCATCCACTATCCGTGGTAATGATCACGATATTATACTACAGCTCATGCCACTCTACTCAGGAATCTCCTGAATGGTCCAGAAACATCGATGACATATCTCTGTAAGTGAAGAGGAATGCCATCTATAGTAGTCTCTGGAATTTCCAGAGTCAGACGCTCCAGATGGTGTTCCAAATCAGTAAGGATCTCTGTTGTCTGATCCTGCTGTGGTGGTGCTGCTGTAGTTGCATCCCTTTGTCTCCTATCAAAAGGGGCGAGGAGTGACTGGTCAGCGTGGACCCACATCTGCATTTGAAATTTTTGTTATCAGTTTTGGACAATTTTAAAAGCAAAATAAAAATTAGAAATTAGAGTGTGTCAAAGAGATTTTTTACCTGACTCATCCCACTGAGCTCCTAGAGGAAGTGGCATATCATGATCTCCCTGGTAATCCATCCCAGCATAAGGGGAGTCCTCTATCAAAAAGATTTGGTGTTCTAACCAACGAAAATAATCTGGGGGAAACCGAACAATATTTATGCCCTCACTGTGATGGGCCATCAAAGCAACCCATCGGACCATCCGAGGCTCTCAAACTCTACCGTCATCAACAAGAATATGTTGCGGGGCTAATAGTGGAATCCTCTCTAAATCAAAATTAACCATGATAGATCCATATCCGAAGTTATTTAACTTCTCGATTTTTGCTCTAGTTAGTTGGCCTTTGACATTAGCCAACACTGCCTCGCACCAGTTGAATATAGTGCCTCGGAAGCAATCCACTGCAATCCGCATTTGAGATCCAGTAGCCACATGCAAAGCTACACTTACACATAACTTGGTTACAGTAAATGCAATCACTTTTAATTCAGGACGAATGATAGTTTTAATATCAATTCTTTTGTCTCTAGGATTGGCCTCATCATTGCAGAACTCTAATTGCAGACTAGTGACAGTCTGGCCACCTGGCCTAGCCCCAAATAGAGAGAGTGGTTCACCTCTTTTAGACAAACCAGTCAAAAAATATATGTCCTCCAGCTCAATTTCGATCCGGTTGCCTCCAATCATGAAACATTGGTCTTGTACGTCCCACTTGTTTACCAACCAAGTGAGAAGGTATACTTGAGCTCTCATGCTGCTGATAGCCCAGAATTTGAATAACCCACATGCTTTCAGAACTTGTAATGTAGGTAGATGAATCATTGCAGCTTCATCCACCTCCTCATGTTCACGTTCCCGCCAGATGAGCATTTTAAATATCCTACAATGAGAAAAATGAAAGATTGGAATCATTTTAAAACAAAAATTTTGGGTAATTTGGGAAGAAATTATGTTTTTAAATTCTTCACGGTGCCCCCACACTTTACGTTCAAAGATATTGCGTAGCTCCACACGGGCTCTGTGCTAAAAGTGTGGGCCATGACATTTTTCTTTGTAAGAAAATGTCAGGGTCCACGGGTACCGTGTGTCTTACCTGCGGACCCCCGAGGGCGGAATTTTGAACCTATTTCCTCTCCAAAAATAAATTTTAATACCCTAATTAAAGGAAATGAACAAATGAAAAGCAAGGAAAATAGGATGTGGATTACTTGGAGCAGACGATTTTAGATTTCAACGATCGGTTTGTTCGGAATCTTCTCTGGAGCGTTTTTTTCCAAAAGCTCTCAAATCTTCACTCTGAACTCAAACGGTAAAAATGAATTTGGAAAACTCCTTTCTATAAGTTTTTTCGAATAAATGAAATTTAAATTTGTTTATTTTTCACTTTAAAAAGATGGTTTTTCAAAATATTTTTATTATTGAAAACAGGTACGTTTAATTTTTGAGTTTTTGTGCAGAATACCGAACTTTTCAGGTGAAATGGTCATTTTGACGAAGAGTATACTTTTATCACATTTTCGAGCTCTTTAAAATTTATGAAAAATCGAAATCATGGAGTTCTCTTTTAAGCCTTTCAAACTCTCTAAAGATGAAAATATTACTGAGTACTTGACTATTCGAACTCATTAAAGGAAATGAACAGTCGTCCCTTTAGAATAAGTTTACCCATTTTCCAGACTGAAATGGACTATTTACGAAAAAGGTATACGTTGACTAATCATAGTCAACAGAGTTCTCTCCCGCATTATTTTATCCTTTTTCGGGCCTGAGAGATTAAAATTACGAAAAAGTACACCCATGGAGTTTTCTTAAGTTTTTCTTCTGACTCCCTAAAAATGAAAAACACCAAGTTTCTCCTATACTGGACTCGTTAAAATTTAATAGTAAAGGACCTGTAAATTACAAACAGGAACGGACCACTTCTTCTTAGGGTTCAATTTTAAACTAAGTTGGACTCATCCGAAGGATGAGCTTATAAACAAGCAAATGTTATCCTCCTCAAGCTTGTCAAAAATAAAGAGGTACTTGCCAGAAATGGTGGGGGAAAAGAGAGAAAACGAATTCATTTGTTACACTTTGATTTATAAAAGCAGTATACCACTCTTGAACACAACACTTTTTGTCACACTTCTACCTAGGTTGGGAAAATCCTTTGCCTATCAGTTAATCGAACCAATTGAAGGTCTTCAGCCAGTTTCTCGGTATTAGCTTAGGGAAACTGTCACCAAACCATCTGCAGTGTCGTTATGTGTTCAAGAGAACATTCAAACAAACAATTCATCTGCAAACATTTGTCTCCATTCGCGTTGACCATCCCTGAGTCAGTCCTTGCAAAAAAATTCTTCAAAACTTGATCTATGGTTTCGTGTCGTGAGCTTGCTTACGACGAATCACTTTCTATCGACGACAGCTCATCATCTAGGAAGTTGATCTAGAATCCGTTAGTACCTTGGAATCTACATGCCTTAATGGCAGGTTTCTTGCCTTCGACGACAGGTTGCATTATTGACCTTCGATCGAACGATTCTGTGAAATGTTCGACTTCAGATCACTTATTCACATTTTATGCATTGTGCTGAGTACTTTGAGGGACATTATCATTATTGGTGGTTTCTCTCACACTTGTTAATAGTTCACATCATTGACTGGTAATCAAGTGGGTTCTACCATGTTTGACTTCAACACAATTAATCGCATGGATAAAATCGTACTATTTCGGGAAGCAGAAATCAAGACCCTGGATCTAGTTTCCACCATCTAGGCTGCGAGGAGTTTTATTATTCATTATGCAGTAGACTATTCATTACAGATGGTTGCGTCCATGCTGTGTCTACACTATTGATGTAATATTAAAATCATTTCTGTATCAGAACAAGTTTAGTTAGTTTTGATCTGAGTATGGAAATGCCTACCTCAGTGATGATATATATATATGATTTGCATTGAATTTTTTTACAGGGTTCCGACGGGGGTGTCCACAGGCTAATCCTTGAAATGATAAAGCACATCACTCTTTGAATGCTCTCAGACTTCGCACTTTAGGGGGCAATTTTTTACACTGAAATTTGTCACCATGACGTTTTAGTACTCCCTTCGAAGTCTACAACATCAAATTTCCTAAAATCAAGCCTTGAAATTGAGAGAAAAGCTCATAAAAGTCTTAAAAACACTTGTACCGCACTTTCTCTTAACATTGCCTGCAGTGCCGCACCTTTTTGCTCTAAAGCAGGCAGAGCTAAATGCACTTTTTCTTCATTAAGAGTGCGGACCCCTGTAAAAGGTAAAACAAAGGCGGAAAGTAATATTTAGAAGCCCAGCAGTCAAATCTGGAAGCTTCTAGAAGCATTTATCCAGTCGAAGGTTCGCTCTTATCATGTATGTTCATTCCTCCATTATGGGAGCCTACCCCTTGATTTATGGAGCCCAATCCCTTCAAAAGAGTATTCTATCCCTTCTTATGTGGAACCATAATCTCCTCTATTTTCCTATAAATTGAAGCCATAGTGCAGCTTCAAAGGTTAGAGTTAGTGAGTTAGACTTTGAGAATTTTTTAGGAGAAATGTTGTAGAGACTCATAATCTCTTAACTGATCATTATATGGGAATGATTACACACCCATGTAACTCATGTGCATTTTAGTCGAGAGAGTGAAGCTTGTCGTAGGAAGGAAACGATTTCCGTTCCGACCCCGTGAAGGCTTGTATGACATCAAGGCGGACACGGCTGTAAGGCTCTTCTTTATCAAATATAATACAAATGAATATCGTTTTCTCAATGAGTTCTTTAGTTAAGTAAATTTTTTATCATGTTTTATCAATGAGTTATTTAATTAATTAGCTTATTTCTTGAATTCCTTTATCATCTTGATAGATATATGATTCGTGAATTAGCTTATACTATGCAGGTGCTATTGATTTTTTCCATGTTTGTGATCGCAGATCTTTGAAGACGATTCTTTCAAGCAACTGGAAAGAAGATTATTACAAACAACGTTGGACTACAAGTAGGTTCTCAAAACTCCTGTTGTAACTAATTAATGAATCGAATATTGTCTAGAGAAAATAGTTTTTATTTCTGTTTTTGTTGCTAGTTGTCCGTAGGACACTTGGGAGCTCTGTCTTCTCTGCAAGAACGACTTATCCGTCCAACAGTTCAGTATTCCCAAAGAGCCGAAAATAACTGAGATTTCAATTGGATTTGTGGATCCCAATCGTACATTGAAGCATGGTGACAAGAACTTTGTTTATAGCTTCAACCTGGCCATTGGCCTGAGGGTAGTACGGCGTTGAGCTGTCGTGACACAGACCCAACCTAGAAGTCAACTTTGCCACCATATAATGCCGAAAATGATAACCATGATCGGTAACGATGGCTTGAGGACACCAAACCTAGCAATGATGTGATTGAATATGAATCGAGCAGTTGTTTTACCGTCGGCGGCAAGTGTAAGCATTGCTTCGGCCCATTTGGTGAAGTAGTCCATGGCTATGATAATATAGGCATGCCCTCCGGCCGAGTGAGGGTTACACGTCATAAAATTGATGTCCCACTTCACAAAGGGACCAACGGTAATGACAGGGTGAAGACGAACAGGTGGCACATGCATCTTGCATTGGTAAATCTGGCAATCATGGCATTTACGAACCGCGACAATGCAGTCTTTGAGAATAGAAGGCCAAAAATAACCAGCACGAAGAAATTTTTGTGCAGTAGCATAACCAGAAATGTGACTGCCATAGGTGCCATTGTGATAATCATTCAGGGATTTCTCATCCTCCTCGAGAGTCAAACATCGAGGGAGTACAGAATCGACGCCGATGCGATAGAGCGTATCTCCAACTATATGGTAAGGTTGCAACTGATGGCGGATGCGTCAGCAGGCATCCTTCATCAATTCATATCTAAAAGATGAAATCTAGAGATAGATGATGATATCACCGTACCAAGGATCGAGGGTGCTAATCAAGAAAATTGAATCTTTTGGAATGTACTCCTCAGAACGAGAAGGAGCGGAGTCAGAAGGGAGAGAACAATGTAAATCAGCAAAGACCAATGATTTCTTAGACTTGGCAGTAGTGAATTCCAAATCAAACTCTTGGAGGATGAAAATCCACTTCGAGTATTTTCCCCCAGCAATTTTCGAGACAATATGTAGGTCATAAGGTTGCAATCAGAAATCACAGTCACAGTAAGCAAAAGAATATAATGACGAAAACGTTGGATTGCCTAAACTGCAACTAACGCTAACTTCTCAACATGATCATAACGCGTTTCTAGGTCGAGAAGGTTACAAGACAAGTAATACATAACATGCTCGTGACCATCATCATCATCTTGTACCAAAACCATGGCAATCGTGCTGAAAGTGGTAGCTAAATAGAAGGAAAAATCACAATGATAATTTGGAGGGTGGAGTAGAGGAGCATTGGTAAGCAATGTATTCAACGCATAAAAATATTTATGAGTGATTTCATCCCAACAGAAAGATACGCCCTGCTTCAACAATCGTGTGAATCCTTTAGCTACTTCGTCATAGTTAGGTATAAAATGGCGTAGAAAATTAGCCTTCTCCTGTAGACTCTGCAACTGATGTAATGAGAATGGAGAGGGGAAATTGGCAATAGCCTCAACCTTGAGAGGATTGAGGTGAATTCTATCTTTAGACACGATAAACTCTAAGAGTCTACCGGAATCAACGCAGAAGACGCACTTCTGCGGATTAAGCCAAATATTGTAGCATCTACAACGAAGAAAAATCTGACGAAGATGGTCAAGATGATCTATACGCTTAGCCGAATGAGCCGAAAGGTCATCCAAATAAGGCTGCACAATGTGACGAATATCATGAAAGGCATAGGACATCGCGCGTTGAAATGTAGCCCCAACATTTTTTAAACCAAAAGGAAGCTTCTTATATGCGAAGGTACCCCAAGGACAGATGAAGGCAGTTTTGTGTTGATCAGTCGGGAGAATTTTAATCTGATTATAGCCAGAAAAATCATCCATGAGGGAAAAAATCTCGCTCCTGGCACAGTCGTCAATGATTTGATCGATGAAGGGAGAAGGATAATTATCCTTAGGACAAGCACGATTGATATCACGATAGTCAACACAAACACGAATAGTGCCCTGTTTCTTATCTATAGGAACAATATTAGAAACCCATTCTATCAATGGAATTAGATAAATGAAACCTGCTTTAAGAAGCTTTTCAACTTCAGCCTTAATGGCAACAGCTTTCCTAGGATGCACCAGACAAAGACGCTGGCGAATAGGTTTCGAACCAGGGTAGGTAGGAATCTCATGTACCACGATGCTAGAATCAATGCTAGGAATTTCCTCGTATGACCATGCAAATACATCACAAAATTCGTGGAAAAGGTTAGTATAAACTTGTACTTCATCTGAAGAACAAGTGACCCCAAGATGGATGTTCTCGACGATTCCCGGTTTAACGGAAATGTCAATAGGCATTGTCTGTGTAATGTTGCTCAAGTTACCTTCCGAAAAGACTTCATGTATCTAAATAGGTGTTTGAAGCGGAGGAGAGGGAACCTGAGAAGAAAACCACTCAAGGTAGGTAGACAATGCCCCGAGACCTGGCAGAAACGAGGAATGATGATGACCATCGTCCCACGGGAGATCTTCAAGAGACATGGTTTCCATGATGGCCTCATCAGAAGGAAACACTTCTTTCAAAGGATCAGGTGAATCGGAATCACCAAGCTAAGGGGATTGAGAATAAATGTCAAGAGACATGCTCTATAGAGCACAATTAGAAGGCGGAGTATCCGAAGCTGCTATGATTTCACAATGATCAATCTCAATCATACTCAACGGCATCGAATCTCCGAAGGAATCAATCTGTTCATGTGAAGGGATAACCCATGGGTCATCGGTGCAAGAAATCATGTTGACTTGAACAGTATTTGGTGGTGGAAGGGGAAAAATACCCATGAGGGTGTTAGTCATCAGTAATTTTTTTTGATATCAAAAGATGACTAAGTTATAATCCTAGATTTCTAGAAACAAGATTTGAGAAATATTTTGAGTTCTAGAAATCTCACTGCCTTCGTTATCCTAAACCTAACTGATTCACTAAAAACTTCATCTTTTACCTTCTCAAAGTTTACCCTACTGTTCTAAAAAGACTTCATTTTTTGGGCCTATTTGCCTCATTTTGTCACTCCACATACACCCTCATTCATCCCCTTTTTTCCCTTCTAAAAAACCTCAAAAATCCTCCCTTATTCATCATTTTTGTCTAAAAAACCTTAAACAATGTAAAAATCCCTTTTTACATTGTTTAAATCTGACTTTTAAGCCTATAGGACCCTTTTAAAACCTTATAAAAAAAAAAAAATTATAAAGCCCACCCTTTTTGTTATATTGGCCTTAAGCCCTTTTCCCTAAACCTATCCCCCTCACAAGCCCATAAAACCCCGACCTTCTGCTCATTTTAAAGCCCCCTCCCTGTATAAATGAGCCTCTGCCCCTTTTCATTTTATTAAAACCTTGTTCATTATATTATCCTCGCAAACCTTATAAAAACCCCCCTTAACCTTTGAAAAATTAAAATGGGCCCCCCTTACCTCACCCTGCCTCTGTGTTTTCCACCGAGCCATCTCCACCATTGATCGAGATCTGTTCCCCTGATCCAATGGTTGTCACCTACCCCAATTATTCCCGCATATCTCACAGACTCGTGCCACGCGACAAAGTCTCGCCACGCCATCACGACCGGGCCCCGCCTTCCACTTGAGCCTGCTGCCAAACTGTAGCCTAACACCTGTCTGCGGGCTCCACTTCCCAAACCTGCACCCCGCTCGTGGACTCTTTCCACACCATCAATATCGCTCCTCAAAATCCGACGGTCCAAACTGTATATCATGCAGAAAATAGCGTCGGGCTTTAAAACTCCTGACCCGCGCGAAATGGGTCATGTTATCCCAGACACGCGTCAATCAACCTATGGTATCATGTGCTTTCGATCTAATACCGCTTACCACCTCCCACCCACACAATAAACCACCGCAGTTTTCCAAAACCACTTCTCCCCTCCCCCCCGCGCAAAAAATCAAACTCTTTGCCTCTGTTCGAATTCCACCAGGTTCCACCTTCGGAACCTTACCCTCTGTTCCATTTCTCCTCTACAAACTCCTCCTGACCACCCTGAAACCCTGAAAATGTAGTCTTACCACTCCCTGCATGGTTTTTTAATTAACAGTTTGTGTTAGTGCAGGTTTTAATGGTAGAGATGCCTAAAATTGCGGTCCAATAGTCCAAAAAATGACAAATGATGCCCCGGATGACGATCCAGGGGATTTTAAACCAATTTAAAAGGGACATAGGTGAAGGTTAAACCCTTACACCACCGGAATCATGATCCTTGGTGGACATTCAACCTTTCAACCACAAAAGGACCGCCTCCCTGCACACAAAGAAAAACTACAGTCGGAAGAAGCAATGAATAAATGAAGAACATAAGGATTAATGGCCTAATCCTGAATCAAAGGATAAAATGTAGAGGATTAGCCATGAAGACAGTGATTAAAAGATAAAGGTCAAAGGTTTAAAAACAAAGAATGAATAAACAATCAGTCATAAAGCAGAAATAAAGAATAAAGGCAGTGGGGAAAAATATCAAAGAAAAATCAAGGTTCAAAGGCCTAATACAGAGTTTTATGATTAAAAAAAGATAGATTAACCCAAAGACAGCTTTGAATGACTAAATCAAGAAGCATTTACTTCTCCAAAGACCAAACTGCCACCTACAGCATGACTTCTTTCCATAAAGGCATTTGGCAGTTATTACACAATCAGAGATATTTTTATCTGTCAAGGCAGTTATTGTAAAGTTAAGAATAGGCCTTAAAGTCAAACATTTCACCTATTTTTCCTTAGGAGTTAAGATAGATTTATTGAACAGAGAAGTAGCTGCAGATATTACTACCTTAAGCCTTGCATGGTTTTCAAGGTTAGGAATGCACTTACTCTGTAATAAATTATACTCAAACCCTATCTTAACCTCACCTCCTCATTTGCAGCATAAATACTGCATCTGAACTCATTGTATTATTGGCATTTGATGACTCTTTGAAGTAATACATAGTCTCTTGGAATTTGAAGGAAAATTGATGTCTTGGATCTTGTGGATGCCCTGATTTGTTTGTTGATGGAGGAGGCTAGATCACTTGATCATTGAGCTTAGTTGTTGGTGGAGTGCTTCTATATGTTATTGTTATTTCCTATTTTCATTATGTTTCCATCTTTCTTTGTTATAGTAGAGTAAAATTTTTAGACTAAGAAATGTCTTTTGAAAGCACCTTAGTTCTGTTTACTCTTCATTGTCTTAATGTTTTCTTCTGCAAGGTCTGATTGGAGGATTCTTAATTTCCCTCCAGTTCCATCTAACTTTTTATTTTAGAAATGATTCAATAGAGTATAACCAACGAGTCTCTCTTTTGGTAAGTCCATGTTCCTTTGAGTACGGCTTGAGAGGTTGTTTTTAGGAATTATTTCAATAGAGTGAAACCAGGAAATTAAGTGATGAGTCCATGCTCCTTTGAGTACAACTTGAGATATTGTTTTTAAAGATATTTTCAAAGTATGCTTGGTAGAGTCTAAACCAGGGAAGTCTATGGTGCGCCCTGTCCTCTGGACTGCCTCAAAAGGTTTCTTTAAAGATTCCTAAATATTTGGTCAAAAGCAGATTAGATTATTTATGTTTGATCTTAGGCTGCTCTTGTTGTTTATCTTATATGTTCTCTTATCTGAAAGTAGTCTTTTGATTGCTGGATTGTTGTCTGAAAGGTTTGCTTATTAAAATTATGTCCAAAGAATTCTATGGTTTGCCCCGTCCTTTGGCTTGCTTCAAAACAGATACCTTGAAAGATGTTTCTTGTTTAAAGTACATGATAAAGAATTCTTAATTTCTCTTTGTCCTACTTTTCATTCTTATCCTTGATTTTCACCTCATTATTCCTAAACTTTGAAGATCCACTGGCCAAGTTAGATTTTCCCTCTGATACTCCCCGATCCATTGATGAACTTATCAGGACTTTCATTTGACTCCATTTCCCAATGACTTAGAGATTTTCCCATTCTATCTATGCTCTTTGATCATCATACCCAACCAAAACAAACAAAAAACCTCATACTTCATAACTAGCCTAAAATCAACCCGTAAAAGCAAACAAGCACATATCCTTTGCAAAACAATTTGAGAGATCCCTCTCTAAGTCTAGGAAGGCTAGGTCCTAGAACTCTAAAGATTGGTTTCATGTTACCTTGTCATTTGGTATGCCAATTTTCCAAATCACAGGACCCTAACAGAGGGCAGGGTCCTTGAAAAGGCCCGGCCCTACGCTCTCATAGGGAGTAGGAATCTAATCCACATATGGAACATTGTTCTCGGAAGTAGAAGTGAAAAAAGACAATTGATCAACAGTAATAATTTTTCCATCGTGCGGAAATTTCAAAACATGAAAGAGAGTGGATGGAATGCACAGCATGGAATGAGTCCAACTGTGTCTGAGGAGAAGATTATAATTGAGTTTAGCATCAACGACTTCAACCTCGACATTGACTGTCTTTCCTTCCAATGTAATTGGTAAACTAGCGAGAACATCAAGAGGTTTAGACTCTCTTCCATCAAATGCTTCAAGGGCATTGGGTGAAGAAGTAAGATTTGGAGAACCAATGGCTTTCCAACAAGCATATGACATGACATAGGTAGATGCACCCTCATCCACAACCGCCCAGTGAATATTCAAACCATTAATACCAACTTGGATAATGAGCGCAATTTGGTGCGGAAGTCGTGGGACGAAATTCTCTAAATCGAAAGCAAGAAGGCTAGTATCGGCAGGACTGACCCCACCTATCGCAGATAACAAAGCCTTCCGTTGAGATGGACAACTCTAAAGTACTTCTAGAGCAGACATAGAAGATGGCGCCTGAGCCAAATCCTCAACAATACTGTAATGTTGAGTGGCACAAGCGTTAGGATTGTAAGAAGACTTACGAAGTACGCCTTTGGAAGGTGGCCGTCCAATGGATTCGACGCTAGGCCCTTCAATCTCAAGAGGGTTAGAAGCAGGTGGAGGAGGAGGACCATCAGCGATCTCCTTCCCCGCTGCCTGACGCGAGCCGGAATAATCTTTTGAACGAGTAGCAATGGAAACGGATGCAGAACTGTTCATCATGAAAACCTGAGAGCCAAAAGGGGCAGAGGACTAAGGTTGCTCTACCATCTGGGTTTGTTTTGGCGGGAAAGGTTCTTTAAGAATGGTTGGAGCTCCTTGGGTGCCTTTGAGCAATCGGCTCACCTCAAACCATCGAGGACAGTCTTTGGTGAAGTGCTCTTCATCACAAATCAAACAAGGATACTTCGGTTTACGTTGAGAACTATCAGCAATACGAGGTTTTGGAGAATCTTGTTTCGGGGTATCGGCTTTGGCCTTACCTTTACCCTTCTTCTTAACTTTAGAAGTGTTATTTGTAGGATTGGCCTGAACGGCATTCACCTCTGCAGGTTTACCAGAATTCGAAGTTGGCTGAGAAGCAACATTATTGGAAGAAGTAGACTTCTGCTTCCCAGAGTTGGATGAAGAATACTTCTGAGAAGCATGAGATACGGAACCAATAATACCATCAACAGATGGAGTCGCTGGTGGTTTAGAAGTTCCAGGTCGAGGAGCATCAAGCAAGATATCATATAATGCACCGGATTGAGAGTACACAAGATCAAAGTACTAGGCATAAGAAATGGCTTGTTCCTCGGTTACACATGCCCCCATAGATATATCTTTTGCAATCTGATTGAAAAAGGAGGTAGTGAACCAATGAGTCGGAAGTTGATCTGGAATTTCAATTTAATCATGCGATGACAATGCCACCACTCATGAATCTGATCCGAGATATGAGTAGCTCGATCCTATTTCAATGAAGTGAGGAGATGTGTCCCAGTCTCATAGCGGATCGGTAACTGAAAATGTGTAAGGAATGCCATGGCTAAGGAATTGAAATCTTGGAAAAATCCACGAGACATCTCAATGTACCACTTTGCAGCGGCACCAGTAAGAGTTCGCTGGAAAAGACAAAGCCGAATAGAATCGTCAACCCAAGAGTTAGAAGAACACCACAAGTGGTAATTCATAACATGTGCTTGGGGTCTTCACCAGGCTTACCCTCGAATTTAGGACAATCACCAGGAATCTTGGTCAGAACCGGAGGCCAATACGGGTTATGCAGAATAGGATCATTCGCTAACTTCGACACATCCGGTAATTCTAATGTGGCAAGAAATGGTAATTGAGGGTTGAAAGTCATGGGGGGTCTCTGATAAGGACCCGTATTCGCATTCCACCCAGTTTGAGAGAAATTTTGCCCCCAGAGATTCTATCCCGAAGGATTCTGACCATAAGGGTTGGAAGCAGGATAAGTCTGTTGATACTGGGGTTGAGGACCAGGATATTGAGTCTAAGGAGACCATTAAGGCCCTGGCTGAGCAACGTAAGGATTTTTTTGCGGAATGTAACCATGGCTCTGAGGTTGATTTGCAGGTAAAAACCTTGTGGCGCATTATATACCGGTTGAGATTGACTTTGAGGGTAATAAACGCCTTGCGGTTGGGCAGGTTGACTTTGCATAGCAGGTTGAGCAGGCTGCTGAGCAAGTGGGCCTGGCTGAATAGGGTAAACAGGTAGAACCGACTGTTGGTGGGCAAAGAAATCGGTTGCTAAGCCCGAAGGTTGCGATGGCCCAGCTTGTCCCTGATAACCAGTTTACCCGGAGCAGGACCATAGGGTTGTCCTAGTTGCACAAAGTTGGGGCCATACTGAACGTGTTGCTGCGATTGAGGTGCAACAGGTTGTCCCTATGGTGGATATATTTTCCCCCCAGGACCATAGGATGGACCTGGCTGATTCAGAGGTTGACCCGAAAGACCGGAGGGTTGTCCATGTTGGAACAAAGGTTTTCCTTATAAAGGTTGGCCTTGTGGACCGTATGGTTGTCCCTGTGGACCAAAGGTAGGGCCCTGCTGAGCTAAAAGTTGTCCCATAGAGGGTTTTCCTTGCAAGCCAGAGGGTTTCATAGGTAAGGTAGGTTTAAATTGAGAAACGGTCTGATGAGGATCAACAGGAGGCAAATAAATAGGATTACCATGCTCATCATAATGAAGCCAAAATGAATAAACATGGTTACCAACAACGTCATAGTGATGAAAAAGAGGATTTCCAGGAGTCTGGGACTGTTGAGAACCCTGAGAGCTCTGCTACTGAACAACCAATAGATACTCTTCAAAAGTAAGGCCACCAGGAATCACGGGGATAGTGGAAACAACACTAGAAACAGGTGTGGCCTCCATGGAGGGAGCATAAAGTCGATGAATATCTAACATCTGCTTGTCAAACTCATAAGTAGAAACCATAAGCATAGTAGAAGTAAGCGGGGTTTCTACGGCGCGGGGTTGTGATATGCCCGGGACAGGATTAATGGGCCACGTGGGATTAAGAAAAATGGACCTGCGTGTGTGAAAATATCCAGATGACTGAGATGTAACGACTACTGTAGATGAAACCACACAGACAGTAGCTTGAACTGGGACAAACGTAACAGTAACCGCCAGATCTGATGCCGAAGGTGACAATCCTAATGAAGGGAGGACTGAACTCTGAGGAGGAGTTACTCTGCTAGATTGTGCTATGGAAGCAACACCAAACATAATCTGACTCAACGACCTATATCCAAGTGGAAGTGATACCGATGGTGGATAATATTGGATAGAGACACGAGGGAGATCTTCGGGAAAAAGATGATATTCTCCTGAGGAAATAGGTATTTCTGCACTACCAACTGGACTCGAAGAATCCATATCTAACTCTTCCGTAAGATCTTCAAAAAGACTACGGGGACTAGGAGGTAACGCAGCAGCAATAAATGGCGATCCCGACGTAAGAGGAGGGAATTATCCTTCTTCCCCAAAACCAGACCAAGCACTTGAAGGAGGCCAATTGAACTCAACTGGCTCATCAAGCGGAGATCAAGTAGCAAGAGTTTGGATAGACAGGAGAATAGGCTGCGGAAACTCAGCAGACCTAGTGGACTGAGGGGTTTCAAAAGAAATGTCCGGAGAATAACCACCACTATGAGGTAGTGAGAAAAACGAAACTGGAGGTTCCGCCACTTTGACTGTATATCAAAACTGGAAGGAAAAGAGAAAACCAATCGAAGACTCCAAGATCAAAACTACGGAAAGCAAGAACAGGCCAAGTATCAAAACTTTTAATGGGCATGTAATCATAGGTGATTTATTTTATGACACTGAAACCAAAATTCATTTTTTCATGTTTTAAGAGTCGAGAAATAGGAAAAATATGACTCTAGTCACTTTCAATTTGAAACGAGCATGAAAGGACAAGTGCTCGATGATATCTTCCCTTATTTAAAGAGTCACGAAAAGATCGAAATGACTACTCAGGTACAATAAGAAAGAGGGTGTACCAGGTTTCTATAAACTGCCATATACACCTTGGTGATCAAATGAAAGAGAAAGGACCAAGGACTTAACGTACATGCAAGTAGTCTCCCCGAATGTTGTGTTCGGTGTATCACGATTACAAGGCGGCAGACTCGGCTTCCTATGGATAAAAGATTGCAACCTAGAGGGGTCTCCCTTTATATACGTGACGGTACGGGGAGTACAAGTTCGTACTAGCGCCGTCTAAAGCCAAAAGGCAAACGACAGCTACTAGATTTTAAGACGCCGGAACACGTCTCTAGCCTAGACCACTAGAAATGTTGCGTTAGGTTTCAATGTTGCCTTTGGTTCATTGAATGAATTTTAACAGTTGATCTTGGATTATGTTTCAATTTTAAGACCCTATCGAATTTGGAGCTCAACTTCCTAGATGCAAATTATATTCAAATGAACATCTTTTCCAATTCAATGAACGCTAGTTATGAGAAGGATGGAAACCTTTCAAACAATAACAAGCAAGAAAATTATACGAAGAAAACTTCTAATTCCTCTAATGAAATTAATTGAAAATGAAACCCTTTCCTAGATTTAACAAATGTTGGTTATGCAAAATAACATTTCAATTTCGATGCAAAGAATGCAAAACATATTTTTTTTTAATTTTTCAAATGAAACAAAGCACAAAATTCACTAATCCAATGAAAAATAAGCATGATATTTAGTATGTGAATGTAGGAATTGGAATTGAATAGCTCAACCAAATACAAAATAAACACAAGAGAATACTCAAACGAATGCTGCAATCTTCCAATCAAAAAGAGAGAGTGTTCCAAAACGACCCAACACAAGCAATGTAATAGATGCCTGGAGCAATAACGAGAAGGATCAATCGATAAAACGAAAATACCATTCAACCGACAAAAAAACTCAAAAGGATCATGAAAAATCAGCGCAATCGACCCAAAACGAGACTGACAACAATCAAAGAGACTTGATCTTCAAGCAGAAGGCTCAATGCAAAAAAACACATAGCAACCCTAAGGCCTTAAACTGCACCGATAGGAATATGGATAGACGACTGAGAAAAAACAAGCCTACAATGATAACAACAATCTCAAAGGCTTAATTACGTTCAATGAAAAACCCAGAGGCAAGAAAAATTGACCAAAAACTCATCAAAAAAGAGTAAACCTAAATCTACAGGAATGGGCACGACTGTAAGGTTGTATTCAGCGCCAAACAGAGATTGGTGAGACTGCACCAAGAGAAACTTGCGCCAATCGGCGCGACTGTTCAAATGAAAAGAGCGCCAAGACAGATAATTATAGAAACAAGGCCAATCCAATGAACAGAGGTCAAACCTGACACTCTGGATTTGAACAGAGGATGGAAAGCAAGTTGACAAACCAGAAAAAGACAAACAATCAAACCAATCAACCGAAAAATAACCCAACAAGCCAAGATGACAAACTCACACGGTTTCCCCAGTGGAGTCGCCAATTTGTTATGCAGGTAAATCCTCTCTGCGGACAGAGATGATCCCTCTAGCCCTAGGGTGGGTCTAGAAACAAGGAGACATGCTAGAATGTAGGTTCCTAACTACAGAATGAAATAATACACGATAGATCAACCTACCTATGGTCCAATGTTGTTGTTGCAGTTGTGATGGTGGTGACCTCTCGCTCCTACCTTGGCAAGTCACAATCCGCTTGTAGTCACGCTCGAATACCTGCACATAACACAGTACAGAAGAGAAGCATACAACATAATAATTTCATTTTCAATCACTAACCAATCAAAGAGGGATAAGCATGTTGTATTAAATCAAACGAATATAACACAAAACGGGAACCCAAATGCTAGTCATGTATATATATGTAGAAGGAAGAGGTACAACCGATGCTTTGACGTCGCAATCTCCTCCAGTGGGGTTCAGCCGAAGCGCGTCTCAGTACTTGTCAAGGGATTCAGACGGGATGAGGGCATGGACTCAAGCTCTCTCAACGAAGTTCCTCCTTGCTCTATCTCTTTCTCAATGCAACTCTTCAATTTATGCTCAGTTATTCAACCATAGTATCATTTATCCAAGTTCAGCTAGTTGATGAAAAGAGAGATAGCTTCTTTTATAGAGGAAAAGGAGGAGGTTGGGATCCCTAAAAAGGTGGGAGGGAGTCCTATCCTTTAGGATAGTTCCAAGGGAGGTGGAAAACCATAAAATAAAGGAGGGAGTTCGTGGTTATTTAGTTCAACCACTCCCAATGACTCATCCTCGAAGTTTTTGAGGTGGAATATTTGCCTCTATTTTTAAAAAACATTCCATAAAAATCTTGGCG